>JAOQMS010000179.1:13912017-13924808 GCA_027563885.1 Erythroxylum longipes
TTGGTCATAAGAATGGCTACCGGCGTTGGACTATGTTCCAACAATACCTCCCTTCATCAGTATGCATGACTATTGCAACAATTAAGACTCCCAGAGCTAGAATGGGGGAGGACTGAGTAGTTTAGGTGTTCAAAAAAGAATGGGTGTTTTTCGGTGGCTTCTACTTATGAACTCATCGAAGACAAGGCAACGAAAGATAGTAGTAGGATTTGGGACTTGATATGGAAATGGTCAGGGCCCCAGTGGATTAGATCGTTTCTTTGGCTTTTAGCTAAAAGGAAACTGCTAACTAATCAACAGCGAGTGGCTCGCCATATTTCAATGGACTTTAGATGCCAGTTCTGTAGCCACGAAGAGACACTTTTGTATGCATTACGAGATTGTAGCAGAGTGAAATCCTACTGGCATCAATTCCCTTCAGCGGTAATCGATACTACTTTTTTTCAAAAGGATGTAGAGATGTGGTTGATTGTCAATCTTTGTAACCAGAACCAAGTGCAGGTGTTTTCGTGAGCTACTATTTTTGGAGTCTCTTGTTGGTTCTTATGGCAGTGGAGAAATAGGAGTATATTTAAGGATGAATTTATTTGGCTAGACGTAAGAACTAAGGCAGTATTAGATCATATTGCTTGGATAGATCAGGCAAGGGTAGTGGCAGGCATAGTTATTCTGACTCTGGGATTACCATTGGGTATGCTTATAAGATGGACTAAATCAATAGAGGGTTGGGTAAAATTAAATACAGATGGTGAGGATAAGAATGGATCTGGCATTGCTACAACTGGAGGGTTAATTAGGGATAGCACAGGACATTGGTGTCGAGGTTTCATGCAGAATATTGGAGTATGCTCATCTTTGACTGCTGAACTCTAGGGGTCTTTATTGGTCTAACTTTGGCATGGGGCCTCGGATGTTGACGAGTGGTGCTAGAAGTAAATTCTTTGGAGGTTATTAATATCTTATCTTAGTTTGAGCCAATGTTTTTTTATGGTACTTTTTTGGTATGGGACATCTGGGAGCTCCAATGTAGAGATTGAGTTATTCAGATTTAGCATATATATAGGGAAGGGAATAGAAGTACCGATATGATGGCAAATTTAGCTCTGGTAACATGTCCTGGTATTCATGTGATTCAAGATCCTCCAATGGAGTGTATTGAGAATGTTCAACAAGACAAGCAGAGGGTTTTATATATATATATGGCAGAATCATTTGGTAGTTTTGTGTTTTGTTTTTTTGAAAAAAAAGAGATGGATTCATATGAACTCTTCAACTTTCTTTAATCATCGTGTAGAATATAAGATTTTGCAAATTGAATAGACAGATCATGTATAATAAGAAATGGAATATTATATTTAATGTTACACACGTTTGTCAGCATCAGTCCAATTGTTTTTAGATAATGACATCTTTGTAATAATTGAATCATGAATAGATATTCGGTCATCTATTATTCTAACCTAATACTATAAATTAATTGATTTGTTCTCAATAAAGTCTTACTTGTAATTCCATTGGAATATACTTTATTATTAATCATATTTATAGCTTGTCCTAACGTACTTCTTTATAAAAAATCCTTTTAATTTATTCTTATTTAAGCCTTCCGCACAAATTAAATAAGAAATTAAAATGAATTTTTCATCATGTTTTAGTGAGAACACTTTAACCTAAAAAGGATAAAAGTATATTGCGATCGAATAGACAAGTATGGTTTAATCAAAGACAGTTCTTATGATAAAGACACAATTTAAAATTGATACAGTTTGATGGTAACGGCCTCTCTTTAAGCAGTCTATTAATCGAGTTCTTCCTTGGTGTCAGAATTCTATAACAATTCATCTTGATTTCGATAGGGGTGTCTTGTATTTTACTTGTCATATGATTCTTAAGATGAGGTCAGTTACTTTTTAATTATTCAGTTAAAATAAAAGAGCACGGTCTAGCGTGTGCTTAACTGAGTGAATTAAAATGATCATTAATAAGTTTGCTTGAATTTGTATTATATGGACTTCATGTTGCTTTCGATTAACAGGTTCTCTCTTTCTTTCTTTTTTTTTTCTTTCATAAGGATGAGTGAGAAGTGAGCTTAAATTAATAAATATAATCTTATGCAATATCTTTGGCACTAACATTTTCTTAATTTATTGTTTCTGACAATTACGTTACGTCTAAGAAATGATAATAAGTATGGCATAGATATAACCATAAGCAACTATATTGCACAAATACTTTCCAGATTTTGACGAAATGATAATTAATATGACATAGAGCAATGGCAAATTAAAATTAAATATAGTTGTTCATGTAATAACTTTGTATATGTATATATATACAGTACATATAAACAAGTATCGATGAAATAACAACATTAATAAAGAAGTATAATTAAATATGAAGAATATTAATTTGACTAGCTAGACTAACTGGAAAGTAGAGGTCAAGGTATAACTAGGAAATAGGAAACAACGTGAATACAAGGGAATAATTTCCCTCAAAAAGTAGGTCTCTATCAGACTTACCTTTTGTTGAGCAAATAACGTATACAGAACATAGAAGAACTCAACTTAGCATTAATACATCTTAAACCATAATAATATTTGTGACATATCCCTAAGTCAATTATGTTAATCCATCTATTGAAGAGGCATCGATCCTTAGGATCACAAATACTATTAAAATTGAGAATTAGATATTAATAAATTTACGATTAGTTTAATTAGATATACTATGTTATGATTTATGTATGTATGCTAATTAGGTAGTGTGTGGCATATATAATGTACGAGTAGCGCAACTCGAAATTCCGTTACAAAAATTCAAATTAAGGATTATAATTTAGTAACAACCTTGCGTGTTATCTTACTTATAAAATCTTCTTTGATTTCGAGAATGAATCAATAACTATAAGGATAGATATTGATGGAGATTCGGTTTGACTAATAGATATCAGCTCACGATATTTGCTCCGGAACTACATATAAATACGTAACGTAGGCTCTTCAACCAGAAACATCAGCTCATTACTCTTCACCTTTTCTTCTAGTCAATAGTCATGACTTCTTCTAAGGTTATTGTTTACTTATGCTTGGCATTGGTAGTAGCTGTTGCTACTTGCGTCAATGCGCTGGAAGTTTTACACGATGGAAGAGCCCTCACCCTTAATGGGAAGCGTAGGGTTTTACTCTCTGGAGCGATTCACTACCCCAGAAGTACAGCTGAGGTATATGGATTTTGGAGTACAAACATCCTCTTTTCTTATCTCCTTAATTAGTAGCTATGGTTTTACTAATGAATATACTTTCAATGTGACAGATGTGGCCAGACCTGATTAAGAAGTCCAAGGAAGGAGGGTTGGACGCAATAGAGACATATGTGTTTTGGAATGCACATGAACCTGCTCGTCGCCAATACAATTTTGAAGGAAATCTTGATCTTATCAGATTCCTCAAAACCATTCAGAAAGAGGGTCTTTACGCTATTCTTCGCATTGGACCTTACGTCTGTGCTGAATGGAACTACGGGTATCTATCTATCGGATTGTCTTAATTAAGCATGCTATTATTTGATGAATCTAATTCGTCTTTTTTCTTTTAATGAAATAATAGAGGATTCCCTGTGTGGCTCCACAATCTTCCCGGTGTTGAGCTCCGCACTACAAACAGTGTTTACATGGTACGTAAATTGAACTTTTCTTGCAATGTGTGGTTAATGTTTTTGTATACCAATCAAGTGTTAACCACTATATTGAGTTTTTCAGAATGAGATGCAAAACTTTACAACGTTGATAGTGGACATGGTAAAGAAAGAGAAGCTTCTTGCCAGCCAAGGAGGTCCCATCATTATTGCGCAGGTGACACTTCTTCTGTTAAACATTAGTGTTCCTTATGAATGACTAACATGTCTAATGAACTATCTAACTTTTCTGAATACTTATATAGATCGAGAACGAATATGGCAATGTCCAGTCAGCCTATGGAGCTCCTGGAAAGGCATACATAGAATGGTGCGCAAGTATGGCTGACTCTCAGAACATTGGAGTTCCATGGATTATGTGCCAACAGAACGATGCTCCTGAGCCTATGGTAACCTATAAATTCAAATGGTCGATGAACATCCAATTTTTAATTTTGCCGTTCTTATTTAATTGAACACAAGAAACTATTTTCTGCAGCTGAGCACCTGCAATGGTTGGTATTGTGATTCTTTCTCACCCAATAGACCCAACAGCCCTAAAATGTGGACCGAGAATTGGACCGGCTGGTAAGTGGATAATTTAATTTATTTCTTACTTAGAAACACAATTTAATTTAAAAGTGTGATCAAATTGGCTTTGCCTAATATAGGTTCAAGAGTTGGGGCGGTCCTGATCCACATAGGACTGCTGAGGATGTTGCTTTCTCAGTTGCAAGATTTTTCCAACGGGGAGGCACTTTCCAAAACTATTATATGGTGAGTTTTTTTTTTTCTCTTTTTGGACTATTTATTATAGTTTATTACAAATTATTCTGTATTTATCATTTAATTACTTATATTTGCATTAAATTGTTTGGTGTTATTTCAGTATCACGGAGGCACCAACTTTGGAAGGACTTCCGGAGGTCCTTACCTTACAACTACTTATGACTATGATGCTCCACTTGATGAATATGGTAGTAATCAATACTATGTTTTGCATTTATTTGAATACTACTTAGTTTTCTTATTTAAATTGCTATCTAATCAAACTTTTGGTCTTATAAAAACAGGAAATATTCATCAACCAAAGTACGGTCATTTGAAGCAGCTGCATGATGCTTTACATAGCATTGAGGACAAACTCACAGAAGGCAACGTTACTACCATAGACTATGGCAACTCTGTTACGGTATATGAAGTTTCAGTTCAACATTAGCAACTTACCAAATTAAGATATTTGCTAATGATTTCTTATGCCTAATGACTATATAGGCAACTATTTATACAACTGAGTGTGGCTCATGCTGCTTCTTGGGGAATGCAAATGCTACTTCAGATGCCACAGTGACCTTGAATGGCATCGAACACACGGTTCCTGCATGGTCCGTCTCCATCCTTCCTGATTGCCAGACCGAAGTGTACAATACCGCCAAGGTAATAAAAAATATATATATTGCTTTCAGATTTTGGTTAATCTACAAATGGAATATTAATGCTAATTGGCTCAACTATGTGATTACAGGTGAACACTCAAACTTCAGTGATGGGTAGACTACCAAATGAGGCCGAGAGTCAACCTGATTCTCTCAAATGGTCATGGAGACCTGAGAACTTGAATAATGCCATACAATTGGGCAAGGGACAGTTCTCTGCAAATCGACTCATTGATCAAAAGAACGCTGCTAATGATGCCAGTGACTACATGTGGTACATTACAAAGTAAGTTCTTTGAGTTATATCTTTTTTCTTTAATTAATGGTTTGATTGTTAGATAAATTGTTACGATATCTGATTTTCTTAACCGATACCAACAGTATAAACTTGGAAAAGGACGATCCTGTCTGGTGTGATGATATGACCCTCCGAATTAACGCGACAGGTCATGTTCTTCATATATACCTCAACGGAGAATATATTGGTATGTGACAAAAGAGTTCAATAATTTGGCCTTTTATGCGGTTACTAAGGTAATAAAATTTGATAACCTTAATTTATTCGATTTTTAGATTCTAAATGGGCTACATATGGCGTTTTCAATTATGTCTGGGAGAAGAAGATTAAGCTGAATCCAGGAAAAAATTTGCTCGCCTTGCTCAGTGTGACTGTTGGGTTCCAGGTAATAGTGATCACATGTCTGTACGTACTTTAATAATTTCAATCAGATCTCTAATTCATCTCGATTTGAATTGCAGAACTATGGTCCAATGTTTGATCTGTACGACAGCGGAATTAAAGGTCCAGTTCAGATAATTGGACGCAAGGGTGATGAGACAATAATTAAGGATTTATCTGGACACAAGTGGAATTACATTGTTGGATTGCAAGGCTTGGATGAACAACGTTTGTACAGTTCTAATTCATCCAAATGGAATGAAGATAACCTTCCCAATAAAAGGATGATGACCTGGTTTAAGGTAAAATAAATAACTACTACTCATAATAATTGACAACATTCTTAATTGGCATGGTTTATGTGTAGACCACCTTCAAAGCTCCATTAGGGTCAGCGCCAGTTGTGGTAGATTTGGAAGGATTAGGCAAAGGGCTTGCGTGGGTTAATGGCAACTTGATTGGTCGCTACTGGCCAAGCTATCTCGCCAAAGAACATGGTTGTGACCTACATGCATGCGACTATCGTGGACCCTATAACAACAACAAGTGTGTTACTGGCTGCGGTGAGCCTAGCCAGAGATGGTAAGTCCTAATGTGTTCTTGGTTGAGTACTAGGATAGATCACTAAAAAAAAGGTACTAAAATGGGTGACTGCAGGTACCATGTGCCACGTTCATGGCTGAAGGACGATGGCAATTCCTTGGTATTGTTTGAAGAGTTTGGAGGACACCCATCGTTAGTCAACTTCCGAACAATTGAAATTGAAGAAGCATGTCTTGATGCTTATATCGGTAACACTGTTGAGTTGTCCTGCCAAGGCAAAACCATTTCGAACATCACAACAGCCATCTTCGGCAATCCACTTGGCACCTGTGGTTCTTTCGAAGCGGGTACTGGGTCTATTGACGTCTCAGACATGATTGCTAAGGTAATTAGTTTCTAGTTTTCTAAAAGAATGTTAATTAAATTTATGCTACATTGTTAAATCACACATGTTTAAATATTTTCAGGCATGTGTTGGCAAAGAGAGGTGCACTATTGAAATTTCTGAGGAGAAATTGGGACACCCTCAATGCGGCACCAACATTGTAAAGAAACTGGCTGTGGACGCCACTTGCAGTTTCTAGATTTTAGTTTTTTATGTCTAGTTTTGTAGGGAGGGTTTGAGTAGTTTGTGGGTTCAGTCAATCGTGTAGAAATTCTTCAATAAGCATGATTTATAAATAAATAAAAAAAGAATTTCTGTTATTATATCAAGTATCAACCTAAAACAGCAGGAATGCATGCATTTCCAAAATTTCCTTAGTATAAATATTAACTATAATTTATATTATTTAGCAGGCTAGCTATTCTTTTAATTAGTTAAAATACCATCTTTGACTAGGTTGTCCACAACCAAGATTGGCAAATACAACAACGTCTAGCTGTCCAACTTTAGTACAGAAAGAAACTAGCTAATGGGATTTTACTAATGAAGTTGTTATATATAATCATGTTTCTGTCAATAAAACTTTGGATCAGTTAAAAAATGGCCAGTACAAGGAATTGAACCCAATTAGTGAACTATTTTCTGATTGGAGTGATGTATAATTCCTAGTTATTGTAGTACATATCTAACATTCAATGCACTATTTATCGGTAAGAAAGAAAGAACTCCGGGAAAGAAAAAAAAAAAAAGGAAACTCAATTCATTCATCTTACATGAACTTACTAGTAGCCTGTTAGCATTTGTGTGCAATTGCAGCATATTCTCTGATTTTTCAGGAAAATTTGGCATTATATGCGTGCATTAAAAGCTAGCTACTCTCGACAACCTATCACTAGTCAATGGAAAGATGTAGCTCCTAAAAAACACGATCTTTTATTCCCCAGGCTCATTATTGCTGGCCAAACAGAGCCAGAGGTGATTCTGTCAGCAAGTGGCCTGAACAGCAAGCCTGTTTGTGTTCCGACAACTGGTTGATCCAAAAGTTTCTTTTGTCACTGTAAACGAACACGTCTCCTCCCCAACGCAAGCCTGCGAATTAGTAAAACAAAAACAATCTCAACACACCTCATTTTCAAAAGGTGGTAGGTTTTGTATGCTCCATACCTGTTGGACTACGGACAAGGCAATGTCAGAATCACAAGAACCTTTCTGAAATGAATTGCATTGCCCACTGGGATTTCCAAAGCTAGCGAACTTGACACCTTCGATCTTATTACCTCCTTGGCATGAAATTTCCAATTTACTTCCCTCGTATGCGTTAACACATGCAGTACCTACTGTTACTGTCTGAACACTCACATTTGAAGGATTTCCGCCCAGTTCTTCCAATAAAACCAATGAGTTCTTATTGAAGTTGTTCAAGAATGACCTTGGAACATGGTACCTGTCACAATAACAGAATATGGAAGGACAAGTTTGTATGCGTCGTTTTCAAATTAACTCGATTAGCGATTATTACCATCTTTGGGTTGGATTTCCACAATTGGTTACGCATTTGCTTGCACCGTATGCACCGCGATAGTCACATGAGTTGCTGCATCCGTCGCTGCCAGCCATGAAAGAAGGCCAGAAACGTCCAATGCTTTGGCCGTTGACCCAAGCCATGCCTTTGCCCATTCCTCGCAAGTCTAACACCACAGGATCTGTTCCTGGAGGAGCTTGGAAAGTGGTCTAAGGCCAACATGAATATTAGTTAGTTTAATCCATTTTTCATTGGTTTCTGGAACATAAAAAAACAAAAGCATTCAATAAGTGGAGAGTTTAATGTTATATAACGCAATAGAATGCAGTTGTACCTTATACCAGGTAAAGGCCTTCCTCGTTTGAAGATCACTCGATGACCATTTGACTCCATTGCTTGACTGATCATTGAAGAATTGTTTGTCGATGCCATTCAATCCAATCTTCTCCGACAAAACGCCAAAAGTTTAGTCATATCAACTTATTCTGTAACATCTTTTAAGCTAATTAGAATTGGATACCTTATATGCCCAACTGTATGTCGATACATCAATTTCAGCATTTCCACTTCCAATGACCTTAACAGGGCCTCCGTTAATGCCAGCAGGTTGCTTATCGAAAAACGACCCGTAATTCTGCCAAGTATAAATATAATATTAAGAACTACCAAAACTTTGACAGAATTTTCATTAAAAATTTAATGGGTTCTGATTTTCTTACAAATCAGTGGCTCTATGTTATCGAACTAAGAGGAACAAACCTTAAATCCAACAGTGGCGCTGAGTAAAGATAAAATGTTATTCCCAGGGTTGAGTGTGACTGGCTTTACAAACGTGAAACTGTCATCGCCTTTAGCACCCCATTGACTTCCTGTTGTCCCATCCAGTTAAGAATATATTCTTCTCAAAACCTAAATAGTTTTTTGATGGAATACAAGCTGAACATACCTACAAATTTCCCGTTAACAAAAACGTGAAGAACTTGTCCTGATGTTGTTACACTCAGATTTGCGTTGCTCCAGTCCGAGCCATTTATAGGAACACTGCATGGTTGGTTCAATAGATGACAATGAACAAGTAGTAGAGAAATATAATCATGTCAAGTATGGCACAACAGGTAAGTCTATACACTAACTTTGTCATGTACCACAAATAGTCACTAGCATCAACTGCAGCTGCCTTTTGTTCTAAAGCTGTGCTTTAGTAAAAGTACCCTTTCCTCCAAGGGTGTCATCCATGGGTTCTGCTACCCATGTCCACGAAAGCTGGGTACCAGAAATGCTTGGTTTCTTTACCATCACAGAGGTTTGTGTATTAACCTATGGAATTATAATCTTAGCCAGTAGTAGTTAGGAGCAAAGGAATAGTTTAATATGAAGATCGGAATCACTTTGTGTTTCTCACCTTTGCTGTGTTGAAAATTTCCTTGCTGCAGTTTTGAAGGATACTAACAGACCAAGCAGGCACAAAGAACTGACCATCCTGTTTCAAGTCAATCGTGTTATCTACTGATGGACTTTCGTTGGACAAGAAACAGAACTTTTCTCCGGTGGCATTATTGGTGTACATCGTCAGCTGGAAACAAAATGCATGTCAGATCATAGGTCAAACACTTCAATTAGCATATGACTTATCAAAGTTTTGATGCTGATGCTTACATTGCCATTACCAAGATTTGTGGTTTTAGGGTTGCCCATGGTGAGCAATTTTTCCCCCGACTTGATAGCATCATGAAGTTGCTTCAGATGTCCCCACTTGGGTTGATTCAGATTCCCTGAGAAATTTGAGAAATTGCAAGATTACATTGGCCCTTGAAGCAATGACTGAACTAAAGGAATGACTTTTCGAACTTGCAATAAAGCATAATGTGGAGGAATTTTCTTCTTCGTTACCATATTCATCAAGTGGCGCATCATAATCATAAGACGTTGTTATATATGGTCCTCCTGATGTGCGTCCAAAGTTGGTGCCACCATGGTACTGAGGATAGTCAAAGAGCAGTTCCATGTTAACAGAAAATTTCCCATTTTAGTATTTTAGTGCTACTTTTACTGGTTAATCTCAAATTGGTTTAAGTGTCGCTAACCATGTAATAATTTTGCATGACCCCACTGATTTGGAAAAACCTTGCAACAGCAAATGCGCAATCTTCAGCAGTTCTATGTGGGTCTTGACCACCCCAATTCTTGAACCTGCAACACAAGTCTGTCTTAGAATCTTCTAAAAATCTGAAATAGAATTTTCCCATAAAAGAATTAAAAGACCGCATACTTACCAACCAATCCAATTCTCTGTCCAAATCTTGGGACTACTTGCACTGTTTGGTGTGAATTGGTCACAATAATATCCATTGCATGTGTTTATCTACAAGAGAAGACAGACAATTGTCACAAATTAAGAGAAGTTGCGCCTTACTCCCGTCCTAATGCGTTTGTCTATGAGAGAGACAATTACCATAGGTGGGGGGGCATTGTCTTGCTGACACATAACCCAAGGAATGCCAATATTAAAGGATTGGGCCATTTGAGCGCACCATTTAAGGTACTGTTGTCCTGCATCTCCATAAGGTCCCATGATATTTCCGTACTCATTCTCAATCTGTTGGTTAGTGATGCATACCAAAATTTTCAGTTTATTCCTTCAATCAGTTGCTATAGGTATAAGAAATATAAATAATATACCTGAGCTAAAATGATCGGACCGCCCTGTGAAGCAAAGAGTTTTGCTTGTTTACATACATCAATGACTTTTGCAACAAAGGTTTGCATCTCATTCTGAAAAATCAATAATTTTGAGGGAAAAAAATAGAACAAGAAGTCAAGAAAACAAACAATGAAAAGAGACAACGGTTGAGACCTTAAAGATGTCATTGTTTGTTCTCAGCTCAATCCCATTGGTGTTGTGTAGCCAGACAGGAAAACCTCTGATGTTGAGGAAAGAGTTCTCAAGATTCTTTCAACAGGGACATAGACAAAGCCATTTCACCGAATTCATTAAAATTTACCCGTAGGTCCACTCAGCGCATGCATAAGGTCCAATTCGAAGAAAGCCGTACAGTCCACCTTGTTGAACTAGCTTGAAGAACTTTACAATGTCCAGATTCCCAGAGAAATCATACTGAGCCGCAACGAAAACAGAAGATTTGAATTTCTGCATTTCAACTCACATGAATGAAAATTCAGCACTAACCTGTCTGCGACGAGGTTCGTGTCGATCCCAAAAAATGTACGTTTCAATAACGTCAACAGAACCTTCTTTCGCCTTGTTGATCAAATCCGGCCACATCTGCGAGCACACTGTTATTGTAAAAACAAGTTGTCTGTACTAAAAATAGTTTCTATAAGAATTCTGTGTTACCTGTGGTGTGCTACGAGGGTAATGAATTGAACCAGAGATGAGAATTCGTCGTTGCCCATCAATAATAATGGCACTTGAATCATAAGAAACATTAGTTCCTAGTACTGAGGACAACGAACACAGCAAGGCTAGACTAATGAGATGCAGCATTTTCAGACAAGAACTTGACATTCTAATAAACAAAAACAGATTCAGAATGAGCCCCACTAGAAGCAAATCTTTTGTATGCGACCACTAACTCAAAATTAGACAAGGCAGAGATGATACCCCGACGTACAGAAATCAAAAGGTACGACAGGGATCGGTCGGAAAAGTTGATGGATGATAATCATTCTGTGGATGTATGAGAGGTGTTCTCCATTTCTGTACTGCACCGACACTTTCGGTTGAGACTGAAGTCTATTGCTTAATTAGCACGGTTTAGCTTTAAAGACGTGATAATCCAGCCAAAGGAAGGTTCCTCACGGAACAAGTGTGGACGTGTACTTGCACTTTGAATTCTTGGGAACTGCTTCATTTGTCATGTTCAGGTGCCGAGAGTACATGACGAACGCGGCCATAAATAGAATTTAACCTCAATATTCCAAACTTAGAACATACTGTTATTCCATTATCGTAATTTTCTTACCTTCTGAACTGTAGAATTTGATTCTCGAATTTAGCTAATTTCAGATCACTTTTAATGTAAATCAAATTCACATACTGAAGGGGTGGAGTTGCTACTTCCTAGAAATGTTATTTGTACAAATTGCGGACTTCTAGGAGGTGTTTTAAAAAGTTATTGATACGATTAGTGAATAACTCGGTGGTTAATTTATTTAACTCTAATAAGCAAGTTTTTAAAAGCTCTACGAGAGAGACTTTTAAAATTAGTTGTTTGCCTAATGATAATATTTCCCTCCACTTTATTCTATACTTTTACTTTGTGTGCTTTCAAAATTAGTTTTTTATTGTATTGAAGTTTGGAAGAATATAATAAATAGGTTAATTAAGCTTTTTAATCTTTATTTAATTTTATAATATTAGTTTACATTTAAAAATATAATAATATTAAGTTTTTGAACATACAGAGCCCCATCAAATTAATATTTTTAGTATATAACTACTATATATCGTATATGTATCATACTATAATTATAGATATTTTAATTTATTAAATAATAAAATTCATATATATTATATGAAAAATACTAATA
>JAOQMS010000179.1:13928194-13940305 GCA_027563885.1 Erythroxylum longipes
CACGATCCTACTCCAATGTTCCCACATTTACCTCTCCTAATACATTAGTTCATAAGAATTGAGCTCTCAATTTGAGTACTCTCACTCTTATCCTTTGATTCATCATTTCATCATTTCTTTATTATCATCCCTGTATGTATCCTCAATTCATTTAAAATCAGAGAAACAAGATCCTCAAGGAACTTAATCTCGCTATCATCGACATAGTATTTCGCTCAATCATAACTTTTTATCACATCACAAATCCAAGTCTAACCTTACACATTCATAGAACAATTATTTCCTTTATTTGGGCTTATACACTTTAATCTTATCATTTCCCATTTTTCACACAATCCTGACAATATCTTCACTTTTCTATCACATTCGCAAGTAGGACATTATGATACAATATCGATATCATATTCCATAATACACACACAAACACAAATAATTCTACCTTATCGAACCCTATACTTTTTCTAAGTTCCTAAAGTTGATTGGTTAAAATGTAGAGTGTGTCTTTGTTGTTGCAAGTTGAGTCTCTTCTCTACACTACATTATAAAACTTTGGTGAATCATTAGTTTTTTGTTTGCCACTTTGCTTCTTCTTGTTTAGACAGTCCATCCTAACATGTTTATTTTGTTTGTATTTGTAGTACCAAATTATCCTTTTACCTTTAGATTTCGACCTAGAACTCTATTTAGACAAGTCATCTTTCCCTTAATTACTCCTATGATCTTTATTTCACCTTATATATATCACTTCTTCTTGAGATCTTTTACCAATACTTAGTCTTTATTAGTTATTAGCTAATAGCACAATGGTGACTGTCTCTTTACCCAATATAAGCATAGCAACCAAATTTTTATAAGAAAGAGGTAAAGAATAAAGCATAATCATTGCCTTATTCTCGTCCGCAATAGTTACCTTAAGCCTTAGTAGGTCATTGATTATTTATTAAATGTAAAAATATGTTGTTCCATATATGTTCCCTTCTCAAACTTCAATATATATAGTCTCTATTTTATAAACAACTGTTTTGTAAAAGATTTTGATATGTATAGAATCTTTAACTTCTTTCATTATACAGGGGATGCAATTTTCATGACATGGTATATGACCTTATTGTCCAGGTAATAGCTGAGTAACTTTGGTTGGTTGTGTTTGTAACTCTCCCTAGTCTAGCCCATCAATATCTTCTAGCTTATTCCTCTTCATTATACCTTATATACTATTAAATCCTTCACTCTTTGTTGTCACAGCCAAAAATTTATAATTCTATTACTAAACTTTCCCATTTAAAACCTCATAATTAATGTCATTGTTGCCTAGACACTGGTATAATACTACTTGTTGAGAAGTAATATGCAACAAGAATGGAAAAGAATGAAATAAGCAAACAAGAACACAATAAGATTTTATTGACATTTGACCAATTTGGTGAGTCTATGTCCTCAAGAACTAAAATTAGTTGATTTTACTATACAAATGAATCATATTTTAAAGATTACATTTTTTTCTCTCTTATAAAACTATGTTTATGATAAGTAACATATATAAATTTTAGCTTATATAATTTTATATAACTTACACCTTACCAAACCTAACTTAACTTAAAATTCACTATAATAAGTCTTAAAATTCCTTTAGAGTTTGAAGTTCACCAAAAATATGTTCCTAAATAAGACAACTTATCACAAGAATAGTTTGGAATTCAACTACTGACTTTGACACACCCATATCTCAAATTGTATAACTTACTACCTTTTATTGCATATGAACATACACTCTAGCATACTCGTATTACATGTTGTGTCCTTTAAAATATCATTCACTATATTAACATGTTCATTTTCTAACCCTTATATTCACTTTTATATTCTAGAAAAGAACACTCCCTAACACACGATAGTTTATCAGGCCATGTTCACCCAAGGACTTTTAAGAAATGTTTATTTTCTTCGTGCAACATTTAAAATTACACACTCATGTAAATAATGTATATGAGTTATACACAACATATATTATAAACACTTATTTTATTAGTTGAAGCTATTATCTAATCCATATTTTTTACCATATAAAGTAAGCAATTTTAAAAAATTAACACTTCATGCAAATATTTTAAAGTATTATTTAATTAATTTAGCAAATTTAGCAAATTAGGCTCTAAGAGCTTTTTTCAATCCATATAAGGCTTTAAAAAGATGACATACCTTATTAGGTGGATGGTCATATCAAGGTAGAAGTTGCATATACACTTCTTTAATGAGATCACCATTAAGAAATGCATTCTTGACTTTTACTTTGAGAGTTTCCAATGCTTATTAGCGGAAACTATAATCAAACTACAAACTAAATTCAAACAAACCATATGAGCAAATATTTCCTCATAATTGGTCCCAAATTTTTTAATAAACCTTTTATAAACTAGTCAGGCTTTGTATCTTTCAACGAATCCATTAGCTTCGATCTTAATTTTATAAATTCATTTGTAGCCAATAATAGACTTCTCTATAGGTAAATTAATTAAGTCTCAAGTATTGGTATTGGAAAGAGCATGTATTTCTTTCGTCATTTCTTTATACCATAACATATCAGAGCTAGCCTTACAATAAATGTGAGGTTCATATAGAGAGAAAGTAGTAAATTAAATATAAAAATCTTTAAGACAAACATATGGGTGACTTACTCGAGTAGAACAATAGAGAAGTTACTGAGACTCAGTAAAATATGATGAAGAAGCAAATGGAGAAAAGTTGTGTGGTGAAGATACCATGGATCAAGTGTAAGATATGTTAAATTATTAGGGCTATAAGACAAGCCTGTAGAAAAAATGTTAGGAAATAAAAAGATGGTAGGATCAAAGAAAAACTTTGTGACTTGAAATTTTGAAAGTGAGAGAAATATTTTATGTTTCCAAAAGGTTACATGTGAAGAGATACAAAGTCTTTAGAAGAGGGGATATTAACTCTATAACCTTTTATGTTTTATGTCATATCCCAAAGAAACAATATGAGCATGCTTTTAGTTATAGAAGAATAAAGTAAGCACAATTGAAAACCTTAAGAGACTAATAATTAGGAGCACAATTGAATAAGCACTTATAGGGAAAGATATTACATATGATAGGAGAGGGAATACGATTAATAGTGTAAATAGTTGTAAATGTTGTTTCTCCCTATAAAGTTTCATAACAAGGAAGAGGATATAAGGAGGGCTCGAATAATATCAAGAATATGTCTATGTTTGCATTCTACCTGATCATTTTGTTGAAATGTATTTAAATAAGAACTTTGAATAATATTCCCTTATTAAGCAAAGAAGTGGATAAAGTTTGTAGTTTTGTACTTTATGGTATTATCAGTAGAAATGTTTTAATCTTACATGAAAAATGATTTTGAATCATATTATTAAAGAGAGTGTAAATGGAAAATAGATTATATCTATTATGCATTAGACAATTTCGTGTGTAATGAGAAAAATATTGACAAATATCACATAATATCTTAAGCCGCACATAGCTTCCTAGGAAGCAGGGCCCAGAATGTCATAGTAAATCAAATCAAAAGGTGCTAAAGAAATAGAATTAGTAATAGTTAAGGGAAAAACATAACTGTTGAAAAGTTGACAAGAGATACAATCAAAGTTTTGAATCATAACAGAGCATAAAGTAATGATTAATTTTCAACAACAAAAGTAAAAATATATACTCCTGGATTAAGATTTTCTCTTTGAAAAATAGCAATAGGAATCCCAAAATTATTAGAAGCATCCTCATAAATATCCATTTGTGAGCTTAAGAGATGTTACATCATATAATAAGCAATAATAGTTGTAATAGTTAATAATATTCTCCTATTAACTTCATCTTTCTTTATAAAACTTGGTCTAAAATAGCCACTATGATTTAAAAATGCCTCACTTGCAAACAACTATAGTTGGCAATAGGTCAGGCTTACCTTGGATTGTTCAACCCGTGGCCCAACCTGATTTTATTTTTTTTAAGAATTTCAAAAAATGACATTGTTTATGAAAAAACGACATTATTTTCTCTCGCTCAGTTGACTAATCAATCCAAGAAATTCAGGCCTTGGCCCAGGTAACTCGGGCCTAGCCTGTTGACTTCAGGTTGGGCCACGCCTAGGCCAGATTGTCATGCCTACAAACAACGAAGAGTAAAGTTGTGCCATGCCTACAAACAATAGAGAGTAAAGTTATATTTCCCATCTATTATTGATAACTGCACGATAAGGTGTGTTCAAAGAAGACATATGTTTCATATTAGCCTTGATTGCTTCCTTCGTCCTCTCCACGAAATAATAAAATCAACCCATCGTTGCCTTCTCATCACTATCAGCCAAACATAATACCTTCACCAAAGGCTTATAAACTTGGATGACAAATTGATATTATGAACAAAACTTGTTATCTTAAAATATAATTCTAAAAACTTCCAATCTAATATTAGACCTAGCATCCTAAGATGCAACCCACTTGTCACTTGCAAACATTTATCTTAACTCTTTATTCATCAGAATAAAACACTAAAATGATAACAAAATTATTTGTAAATCTTGTAATAGCAAGACGACACAAATTCCCAACATTGGTGAAATCCTTTCTTATTAAATTAAAGACCTATGCATGATTGTAAATGACCTTGGTCACCTTTTTTGCTTTCTACATAGTCTCATCAATAATATAAAAATGCCTATCATCTCCTATATTTTCAAACCTCATGTCACGTAATGTGTAGTACAAGGAGTCCAATAAAAAGAATTATACTTTCTTTGCAATCTTCTTCCAGCTACTTTATAAGGGGAAACATTGTTAGTAATGAATTGAACAATATTTTATATCCCAACTTCATTCACAACTTCAACAAATATTTGAAATAAAATATCATCATTCCTAACAAAGTTAGAGGCCAGATGCATTAATAAACTTCAAAAACATTGTCTTCTTTATAGAATAAACTAAAATTAATAATAGGCTCTTGTCTTCTATTTGTCCAACCATCACACATGATTAAATAACCATAAGTAGTCCAAGTCATTCTTCTTTCATCCAAATATATTTTTATTTCATAAATAGAGCTGCTTAAAAATTTATCGATGTAGTCATTGTAAGAGGTAATAGCATCCACCATAAGTTGATAATAATAAATTTGAGCGACATTAAATGATATACCTGAATCATACCACTATCTAGTAATTGTCAGGTCCACATTATGAGTCGCTTCTTTGGATTGTAAGGCTTAAAGGCTGAGCTCCATGGTGTAAAAAATTAGACACTTGTCTTCTTATTTTCCTAACATTAGATGCAATATTTCCTTCTTATTGGGTAGGAATACTACCATCTTCAACATCCCCGTTATCATCCTAAAAACTAATAAAAGAACTTCCGCTATCAATTTTGTCGTTTAGTATTTTTACTTCTATCTTTCTCATATTGATATTCTTCAAGCAATATCTTCATTTTTTTTATTTGACATCATGACTCACTTTCTTTCAAGGATCCACATCCCCTTTGATCCTAACTAAGTGTAACATCCCGTTTCCATACTAAGGGTTAGAACTGTATATTTCTGTAATTGAGAAATAGGACTGAGAGATTAGAAAAAATGCATTTAATGCTCATGCATAATGTTAACCTACACATATGTGAATATTGATTTTTGCACACTAAAATGATTTTACATGCATTTATTGACATTTTTCCCGTATAATTGAGTTATAAATGTGATTATATTGAGAATTGTGGTTTTTACGTGTTGAAAATTGATTTGTTAAGTATATGTACTGATTTAGAATTTTTGGTGAAATTTGGGAAATTTCTGAAAATTTGGGTAATTTTAAACTAGAAAAAATGCCTAATAGTAAGACAATTGATAAATGGTAGTAGAATTTACTGTCCAATGATAATGGAAATTTTGATAAATGACTTTGGGATTTATTGACAAGCATTAATGAAAATTTGGAGACAATTTGAGTAGGAATTGGAATTGATTGGACTAGTTAATGAAAGAGCTTAATCCAAACCAATAGAGATAGGACAATGCCCTACCCCACGATGCTTTTAATCTTGCAAGACTATTTTATTGTTTTCATTCTTGCTCCTCTTCTCATTTTCGTGACTCTTCTTCTCCATATCTTCTCTTCTATCTTTCTTCAAAAGTTTTTACTCACCCAACCATCATCAACATACACCTTGCTCTCTCCTTCCATTTGTTACTCTCTCCTTCCATTTGTTACTCTCATCTTGCTCTCTCTTTCACTTCTCACAAAAACCCAACCCTACCACCTTGAAGGATGATGGTCATGGGTTGTATGGAGAGTTAGGGCTAAGTGAATTTTTGAATATTTGAAGCTAAACCAAGTAAGTTATGCTTTAAATATCATGGGTTAGTGTAAATGGTATATGAAAGTGTATGAAAATGTGATAAATAAATGAATAAATTTTTACCTTGTTTTGTATTGATGATGGGTTAGAGCTAGCATGATCATAAAAATGGGGTTGGAAGAGTGATGTTTTGTTGATAATTGATAAGTTGTTGTTAAGATGATTTTTGAGATAGAAAGGTCATTATGATGAATGTGTATATGATATGTTTTGTTTTTAGTGTATATGATCCAGCATTGATTTTGAATTGTATATAGATGATATCAAACTTTAATTGGGGTATAAATGAAGAGGAAATGATGTGAATATAAGTTAGAAATGATAGACTAAGCAAAATAGATGAATTAGGATGAAATTGATGATGAGGAATGCTCGAAATATGTTAGATGTATTGTTTCTACTAAACATGCATCTGAAATTTAGACATATCTTGATCTACGGTTATCCAAATAGGATGATTGTTGATTTATATTAAACTAGAGATAAATGAATACAATTTTCATGAAGAAATAGAGTTTTAATTCTATCTCTAAAAGTTTTTAAATTTGTATTGAACTTGAGTTTCAGATTATGTCTCTGTTTCTGAATAGTATGCAGTAAATTATGTATAACTTGCAATTTACTGGGACAAATTGTATGAAATTAGGTTATTTAGAAACTTAATACATATATAAAAAAAATTTAGAAGAATTATTGCCGAAAAACATCATTTTCTAGGTCATAATGGTCATACAAAACTGACCTGAAAAATATAGTTGGAAAAGCTAGAAAATGAGTTATGTTTACCACTTTCTGTGAAAGTTCGCCGTGGCCAACTCTTTGGCTCACCGCCGCCAACTTGCAGGAATTTTGAGGATTCCTCTCGAGAAAAGTTTGCTGCAGCCAAATCCTTGGTTTGCCATGGCTAACTTTCAAGATTTTATGAGGATTCCTCTTGGGAAAAGTTTGCCGTGGCCAACTCATGGTTTCGTCGCGGCCAACTTTCCTACACAATTTAGACATGCTCCAGTATTTTGATCATAAATTTTTCTATAGTTATTATAATGGAGTGCTTATTAATTTGGAATAAACTATAGACATAGGGCTACAATTTGTTTGAAGAAATTGAATTTTATTTTTATCTCCAGAATTCCAAAATCTGACTTGAAGATGAGCACAGAATACTGTGTCAGTTTAAGAATAGTCCGAATTATTTGGAGTATAACTTTTGAATACTGAACCAAATTGAATGATTTTGGTGTCATTAGAAACTTAAGAGATAAGAGAAGAATTTTCTAGAAGAAAGTGTTGCCAAATTACTACATTTTTCTAGTTAGAGTGATTATGAAAAATTGACCCGAAAGTTTGGAATTTTGGAGATGTTATAAGAAGAAATGAGAGTCGGATACTGTGAAGAGCAATAATGCTAAAAATGAAATGACGAGTAATTGAGTTATAAAAAGAGAATGTGGATAAAATGTGAAATTTGATAATATGCCCGGGATTGTCATTGAGCATGCATCGTATATAGTCCATATACACATTTGTGCATAAATAAATACTTAAGATTATGCAAAGTTGTAATGTGTGTGCAATGTGTGTGTTGCATAATATTGATGTGCAGGATAAAATGTCCACATCCAGACATTTCTAGATCTTGGAAGCAAATGCTAATTGGAGCATATTATGAGTTGACCTAGATGGTCTTACTTACAGATTGTTCTGTTTGTATTATATATTGAATGATTTTGCAATAGGAATGTGATTGTTCTGAAATCTGGACATTGAATGTTCAAGGAATTTGATAAATGTGAGAAAATTGAAGTGCTCCTTGTATGTGAATTTGATGAAATATGTGATATCTAATTTGATTGTTAAATATCAGACCTAGTTTTGAAGAAACATATGAATATGCATATAATTGAAAAAGTGTTTCTCAACATTTATGTTGAATGCTGGACCATGGTCTGATGATGAATATGAAATTGAATGTGAATTCAAAAGCATGTGATAGACTGAAATTATGTGAATGTGATGCATTCCATTACATGAATGCATGAAACATAAAGGAGGTTGTGACCGGAATAGCCACCGCAAAAGAGCTCAAAGCTCATAATGTGAAAAGGAGCTTAAAGCTCATATTATGAAAAAGAGCTTAAAGCTCAAAAAGTGTATAAGAGCTAAAGGCTTAGTATGTAAAAAGAGCCCAGTATCCTCAACAGATACAGGACAGTTATAAATGAGCTCAGTATCCACAATGGATACGGGACAGTTATAGACACTAGGTCACAACAAAGTAATAAATGAAAGTAAGTCTCATGCGCATTGCATTATAAGTGATATGTGTATTTTAAATGATTGAAATGATTAATTTGAATGCCCTGAATGTGATCCTATATGTTAAATGAAGTGATGTAAATTATGTGAAAATATGTGAACTGAATGTGTTATGTGATTGAGTGAGCCATCGAGGATGGTCATTCATTGAGTTCACAAAACTCACCCAAAATTTGCAATATTTTTTTAGGCTCTAAAGAGTTACCCCGTTAAGCTAACAAGAGTATAGCCACTGCACCCAAGTAAGAGATAAAGGTCGGGATCAGTTCGCATCTGCATTAGTATTTCCTTAATTTTTGTATCAAAATATGTATTGAAAAGTATTTTGCAATGTGTATGTAAATGATTTCATAATGTAATGGTTATGAAATTGTGTTTGAAAATGTTTATAAAAAAAAGTGGGCCCGATTTATTTATTAATTTTTCACAATATGTGTGCATTGTTTTAAAAGAAAAGAAATTTATGTATTGAATTTGATTAACTGGCTGTTCTAGCATGCCACCTTCATGGGGTACGTATTCGGATATCACTCAGGATGTCGGGTACTGTCTTACGAGAGTGGGGTGCTACACTAAGTGCTTCTTTAATCTAGTGATCTCCCACCTTTCAAATATTTGTTACAATACAAACAAATATATGGTTCTTGATTCCAAAAACCAATATAACATAAGCATAAACTAGATCATCGAATCTCTATACCTAAAGAGATTGAATTATCAGGTGCACTTGAACTTGCCTCCATTTATCTATGAAAATAAATGAAGACATACATTAAAATTAACTTCCTAACTTAATATCAAAATCAAGTTGTGTACAATGATATAAAGAAATAAAGCAACAACAGTTTCTCAATAATCATATGATATATACAATGCAACTAAACTTGATAAACTTATATAAATGATTCCTTCAGAAAATTTGATTATTAAGCATATTATATCCAAGAATTTATCATGTTTCTTAACCTAAACTTCAAATATATACATTGATTACTACACTTTCACAATTATAATCCATTTTGCATGATTATATAATTTAAACATAAAGTCACAGCTCATAATTATAACTTATTTTGTATAATTACATAATTCTACCATAAAATCACTATTATAACTATTTTGTATGATTACATAATTTAACCATAACTCACAACTGTAACAAGTTGTTTGGTTGAGGGTAATAGAAATTTCTATTACCCTCCTATTCCTACCTATTATGTATTCCTGTGTTTGGTTTAATTTTTATCCACGGAATAAGGTTGCTGTAGAATACGTATTCCTTACATTAAGGAATAGGCAAAGACAAGCCCCCCCTCCTTACCTATTCGACGCAACTGGGAATAAGTTTCGTTCTCTTTTAGACAACCCATACCCCTCTATTTTCACGCAGATCACTCACTCACCTCACTCATGTAGATCTTCACGCAACTTGGTTCACTCACACAGAACGGTCTTCACAAGCGGGTGCCTCTTTATCTTCAAACCGAAGAGGTAGGTGTTATTTATTTTCTTTTCATTTTGCTAGATATGGACTCTTGGGTGTGTGTGTGTGTGAGTGTGTGTTCATTGAGGAGTTTTTGTGTGTTGATGAGAGGTGTTCTTCAAGATTTTTGCAGAGAGGTGGAGTGAAGTAAGGGGGTTGGCATTTTGGAAATCGAAAATTGGGTTTTAAGAAACCAAAAATCGGGTTTTGATGAGTGCCTCTTTCAGTTCGCAACACGGTTTTTCTTTTTTCGTTTTTGATTTTGTTGTTGGGTTTTGAAGGGTTTAGAATGTTGGCTTGTGAAGATGTGGATATGCGACAGTATTGGATTTTTGATTTTGTTGTTGGGTTTTTGAATTGTGAATATGCAACAGAATTGGAAAATGTGTGCTTGGTTGGATAGAAGAAAATGTATGCTTCCTTGACTAAAAAAGTATTTAGCAACATGATATTACATACTGTCATACTTGGTCACTTTCCATCATTGCTTTACCAAATGAGTAGTTGCATCTACGTAAAATAGTCATGATAAGATTGTAGGAGCAAGAAAAGGAATGGGACGTTCATATATATCAAATACTAGAAAATTATAGTTGTTAATGTGCAGAATAATCATTAATTCTTGCTTAAAGACAAGGCAAAATTGGACAAATTATTGCTTTTAAAATAAGATAATGATTTTAAGGTTTTGTACAGAATTTAATTTCGTAGCAAATCAAAGCTAACAAAAAGATGTTTCATCATAATTTAATTTATGACGCATTAGATAGTGGATATATCTATATGCACAAATCAATCATAAGTCCATATACAAAGCATTACCTCATCAATATACAACTATGTTAAAGGCTCTTTGGTTCTGGAAAATGTAAAGGTTGTATTGATACTGGTGTTGAAAAACCTAGGAAGAAAAATATGATAAGAAGTAGACAAGAAAAGGAATGTTAGTTGGCATCTAAACAAAAGTAAGTAAATCAGTAGATAGTGGAGTATAAGGACTTATTGATGCAATCTCCTATGTGAAAAATGGCTAAAACACCATCTACTAGTAATGTGCTGGATTGGGAAGGTTGAGTAAGTAAAGATAAGAGAGGTAAGAGCGAGAGAAGCATTGAAAAAGTCTTCATTAGCTGTTCAGACTCTTGGCTTTATTGTTTGTGAGAAAGTGAATAAATTAGAAAGAAGTGTCAAGACTTTTTCTTTCTCTTGATATCCTTGTTGTCTTCATCCTCTTGTGTGTGATGAAAAAAAGATTATGACGCGAGGTTAGGTTGAGAGTTGTTGTCAAACCCCGTTATCGAAGTCTAACTCCTACTTGCTCTGATACCAAATCTGTCGGACCCCGGGTTCGGAGTCCAACTCGCATGCAGAATATCTTAATACGTAAGTTATCTCCGAAAGAGAACACCTTGACTGTTATCAGATTATCTTCTCAAACTCCCCTTTTCTAGTCTCAGCTCAGCTCTTAGAATAGTCGACTAGTCCATTCTTACCTTTCAACCTGAATCCTTCAATGATCAGCGTGGGTGAGTCATCACTTTACACATATACTTACTTCGGGGCTATTAGTGTAACTTCTCCTATAAGCATCCAAACTAGGATTTATTTAGATAGATAGAAAGAGGGCTTCAAGAACTACAATATTCATGAAGACCTAGAAGATCAAATTTATCTTTTGAAGGGTCGAAAATGGGACAGAAGATACGTGGTGAACAGTGACCCAGACGATAGCGTGAACAGTGTTTACGCAAGAACTTGTGGGAGTCCATAAAGGAGCTCCATGCCACTAGCGGGCAAGCAGGAGAAGCCTTTAGAAAAGTGCACTTGACTCAACTTATGGAACGACCACAAACTCACATAACACATATATTTCATGATCTTGAAAACTTATTGCCCAAAATGGCAATTCTTGGAAACTTTCTTT
>JAOQMS010000179.1:13940405-13976858 GCA_027563885.1 Erythroxylum longipes
ATAATAATAATAATAATAATAATAATAATAATAATAATAATAATAATAATAATAATAATAATAATAATAAGGATAATAAGGATATTTTGATCTTTTTGTTACTTATTTCTTTGTCATTCCAAGTTTATACTTTCAATCCAAACACTCGAATAGAATGACTTATCTATTTCATTTCTTGAACCAAACAAAGTAATACTCATTCTATTCTATTCCTCATTATTTCTATTCCTAAGAATAATTATTCTTTTCTTTTTCTAATTCATTCCTTGAACCAAACAGCCCATAAGTTATTTTGGTTGATTACATAATTTAAACATAAACTCATAAAAATATGTATAACTAAACTTGTATAATCAAATAATTCAACCATAAAGTCATAAATATAACTCATTTTGTGTAATTATATGATTCAAATATAAACTCTAATCTTTAACTTAATTTGTGTAATCACATAATTCAACCTAAATTAACTAACCCATTTTGTATAATAAGAAATCAATTTATAATATATAACATAATTTATAATAAAGACCCGAATTTAATTTAATATTTCTCAAATTTCAAACAATAACACAAACTTCAATTTTGTATTAAATGATTGAACCCCCAATTTCCAAAATCCAAACAGCACAAATGACAGAACATATTTAAATTTTCAAATTCCAAGTATTTTAATTCTATTTAAAATCCTTAGTCTCATTCCTTAATTTTCAAAATTCAGATAAAATTTATCTGCTATCCTTAATTTCCAAAATCCAAAATCCAATTTTCAAACTCACAAGTCATAATTTTCAACTATAAGTTATTAACACTGTTAGATTCACAACAACTACTCAATTATGAATTAACTAAACACTCAACATTAAAGCAACACATCACAACACCAATCAGCAGTTAGCACACCACAATACACACATTTCAAATTTTCAATTGTTTAAGGTTAAATTAGAATATCTAATTTACATTTTACAATTACAAGCCTAGGGTTTGAACAGGTGACAGTGGCGGAGGCGGGACCGTGAGGTGACTGGAGGCAAGGTGAGGACAGCTTATTGGCGAGGCGAGGGGAGGCGAGTCAGGTCACTGGACGAGTAGCTAACTATAGTGCACAGGCAAGGTGAGGCATAGGCAATGCAAGGCACAAGCTAGACAAGACAATGCAACATGACAGGTGGATAAGGTGGGTGGTAAAGTGGGCAGAAGCAGACCAGAGGTGGCTGGATGGGTAGTGGGGGTCAGGTTATAGGTAGGTTAAAATGTTTTGGGTTATTTTTTTAAAAAATTACATATTACTCATGTTTATGATGTTATGCAAGGATTCCTTATAATCTAAACCATAAACCCAACTGAGATCTTTCTATTCCTGAGAAACTGTTAAAAGGTCTCAATTGAAGGCGTATGGAATTATCATCTAATATTAGCTATTGGTCATCACATGTATATAATACAAACTCTCTATATACCTTAAATGTCTGGAAACTCAATTTTTGTTTCTAAACTTAATGAAAGTGGGTTTACTTTTAAGTTTGGTGATGGTTGTTTCAATTTATTTAAACATGATTCCATTATTGGTTATGGAATTCTTATGAATGGTTTATATAAATCAAAACTTGATGTTAATTTTTCTGAATCCCTATTTTCTCTTTACCATACTAGAGGAATTAAGTGAAGCACAATGAATGATAATTCAACTTACTTGTGGCATAAATATTTGAATCATATATCTAAAGAAAGATTAAAAAGAGAGGTAAAGAATGAAATTCTTTACAATTAAGATTTTACTGATCTCTATATATTTTTGGATTGCATTAAAGGAAAACAAACCAAACATAGAAAGAAAGAAGTCATAAGTACTCAACCTCTTAGAATTATAGACACCAATATATATAGACCTTTTAACAATCCATCTTTGGTAACGAAAAGTATTTATCACCTTTATAAATGATTTTTCATATTATGAGTATGTCTATTTGCTTTATAAAAAAATCCCAAGCTATAGACACCCATGAGATGTTTGTAAATAAGGTTGAAAAGTAATTAGATAAAAAAGTGAAAATTGTAAGATCTGATAGAGGTGATGAATATTATGAAAAATATGATGAATTACGACAACGTCTAAGTTTATTCGTAAAGTTTCTTGAGAAAGATGAAATATGTGCACAATATACCATATTATACACACTTCATTAAAATGGTGTGAAAGAAAGGTGTAATAGAACATTAATAGATATGGTTAGGAGTATGATGAGTAATTTCTCATCACCTAAAACCTTGTGGATGCATGCACTTATAACTGTTATGTATTTACTGAATATGATTCCTAGTAAGGTAGTCCCTAAAACTACTTTTTAAGTTATAAACTGGTAGGAAACCCAGTATGACGCTTCTGTATATTTTGGGTTGTCTAGTAAAAGTAAGAGTTTATAATCTACATGAAAGGAAATTAGATTCTAGAACAGTTATTGATTACTTTATTGGTTACCTGAAGAAATCTAAAGGTTATATGTTTTATTGTCCAAAATATAGTCCAAGAATTATTTAAACAACTAATGCCAAGTTCATTTAAAATGATGAATTTAGTGGGAGTGCAGAAAAATAAGTGGTGGATATTAGTAAAATAAGGGTTAATGCTCCATTACCCATAAATGTCCTAGTATCCATATCTTAACCAAATATTGTTCAAGTATTGGAAGAATAAAATGATCATGGATAACATTTAAATGAAACAACACCTCACGAAAGAACTAATTACAATTGATTGACAAAAATGAACTACTTGGAATAGCTTTAAATAAACTTGTAAGAATAAGGAGATTAATTATTCCAAATGACTATTTGGTTTATTTGTAAGAGTCAAATTTGATTATGGTATTAATAAGGATCCTATTTCGTTTTCACAAGCTATAGAAAGTGACAAGTTTGATAAATGGATTAATGCTATGAAAGATTAGTTAAATTCAATGGCACAAATAATGTTTAAGATCTCGTTGATTTTCCTGAAGGATCTAACGATTGAGATGTAAATGAGTTTTTAAGACCAAATGTGACTCGAATGCTAATATTGAATGAGATAAAGCTAGACTTATTGTTGAAGATTATACTCAAAAGGATGGCATTGATTATAAAGAGACGTTTTCACTTATCTTAAAGAATGGCTTATTGAGAATAATTATGGCATTAGTGGCACAATTCGACTTAGACTTACTTCAAATGGATCAAGGAGGAAACTTTTTTTTTTAATTGTGATATCAAGGAGGAAGTTTATATGGATCAATCTGAAAGTTTTTTCATTAATGGAAAAGATCAAATGATACATAAACTTAAAAGATAAATATATAGACATAAACAAGCTTCTCGACAATGGTATATTAAGTTTAATTATATCATAACACATTTTGGGTTTCAAGAAAAAAAAAAGAATTATTGATCAAAGAATCTATCAAAAGATCAGTAAAAGTAAGTTTATATTCCTAGTTTTATATATTGATGATATTTTACTTGCTGGTAATGATTTTCACCTAAAGATTTCCTCTATAAGAATTTTGAAATAAAAGATATATGATAAGCATCCTATGTGATAAGAATTTTAATATTCTGAAATAGATCATAAGAACCATTAAGATTGTCTTAGAAAGATCATATTGAAAGAATTCTTCAGAGATTTAATAAGAATAAATATTCAGTGGGAATTGTCTTAAAACAAAAAGGGGATAAATTTAGTCTCATGCAGTGTCCAAAAAATGATACAAAACGTGAACAAATAGATTCTATTCCATGTGCTTTTGTTATTGGCAATTTAATGTATTTATAAACATGCACGAGACTTGATATTAGCTTTTACCACTGGAATGCTAGACATATGTCAATGTAATCCTACTATAAATCATTTGAAAGCTTAAAAGAAATTCTTAAGGTATCATTAAGGAACAAAGGACTATATGCTCATGTATAGAATATTTAATTCATTAGAAATGATTAGATATTCAGATTCAGATTTTGTTGGATGCATTGATACTAGAAAATCAACGTATGACTACTTGATTCTACTAGCAAAAGGAGCAATTTGATGGAAAAGTTCAAAACATTCTATCATTGCTTCATCCACTATAGAAGCAAAATTTGTAGCTTATTTTAAGGATATAATACATGCTTTATAACTGCAAAATTTTATTTCAGGGCTTTAAGTTATCGACATCATTACTAAGTTGTTGAAAATTTATTGTCTACAACATTTTTATTCTCGAAAAATGGTATGTACTCTATAGTTGATAAATATATGGAGTTGAAGTATTTTATTGTAAAGGAGAAAGTTCAAAAATAAAGAACATATTAAGACTAATATTATAATTGTAGATCCTTTAATTAAAGGCTTACAACTAAAGATATTTAAGAAACATGTTCATAGAATGATTGTTTTTAATAACGTTTTAACATTCTTCCTAATAAAAGTTTCTGATTAGTAATTTTCTTATTTATTATGATTGTGTACGTGTAACTTTTATTAAATAAGAAATCAAAGATGCCTATGAGACATTAATTTTAACCTTTATAATATTTATATATAACTTATGTTACCTGATAGATTACTGGCATTGTGGTATATGAAAGGAAGTATGTCATCTTGATATATGATCATCATAAGTCGCATGATTATTGTGTGGAGGTAAATTATGAAAGTATTAAGAGATTTCTTTATGCGCATTTAATGTTTACTCTACTAAAATAAAGTCCGAAGTATTAGACCAAGTGGAGAATGTTAGAATATGACATGATTTGTGGTCATGTTCTATAAATATTAATAACATTCTTAATATAATTAAAGACTTCTATTTGGTTTATATTTCTTATTTGATAGTGAAATAAATCTCAACCATTAATTCTAGTTACGTAATGAACATACAATATTAAAAGTTATAGATATATAAATTGGTCATTGTTCTACTAATAAGGGTTATGAAAAGTTTTTCATTAAATTTTACTACAACAATAAAAGATTCAAGAGAGAGAAATCAATTTTAACTAAGAATAGGGCGAAGTTTGTTCATCTCTCTATAAAAATGATGCTTTTTACATCAAGTTCACAATATTATACCTTAATTTGTTGTGACAATTGTTTATGTGAGATCCTACATGAACACTATTTTTAATTTTTTGTCATAAAGATTATGTTTATTTGAAAATATGAAGTAAATATCAATAATTAAAAATTTGAACTGGTTCGGCCTATTTAACCATAAAAATCTTAAACAATTCAACTTTTCAATTCAATTTACTTTAATAATCCTTATTATTAAAATTCGGTTAATTTATTAATTAAATAGGTAATTTTTATAAATTAATTAGTTTTTATAAATCAGTTAATTTTTATTTGATAGTCTCCTACTTTAATAAAACTCTAATCTCTTTGATAGATAAAAATGGTCTCCTTTTTGTTAGTTTTCATATGATAGCCTCCTCCATTAATTAATTTATGATCTCTTCAATAGGTAAGATGGTATTCTTCCTTAATCTTAGTTTGAGTTCTTCAATTTTGTTCAGTTTTTATTATATATTGACTTTATGATGGTTTAATATATGTTGAACCTTTAAATATTTAAATTTTTTATGTTACCATTTAATTTTCATTATAATTTTTTAAAAAATTGATAAATTTATCATACAACTGTTGAGATGTGGAGTTGATCGAGAGTGGGCTTTCGGGGATGTTGCTTGCGTGGTATTGAAAAATTCGAGATGTGCACTTCGTGACTCAAATGTTTATACGAAACTTTTTTAATTTGAACTGAAGGGCCACGATAAGATGCCACTGTTTTAACAAGGAAACAAGAGTATACATGGAGTTCAGTGATCCAGCCAATGTTAAACATTTTTCCTTCTAACAAAGACTGAGCGTAAAATCATTACCCGTTCTAAAATTGTCGGGTAGAAGAAAGGAGAGCAGCAACCCGGGAATTAAAAAAAAGGACCGGAATTCTGCCTCACAAGGTCAAATCTTCACAGCGTTAGAAGTTCCAAAGAAATGAATCTTCAACCAAAATGCTATCAAAGTTCTCCTCTTCATAGTTAACACTTGGTGGCGGAAAAAAATCATCAAATCCTGAAAATATCCCATACTCGGCTGAATAAACATCCGACCCAACATTCGAATCCATAAGTAGATCCAAGAACGACCCGTGCAGCGTCAGTTCATTACTATCCAACCGTGCTGTTCCATCAGACACCACTGAGGGACACGGAGACGCCACCTGCGATTCCGACGCAGATTGGTCCGTCAAAGCATGTTCCGACTCGGCCTTCGGAGGCTCCGAATTGGCGTACCTCGCTGCAGCTACTTGAATTTCAGGTGGAGAAAGAGAGCGCCCGCCATCAATCTCCGGTGGGTTGTCGGGGAAATTGAATTTAGCGGTGCGGCCACGTAAGCAAAAAAGTGCGGCGTCAAAAGCACGCGCTGCTTTTTCCGCTGAATCATATGATCCTAACCAGATTCGCTCCCTACAATTTGGTAGACGGATCTCCGACACCCACTTGCCCCATTTCCGCTTTCTTACACCTTTGTACTTAGAATCAGTCCTGCCGGGGGGTTTTGAGGCCAAGATCGTCTGTTTCACCATCTCAGGTAACGGAAGTTGTTTGTTTTCGAAATTTGTTTTCTTTGCTGACGAGTATTTAAGTAAGTCCGAAAACTCGACTTTTTGTTGGATCTGTACCTTGGTTGTTAGCTAATTTCTGAGGAGGAGAATTTGCGGCTCCGTGTTTATATATATGTGGGGAGTGACTGAGCGAAGAACTCCAGGTGAGATGGTCAACACCAAACAGGCGCGTTGAATTACACCCTCGAGAAGAAGAGTTACGGATGAGGATACGTGGCTGACTTGTAAAGCATTGCTACCTGGTTACGCGGCGCTTTCGCCTTTCAGAGTGCTGCTACAGAGCACGTGTGCCTTTTATTCCTCGTGGTTCAAATTGTCCGTTACGGATTTGCCTATGGGAATTCGTATTGTTCTGGAATCGTACATAAAATGTATATCTGAATTACAATTTTGGGGTAAGTACGATACAAAATTTTCAAATCTCAGTAATTTAGTATATCAAAAGTATAGTACAATTAGAATTGGACCTGTTAAAAACAGATAATTACATTTAAAAAGTTTTTTTTCCAAATTATTCAAATTCCTGTGACATAATAATATATTTGATAAGCTGTTAATTTGCTATCTTGCCGGTCAAATGATCTATTCTAATTTAATTGAAATTGTCGAACTAATTTTACCTCTTTAGTTTTGATAATTTAAATAAAGCTATATATAAGTGCGGATTTCAAGTTAAATTTAAATTTCTAAAATATTGAGATATAAATGTTTTATAAAAATTTGTTTTCACTAACGCTTGATCAAACATTATAATGAGATTGAGTATATTTAAGTTAATATACTTTTATGGAGTAGAATAAAATTGAATTAATAAATTTTGAAAATAGTGACAAAAAAGAAGATATCAGATATTCTGTTCAACTATACGTCAATTAATCTCATACATAAATGTATATAAGATCTCCGTAAATAAATTGATAAGATTAAATAAAGTAAGATTAGAGTACTATTTTAAAAACAAAGGATTTCGTGTGATACGCAAAGAGCAAGGGTCGTCACCCTCTTGACGTCAGACCGTGTTTGAATGCCAGTTTTGTCAATTGTCAAAGTCCTTTTTGCTTTTATGTTTCGGCCTTTTGGGACTAAACCACAAGTACATTATTTGGACCCCATTGATTTTGACTATCTAAAGACTTTTGACGTAACGCCTGCATCATCTAGTTTTAATAACAAGCTAAATGAAACTGAAATCCAATGTTAAACACATGAATCTTCTTGTCTCCGGCTTTTGCCACATATTAAACGATCAATCAGTATAGGTGGGACTTAGCAGCAAATCTTAGAACTGTTTGATGCTCTTAACGCGGTTCCATCTTTCATGCGTCAGGGATGTCGTCCGATGCATGGGCTATGGAAGGCTTCTGCAATTTCCTAGAGCCAAATCCTATCCTATCCTTTTTCCCAATTCCAAAACTGTTCCACAAAACTCATTTATTTATTGCAAAGCTTGTGGATGAAATTATTAGGCATAGGGTTGGAACTAGGAAAAAGGTACAGAGAATTTGGTTCCCAATTTTCGAGCCATCCCCTTCCCTTCTTATTACTTGGTCCCACTAGCTTCGAAAAGACAAGCATTTGACTTAAATGTCATTTAATTCTTTTTTATAAAGACTTATTGTATTTGATCTCGTACCGTACCGATTAGTAGGCACCGTACTCATTAAAAAATGATACAAAATTTAGCAGTATTGTAACAGCTGTTGGTAATAGCCTATACAGGTTAATTTCACAAAATTTAAAAAATTTGAGGTCTAAAATGCAAAAAAGAAAAATTACCCTAAAAACTCTAAAACCTTAGCATTCTTCCACTTCCCTACGCCTCCTTAGTGTCAATCTCCCTCTCCCGAATCTCCCTCAGCCTCCTCTAATTGTCTCAATGTAGTCTTCATCACCTCGTCGTCCATTCACCTTGTTGTCACCATCGCCAATTCCCATTGTCATCGCTAATCTCTCACAACCTGTCATAGCTTCGAGTCCTGTAACCCATCAAAGATCATCCTTCAGGCTCCACCTTCGCTACTCCACCATCGTAACACTTCATCCTCCAACATCGTCTTATGTTGTGTTATGTTGTATTGTAAAATTCTAGTGTTATGAGCTTGTGCCTATGATAAAGATAAAGCCAAGGTTGCGTTTGCAAGAAAAAATCGATCAAAAGTGGAACTGTGTGTAGTAATTGATAAATTGATAATGTGATTGCTTGTGTTGTGGTCTTATGGACTTGAGTTATATGGCTTGTGAATTGTGAATGTGGAAGTTTAAATTTGTGTCATTCATAAATATTAAAAGGAGTGTTCTTTGGAAATTTGAATTGGTTGTGTTTCCTGTGATGATTGGAACTAGAATTTCAAATTGAATTATGAATATGAGGTTATTCATTTGTTGTCTTAAATTTGGAATTGAATTATAAATTTGAAGTTGTTCTTATCTGAAATTTGAGATTAAGATACATTAAAATTTGAAAGAAAGGTTAGTCTTTATTATAATCTGAGTTATATATTATAAATTACAATTTGTAATCATCAAAATGGATTAGTTAATTTATGGTTCAATTATATGATTAGTAATTATACAAATTGAGTTATGGTTTTGAGTTTATTTATGTCTATGATTGGATTATTTAATCAACTAATCAATAATCATATAAAGTAAGTTATAGTTAAGAGTTTATGGTTGAATCACATAATTATACAAAAGTAGGTTATAGTTGTGGCTTTGTGTTTAAATTATGTAACCACACAAAATGAGTTATATTTGTAACTTTATGGTTGAATTAAGTGATTACACTAATTGAATTATAGATGTGAGTTTATAGTTGAATTATGTAATAACACAAAATGAGTTATAGTTATGACTTGTGAGATTATGATTGAATTATATAATCATATAAAATAGGTTATAGTTGTGAGTTTATTTTTGAATTACATAATTACACAAAATAGTTTATAATTGTGACCTTATTTTTGAATTATATGATCCCATAAAATGAGTTATAGTTGTGAAAGTGCAGCAATCAATGTATATATTTGATATTTGAGTTTAAAAAGAAACATGAGTTATTGGGAAACTATTATTGATCTATTTCTTCTCGTTTTCTTTATATAACTTTATTTTGATATAAAGTTATTAAGTTAGTTTTAGTATGTATCTTTATTTATTTTTACAAATAAATGAAAGAAAATTAAAGTAGTCTTGATAATTCAGTCACTTCAGGAAGATTCAATGATCCAGCTTAAGCTTATACTGGATTGGTTCCTGGAATAAAGAATTATACCATTTGTTTGTATTGTAACAGTCATTTAAAAGGTAGAGAAATCACCATATTAAATAAGCATTTAATTGGGGTTAAACGTGATGCGGAGCCTTGTGAAAAAGTGAGTCATAATGTGAAATGAAAAATGAAAACTTTGTTTGAAGAGTATCAACGTGAAAAAGATATAAGGAAAAGATTAAACTATGAAATTGGTAGTGGAAGTTCTTTTATTCGTGGTTAGGATGATACTGGGGATATTGAAGGTGGTAGTATGCTTACCCAATAAGAAGGAATGTTGCACCTAATGTTAGGAAAAGAAAAGGACAAGTGTCTAATATTTTACACCATGAACAACTCCTAAAGCTCAACCTTCAATTTGTAGTGCCTTACAATGTAGAGAAGTGGCTTATAATATAGACATGACAATAGCTAGATTGTGGTATGATTTAGATATGAAATTTAATGGTGCTCAATCTTATTATTATTAGCTTATGGTAGATTTTATTGCCTTTTAAGATCTAGGATACAAAGCTTCTTTAATTGATAATTATACAGGTAAACTTTTGAGTAACTCTGTTAATGAAATAAAAATTTATTTGGATGAAAAAAGAAGGAGTTGGGTTACTTATAAGTGTTCAATCATATGTGTTAATTGGACAAATAGAAGACATGAACCTATTATTAATTTTTTGGTTTATAGTATAAAGAAGACAATGTTTTTTAAGTCTATTGATGTATCTGGTCTTATTAGGAATGTTGATACTCTATTTCATATATTTGATAAAGCCGTGAATGAAATTAGGCTAGAAAATATTGTTTATTTAATTACTAACAATGATTATGAATATAAAGCAGCTGGAAAAAGATTGCAAAGCATGTATAATTCTTTCTATTGGACTCCTTGTACTGCACATTGTATTGACTTAATATTGAAAAATATAGGAGATGATATTTTTCTATTATTGATGAGACCGTATAAAAAGTTAAAAAGGTGACCAAGTTCAGCTACAATCGTGCATGGGTCCTAAATTCAATGAAAAAGGATTTCACAACTGGTAGGAACTTGTGTCGTTCTATTATTACAAGATTTGCAACTAATTTCTTATCACCTTACTATTTTATTCTGATGAAGGAGTTGAGACAAATATTTACAAGTGACAAGTGAGTTGCATCTCAGTATGTGAAGTCTATCGTCAAATTGGGAATTTCTAGAATTAAACTTGAAGATAATGAATTTTAGTCCTAATGTTAATTTGTCATCCAATTTTGTGAGCTTTTGGTAAGAGTACTTTGTCTAACTGATAATGATGAGAAAGCAATAATGAGTTATCTTTATGATACTATAGAGAGAGCGATGAAATCAATCAAGGCCAATTTGAAAAAGAGGCCTTCTTTGTGCACAACTTATCGTACAGTTATCAATGAGAGATGAGGAATGCATCTTTACTCTTTATTGTTTGCAATTGAGACATTTTTGAATCCTAGTTTCTATTTCAGACCAAGTTTTACAAAGAAAACTTAAGTTAATATGGGAATATTATTAACTATTACAATCATTGTTGCCTATAAAATGATGCAAGATCTCTTAAGCCCACAAATGGAGATTTATAAGGATGCTTCTGGTGATTTTGGAATCCCGACTGCTATTTGTCAAAGAGACAAACCTAATCTAGGTATTTTTTTCACTTTTGTTACTTGTTAAAAAATAATCATCACTTTATTTTGTTTATAATGTTAATTTTGTTTCTTACATTTACTTACTGGGACCAATTCTAAAGTGATGTTTCAAAATTGCAAAAGCTTGCAATTTGAATTATAAATCAAAGTGTGAGTATAACAAGATGTGAAAGGAATTTGAGTATATTTTGACTTCACCCGTTCCAAGAAAAGGAATATATTGGAACATAAAAGATTGAACGACTTACTATTTATTCAATACAATTTAATACTTCGGGAAGTGTATGATATTATCATTTTTAAATTGAGTATAATTTCTTGTAATTTTTTAATAATTTAATTGTACTTCTTTACTAGGACTTTTAATAGGATAAGTAGTTTTCTAAATCTAATTTTCCTTGACCATATCAATCTTTTGATAGATTGAGTTTATAAGGAACCAAGTTTAATAGATTAGAGTAACTTGGAAGATAATGTTGAAAGGGAAAGTTAATGTCATATCATTTGGTGCAATGGATTTGAAAGATAGTGATGATGAAGTTCTTCTTAATAATGAAGATTTTGTACTAAATGAGAGTTGAAATCAAGGTAATTTGAATGGATACTCAACTGAATGAAGTTCCTGATTTTCATTTTTTTAACTTTACTTATATTTGATATAAATGTTAATTTTAATATGTAAAATAAATATAACTTTAAATATTTTTGTTTCAAATTTCACTTCTACTTGATTTTTTCCTCAATACGAACTCTTGTTGTAATACTTAGAGAGTCATGGGCATTTATTGTTCTTTTTATTTGATGTTTTGATGTAATTATTATTTATTATATGATAAAATTGTAATATTTTAAGTACTTTTTGTTCTCTATAATTTTATATTTATATGATAATTAATTGATCTTTTTATATTAATTATGGATATTGTTTATATGTGAAAAATAATATTAATATAAATAAATAGATTATTGTTATTTCAATATTCTATTTTTATGATTTTTTAAGAGAGGTTTGATATAAATTTATAAGTTATATAGTACAATATATTAAGGGACTATTTTGCAAATTTAAAAAAATTAAAAGACTATTATAATTTTTAAAAATTATTTAAAACAATACCCGGTATTGATATAATATCGTACCAGAATCAAATCTGGTACTGGTATTAGTGCGATATTCATAATATTGTATTGTGGAAGGCAGTTGTGAATTGCATTATTATTAATATTTTTTAAGTTTTGTATCTTATTTTACTAATGAAAGCTATGATATTAAGGAAGGGATCCTCAAACCTAGAAGATATAATAATCCTATAGAAAAGGGCATTTGCATATTGAATCTCCTAGCTAGCCAATTTCAGGACAAAAACAAACACATGGTTCAAATGGACAGTCTTTAATAAGCTTATAATTCTCCAAGAGCATATCAAGATGCTGCCATTACTGGGCTTAACATTTTCTTCTTTTCCTTCTGGAAATAGTTGCCGTGTGGCTTGTTTTAAGCATATGTTAAGAAATGCAAATTGGTGAAAAGGAAGTAGGGAATGAGATTCTTTGTTTTCCTTAATCAATTCTTATATTGTCCTATCTCATCTCATTTATACCTTTTTCTTTGTCCCATTTAAATATGTGAATAAAATGGAATACAATAGAACATAAATTGGTTAAGGAAAACAGAGGATTAGTTCCCACCCAGGATGTAGACTGAAGCAGTATGGTAAAATGAAATTGCTAATGGGTGCTTGTTTCTGTTCCAACATCAATTGAAATCGAAAAGCTCGCAAGCTATAGTAGGTACGAGTCCAATGTTGCCCCTCCATTGTTAGTTAGGGTCTGTTTGGTTGGATGTTAATTAATGGAATAGAATAGAACGAAACGAAACGGAATAGAATGAAACAATTTATAATAGAATTGAACGTAACATAGCGAAAAGTTATTTGAGAGGGATATAAGGGTTCATAATGTAATGTAGTGAACCCTTGTTTAGAAGATGGATAGAAAGGAATGTAATATATAATAAATGACTATTATACCCCTAATATTAAAATAGTCGTTGTAAGAGATTTAACGTTATGATTTTAAAACAGAAATCATGTATAATTAAAAAGTCACGGTTGTGACTTGTTTTCTAATATATTTTCTATTTAAAAATAAGAAAAGTTTTATTATTTTATTATTAATTATATACAATTTATTATTGATTATATAAAAATATTATTATTAATTATTTAATAAATTGTAGTCTATTATATGTGATTTATATTTAAAAATTATTTATTTATATTTTATTTATATAAAACATATACAAGTAATTAAAGAATAATTTTTATCTATTTTTTATTTTCATTAATAAAAATTTTATTAATTTTTGTATTTTTATTATCTATATATTTATTAATAATATAAAAATATTAGTGAGGGTGATAAGCTTGTGGACCGTAATAAATGAGTTTGGGGAAAAGGAAGTTAGAGTTAGAAGGAATAATTAGTATTGAGAAAAATTATTGAGAGTATATTAAGTAGTATGTATTTATTAATTTACGTTCCATTTTAAGCCCTTCCAATGAGAGGTTTCTTATTTTCACTGTTTAGGATGGAATGGAACGTAACAAGAAACTCTCTGCTTTTATCTCATTTCGTTCTATTCCATTATGAAGCTCTCAATCAAACGATAAAAGTGTGTTACGTTTCATCCAATTCTATTACTAGCCTTTAAACCGAACAGGGCCTTAAGGACTGCAAGAGTGACGGTCGATCATAGTTGGGCGCGTGTTTTTCTTCCAAAGCCCAACTCAAAGCACATTTTCTTGTCGAACGGACTTTCATCCATTGCCAACTCCAATTGCTTTTGGCAGAATCATACTAATTAATCGTATTCCTCTATAAAAGAATTGAACAAAAATAGAGACAAAAGTGCCTTGGCCGCCGTTTACGATAATTGTAATTAAATCTTCAAGCTAAAATTACCATAATCATTCACTTTGGCAACATCAAAAACCTGTTATAAGACATTAGGCCACAGGATAGAAGCAGTTTTAAAACAAATCAGGAGCCCTGTTATGATAAAGTGGTATTGATTATGCCTCATATAGAGGTGTTTCAATTGGAAAAGAATTTTTTAATTATAAGAACTTCATAAATTCGTCAATTCCATCATTTGATTTTAAATTAATTTGTCAAATATTTTATTTAAAATACATGTATCATTGGGAAAATAAATGTTAACAAATACGTATCTTTACATAAACTTCAGTTTGGTACTATTGGACAATTGCAAATTGAATAAGGACTTAATTTGAAATTTTGTAAAGATTTGGGGTGACGATTGGCGATGCTCTCGCAAGTCGCAACAGACAGCCAAAACGGAAACAGGAGCAGCAGCGCGTAAATTTCAGTCGCACACAAAATTCTAGAAGTGTCTCTTATCACTTGATAAAACCCGCTTGCTCAATTAGGGTTTTCTATCTTCTAGACTTCTCCTCTCTTCCATTTCCAAGATAACACGCAACTCGTATAGCTTGCGTTGTTAGAAGGTAACGATTAGTTTACGGTTAACTGATATTATTCTTGGTTCTTCATTCCTTGTTGATGTGATATCTCTTGTTTTTGTTTGAAGAGAAATGGCGTCTTCACAGCTATCGGCATCGTCAGTCTCGGGATCTGCTAGAAACCTGGCGTCATTCGAATGGTTAAGACTTGCAAACGTGAAATTCGCGTCTTTTGGGAGCTTCAAATCTGCCGGAGGTTTATATCAGAGGCCATTCCGGGGCTTGGTCGTCAATGCTGCTACTCTTGTCGCCCCTAAGGTAGTGTCTTTGTTGGGTTTGTTCGCGGTTTTTGGTTTTTGGTTTTTGAGAGTCGGAGAATCTGGTCAAACTTTAATTTGTACGTTCCAATTTCTGTATGTAGTACACTTCAATTAAGCCATTGGGTGATAGAATCCTGGTCAAGATCAAGACAGCTGAGGAGAAGACAGAAGGTGGAATCTTACTCCCAAACTCTGCTCAAACGAAGCCTCAAGGAGGTGAGGTGGTTGCTGTTGGAGAGGGAAGAACTATTGGGAATACTAAAGTGGACATTAGCCTAAAGGTGGTTGTTTTGATGGTGGTGATGTTAAATTTTGGTATATATTATTCATTCTGGCATCGCTAAGTCATGTTTTGTGCCACAGACTGGCACCCAGGTCGTGTATTCCAAATATGCGGGAACTGAAATTGAGTTTAATGGATCAAATCATCTTATTCTGAAGGAAGATGATGTTGTCGGTGTACTTGAGACAGATGATATCAAGGATCTTAAACCTTTGAATGATAGAGTATTTATAAAGGTAATTATCTGGTTCTGTTTAGTGGGCTACCGTTTTGAGATCGGTAATTTTTATTGATGGTTTTGGAAGAAGTAATTGGTTATCAAAAATTATATATATATATATATATATATATATATAAACACCTGAGATTATGAAATTTTGGTTTTGGTGAATGATTGCAGATTGCTGAGGCTGAGGAGAAGACTGCTGGTGGTCTCTTGCTCACTGAGGCCACTAAGGAAAAACCATCCATCGGAACGGTAATACAAGATGTTGTTGCTCTATTTTATTGTTTGTGTTTGATGCTGATGGGTAGTACTCCATAAACAGGTGATAGCGGTTGGGCCTGGAACTCCAGACGAGGAAGGCAAGAGAAAGCCGTTGTCTGTCACCCCAGGAAGCACAGTATTGTACTCCAAGTATGCTGGCAATGACTTCAAAGGAAGTGATGACAGTAATTACATTGCTTTAAGGGCATCTGAGGTGATGGCTGTGCTCTCATAGGCAAACTTGATATGCATAATGTGTATCAGTGAATTTTGGGATTCAAGGCTTATCAATTATCAAAAATGTCTTTGGATGTGAGCTTGTGTAGTGTTGTTTCAAGTTGAATTGTATCACATTCTTTGCCAGGTGCTCAAACTTTTCCATTATATGATGGCATTGTTTCGCATTGGTCTTCTTCAATCTTGATTTGTTTGCTTTTGATATTAGAGAGGAAATTCGTACTGTGGCATTGACTAAGCTGGGAACGGAGCTGCGAATGGATCTGGGTCTTGTGGATATAACCTATTAATTAGGCAAACAATTTTTTTGAACTCTAAGGTTAGATCTTAATATTTCGGAATTAAAAAAAGACCTTAGTATTTTGGAAACTATTTAAAATTTTAAATTAAAAAAAATTTCCACGAAATTAATTATTTTTTATATGAAATTTATAAAGAGAATTATTTCTAAATTGTCTAATTTTTTAGAATATTTTCAATTTAATGTTCAATATTTTTTTAATTGAATAATCAATCTTTAATGGAAGCACATTTATACATGAATTGTAGCTGTTTATGTAAAAAAAAAAAAACTAACTGAGAAAATAAATCATAACCCACCTGAGTACGCACAATCTCTCCGATTGCATGTAACCTATCTAAGTTTATCCAAATTTGCTAAATATATTTTATCTGCATCCTCGTTCATTCGGAGAGCTCGCACGATCCTCGTTGTCGTCATTGTCTAGATAAATTGTATGAACGCTATCTTATACGAGGAGAACACGAGATGTACCATTTCTAACTCATCTTTGCAGACACTCTTCTACGACAGTAGAAGCGTGGTTGCTAGTTGTAGGCTTTACGCACTTCCAATGAGCCTTATTAAGCAATGTTTTAAAAACCGAATTGGACATTGAATCGGTCGAAAAAAAGGTTTATGATTTAGAAGGTCAATCGGTAGTAAACCGCTATAAAATCGACATATAATAAATAAGAAGTAAAATTTATAAGAATAAGTAAAAATAAAATATTTTATTGAAATAAAAAATACACTAATATCTATTATTATATTATGAAGTAATAATAAATAAATATGAGTCTAATATAAAACTTAAAATAACAATAACAATAAAAATAAAAATTTTATTTTTGAAGGAGGTTGCGTCTCATCATCGTCAAAAATTCCAAATTTTTCAACGCTATTTAAAGATTCGTAAACTAAGCTTTTATCCAAAGTATTTGCATTAATTTCTTCTACTGCATTAAAATAAATTACAAATTAGTAATGTATGAAATTAGCTTCAATTGTAAACTTATAATACAATATAATTTTAACTTAAATATGATCAAAATAAGATATGAACTGACCATCAGTAGATCTTCTTAATTCATTCGTTGTGACAAATGTATTTTCTTCATAAATCGTCTTTTCAAGTTCATTATAATCAAGATCAAACGATGATTTTTCTTTTTCGATCCAAAAATCAATATATTCAATACAATCAATATCAATTGGATCATATATTCTCTTCTTACTAAGCGCTCTGAACACATAATAGAGAAATTATAAATTCAATAATAAAAATAAAATTATTGAAATAAAAACAAAACTATAAAATACCTATTCTTCATTCTCAAATTATAAGTAATGTAAACAAGGTCATTAAATCTTTGATGTTCCAAATGATTTTGTTTTTTTGTATGAATACGTTCAAAAACACTCCAATTACGTTTACAACCTGATGCAGAAACTGTTTGACTGAGTAACCTAATAGCGAGTTTGCTCAATATTGGAGCACTGTCACCGAATAATCTCCACCACTCATCTGCATTTTAAATTAATAATTATAATAAAAGTATATTATTAATAAGTAAATAATGAATTAAAAGTATAAAACATTAAAACTTACTTGGCTGCATTTTTTTATTCATAAGTTCTCTCTTTACTGATGATCTAGCAAAACTCTTTAAACTTTCACGATACAATTTAATTTCATTTATCGCTTGTGATTGCTCTTCAATAGAGAAAATACCTTTGCATTTAATCACATCAAACAAACCACTCATAATATTAATTGTACGTGCTTCTCCACTATATAAGGAATAAGGATTGAGAAAATAAGCTACTAAGTGGATCCTTTGAGTAAGATGCTTATCTCATCGTCGATCAATAATATCTATATAAGGCTTGTACAATTTTTCCTTCCCTTTAATAAGATTTATAATTGTTTTGTGAGTCTATACATACCATCATATATATACCCCAAAGATGGCTTCTCATCTGAGTCAACAATACTCAACAACCTTATAAGTGGAGCCACAATCTTCACAATGATCAAACAAGCATCCCAAAATTTATTATCTAGAATAATAGCACAAATTTCTTTTCCTTTTTCACTCTTTGATAATTTATGACTTGAAAAGTGTTTACTTGTCACCAAACTTATGTTGATAAACACTTTTCAAAGTAATAAGTGTAGTTACAAACTTGGTAGCAGCGAGAAGCATGATCTCAACCCAATCTTCTTGCTTTCTTAATACAAAAATGTGACATGATTATTCACAAAAATTGTGATCCTAGATGCACGTGAAGCAAGACTAAAAATATGATCCATACTACCAATATCTTTTAAAATAAAATTTATACAATGAGCAGCGCATGGAGACCAATAAATATGCTCATACTTTGATTGTAATAAATACCTAGCTGATACATAATTAGCTGCATTATTTATAACAAAATGCACAACATTCTTTGGTCCAACCTACTCGACAATTTCAGAGAATAATTCAGATAAAGCATTAGCAATTTTTACTATGTCAGAGGCATCAACAGACTTGATAAAAGTTGTTCTAATATTACCATAAACCAAGAAATTAATTAAGGTTCTGTGTCTCTGATCAATCCACCCATCTACCATAATAGTACATAATGTTGATTCCCAACTAGATTTATATGTATCCACAATTAACTAACATTCATTTTTTAATTCTTGAAGCAAAGGCACACGTAGCTCATAATAAGATGGCACCTTAAATCCTAGACCTATTGCTATTGTAGCATCAATTGCTTCTTGAAAATATGGTGAATTTAAAGAATTTAAAGGAATACATGAATGATAGAACCACCTAGCCCATGCTCTTTTACATCGCAAAACAACATCCTTATTAACCATAAAACTTTTTAGACTGGGTTGAGAACCAGGAGTAGTTCTTGGAGAAAAATAAGAATCTATGTCAATAGTAGCTTTTCTTTTTTCTTTATCTGATGCTTGTGGTGTTTCATCATCTCCAAAAGATATATCACGAGCCTCTTTATTTTCCCTTTTCTTTTTTACTTGTTGCTGCAAATATTTTCCAATCATATTTCGCACATCAAGTGATACTTTTTTGTAAGAAGCAATATTACCCTTAATACCAGCAAGATGTTCTTTCATTCTAAAAATTCCTCCCCTTTAAATATTTTACCACAAAACATATAGCTATATTGGACATTCTCATCAGATGCTTAAAAAGAAAAAAAATAATTCCATGCTAGATCGGACTTACTACGAGTAGAAGATGATTCCATATTTTCCATTATGATTTAACCTAAAAAGTATAAGAAAATAATTGGTTATACTATTGTCAGGACAAAAGTATACAACTTAAATAATTGTCATTTATCAATTGTAATAAAGAAGACTAGAATGGATTAAAAAGACCAACATATGTTACTTATTAAACTTTGCTTTATAGATTTATCACATGATCAGGTTGATACTGTATATTTGTTGTAATTCTAATACTTGAAATTGAAATTTTGATCAAATTATAAAATTACAAAATCCAAATTCAACCTTAGGAACCATTATGATGGATTATTCTTCTACACCGTTATAAATCTAATACGTAGATTAAGCTCCAATTTTAAAATTTTGGGGTGCAAAGGCAACCTTAAATTTCATATACAAATGGAATTGATAGCACTTAAAAATTCAACACTAAGTGTTTGATTTTAGTTACAGGTTAGCATAACTTGGTTGGTTTTATCACAAATTTGGTAAAGTCATCTGTTCCTACGTCCTATGTTTATAGTTCCAACAAATGTGGAATTCATGGTGTGTACTTTACAAAACTATGATAAGGATGCATGTCCTTTCTTACCTAGATAAAAGCACGAGTCTTTCTAGTTTTTTTTGTGTGGCAAAGGAATAAGCCTTTGATCTACTACTGGTATGTATCGAAGTTGACCAACTTTTGATCCAACATTATAAGAACAAAAGCCAATTGGTTAAACAATAGAGTTTCGATCCCTACCGCACCTGATCTTCTATTCTATTCCCACCTAATTTGAACATATAATGAATAATGGATCAAATCCAAGAACAACAAAAAATTGTTGAAAAATAGGGTTGAGATTCGATCCCGACCACAGCGGAATAATCATGAAACTTTTTCGTGACTTTTGATTTCCTGAAAACCAAGATCTATTTAATTTTATAAAATGATTAACACAAATCATAATAAAGCGAAAATTTAATTAGTACCTTATTCCGAAGCTTGATCTTTATCTTGTTATATCCCTCGAATCGTTTCTGAAACTGGTCCATCTCAACCATCGTAGCTGCACAAGTGTTCGACCTCTAACAGTATCCATAGAACAGGTTGAGAGAACTATGTAACTCTAACAGAGAGGGTTAAGCAAGAAGTTTTAGCTCCATAGAACTTAAGCCTATTTATAATAAGATTTGGACGTTTTAGTAATTTAATAGAAATTAAATTCTAATTTCAATTAAACTTTAATTAGAATTACAAATAATTCTAATTAAATACCAATTATGCCCATATAAGATTCAATATCTCAAATTGATCCTTATTTATTAAATATCTCATATTTAATCATAAAGTTTTTTAAACTTTATAATCAAGTCCAACTTGATTAAATTAACTTTATTCTCTTCAACCCATTTTATATGTGAGACCCATTAGATTCCTAAATATGTTGGCAATGATTATAAAATATAATTTTAATTCATAATTAAAATTAGATAAATTAAAACTCTTTTTAATTTATCTTTAATTCTCTAATTAAATAATTTATAATTACAAATCAAGATTGGCATCTAGCAACGCATCATAACCACCCAAATATTTAGGAATGTGAAAGTGGTTTTGACTAACCTTTTCGTGCATAATTTTTTCGTATAATTCATTCCTTTCATTATACAATGTTCCGATTAGACATAAAACATGGAATTAATGTCTACTTTATTTTGAGTCTAATCATATTAGTTCTTTTCCATTAGCTATTGATTCAATTAATGACATTTGTAAACTATTTACAAAGCGTCATTTCACCTTGGCCAAAGATTTCCTGAATCAATCCTAATCGAAAACAACAGAACATTCTCCCTAATTACTTTAGGGTGATGAATCTTATCTTGATCACTCAACTATCTCCACGTAGTTCATACTACATCTAATGACTACTGATTAAACGACCTATGATTAAATAGATCATAAGTAGTATCAAAATATAATAATCCCTATACAAGATAACTTTGATGACCTCAAGTCAAAGGATCACTTATACAATTATCATAATGAGAATTCCATAGATATACAAGTAATGTTCCAAATAGGCATAGTAATGGGAAACAGCATCGTTTTCTCCAAAACAACGCTGTTTTTTTATTTTTTTAATTAAAAAAATATAGACGGGCCAGGTTTGGCCCGGCCCGCTCATGACCCACGGGGCCACGGGCTAACCACGGGCCGTCTTGCTCGTCAGCGGGCTGAGCCACGGGCCGGCCCGCGGCCCCCCTTGTTTGAGGCCGGGCTGGGCAGGGCCGAGGGAGCCTGGGCCGGGCCGACCCATTGACATCCTTAGTTCCAAAAGGAATTCTCATATCGGGTCTGTTTAGTGAACTTATTCTCTAGCAAGCACCTACACGTTTGTTTAAGTATCTCTATACTTTAGCCTATGAGATTGACTACTTCCTTCATAAGGAAAAACAAAAATATGTGCTAGTCTTTTTGTGTTTTATTAATGTCCAATCTTAATAGAACAATGACTAGAAACATTTAGGAGTAATACATAAATACAATATGAATCTTATAATTATAATCTCATTATAATTTCATTTGCAATGTACAATTATTCCATGGACTTTATCATATACATCTAAACATGTACAAGATAATGAATGTCTTTAAATAATTTGTCACTAAACTATAACCAAAGTAATTAGTTGTAGGGCATAAATCAACAATCTCCCACTTGCACTAAACTACAACCAAAGCGATTGGCTATATCAATTTGAAAAAAAGAAAAAGTCAAGCTGAAACCATCACAAACCATACATATACACAAAAACCAACAACAAAATGGTGACTATACCAGAAACAAACCAAGAGCTGAAACAAATCAAGTGACCATAACAGAAACAAACCAAGAGTAGAAACACAGCATAATGGTACTCACTTATAGAAAAGCTCTCACTGATTCAAGTCTTGGAGGAAAGCAGCTCGAAATAGTGTATCAATAAATTCAATACTTCTCAATAAATTCAATACTTCAACAGGTATATATGACACAACTATCAAAATCTAAATGAAATAGAGTTCTAAGTGTTACAAAAAACTAATTAATCAAGAAGTATAAACGAGAATGAAAGCTCATGAATCATGATTCAACTGCCTTATCCTTACTCCTTATTTACAAAACAAATTGAAATTCATAAACATCGAGTATGCTAGATTTTGAAAATTGGAATTCATCACATATTCTACTATTTACTCTCTCCTACTTTTGCTTTGACTTATTGCTATAAACTTACACCCATACCCTTGCTTTTCTTCTTTGGGAAAATAGGTACGCATCATTATTGCAATCTGACGGTCCCGATGAAGTGCCCTTCTCGCTGATTGATCTAAAGAAACTCGCATACAAGTTAGAACCCACGGGTGAAGAAATGGGAGGCTTGGGAACAGGGCAGATACCTTTAAGCATTTGAATAACTTTGGTCATAGATGGCTTTAAAGACATATCTTCCTATATACACCATAATGCAACTTTTATGGCAATGGACACCCTCTCATCTTCTTCTGCTAACTTCAACCTGGAGTCAAGAAGCTCTCTCAATTTCCCTTCTTCCATCATCTTAAAAGCATAGGATGGAAAATGAGATTTCTCAGAAAACTCAGTAGGGTCATAGTTTTTCCTTCCACCAATGATTTCTAGCAACAATATTCCATAACTATAAACATCGCTTTTCTTTGAAATGGCGTAATTTGTGATCCATTCTGGTGCAAGGTATCCACTGGTGCCTCTTAGTGTTGTGTGAGAGAAGAGCTTAATTTCTTCTTCCATGGAGGCGGTTAGAGATGGGGAAGACAAGATTGAAGAGAAGGCGGTGGAGAGGAGGAGAAGCCCTAGAAGATTCGATGAAATGAACAATAAAGTAGCCTTCATTAATATTAGGAATATCTGTAGTTTTGTAAAGAACCGGTTAGACCAGTTCGACAAAAAATCGACCAGTTCGTTGATAAACCGACCAATTTTAATACATATAAGTTATTAGGTGAAACCGAACCAGACCATTGGCCGATTCAAACTTTTTTTAGTTGGACTGGCCAGTCCGGTCCAGTTTTTGAAACCTTTTTATTAAGCCTGTCTTCCTTGTGCTTAGGATTAATCTTGTACAAGATCAAACTTTGTATGAGGATTCTCTCTTAGATTCTAGAGTAAATAGTTATGAGTTAACTATGTTGCAACCTGTCTTCAACTGTTTGCAAGATTTGAAAGAATTGGATGGTCCCATATAGCTGTCAACCTCAAAGAATGACCTGTTAAAAGGTGGGGAAGGTGATCAAGAAAGAAGTTATGTTAAATTGGATGTAAATGGAGGGATTGATAAGATGAAGTAGGCTAACTTCATGGGATTTGCTAAGGCAGCCATTGAAAATATTGCACTTTCTTCCACGTTGATAGCTACAGATTGTATACAAAAAGACTTTTGTTAGCTATATCAGCAAATCAGAATTAACTTTTTTAATTCAATTGGTAAGTTTTTAAAAATTAATTACTCAATTAAAAAAACTGACAATAAATTTAGGCACTTTAAGAATTATTATCTCAATTCATAAAGTACGGAGTGACTATTAAGTTTAATCATAAATTTGAACTATATAGTCGATTGAATTCAATTTTCTTAATCTCATTAACTCCAATATGAAGTTTTAATTACATTACGCGCAGTGACTCTCACTCGTCTTCTTATACAAAACTTTATATCCCATCGTGACAATATTCCCACGAGTTTTCAAGTCATCATGTCATTTCATCTTTCTCTAAATTACCGTGAAGAACATTGTATAATAGTATGATCAATTAGGTAGCCACAACTTTTTTTTTTCTCCTATGCAAAAATTATACCCATAGGAATACTTAGAAGTAGCTCAATACAAATGTTATAAATATCGTATCGGTACTAATACTAGATTTGGTTATAATATGGTACTATATTGTTAATGGTCAATACCATGTATAGTTTAATGTTATAAATATCGTATTGATATTAGTACCAGATTTAGTTCTGTTAAGATACTATATTGATATTGGATAATATCATGTAATGTTTCAAATCATCTTAAAAATTATAAAATAATATATGAATTTTTAAAATTGCAAAATATATTGAGCTATATAAGTTTTAATTTTACATCCACTATATCTCCAAAATCATAATAATAGAAATTTGAAATAACAACTATCTCTTTATTTTTATTGATATTACTTTTCACATAGTTTATATAGAAATTATAACCAAAATTAATGTAAGAAAAAAATCATTTAATTAACATTATATAGAGAGAGAGAGAGAGAAAGAGAGAGAGAGAGAGCTAAGCTTAACACAAAGTATTTAAAATGTTACAATTTCATCATATAATAAAAAATAATTACATCAAAACATGAAATTAAAAAAAAAGTTCCATGACTCCATAAGTATTACAATAATAGTTGAAACACAACCAAGTAGAAGTGAAATTTGAAACAAAAATATCTAAAGTTAAAAGTTTATATTTATATCACATATACATAATTTATCATATGTATCAAATACAAGTGAAATTAAAAGAAGAAAAGAAATAAGAAACCTAGAATTTCATTCAATTTAATATCTACTCAAATCGCATTGACCACAATTCTCATTTGATACAAAATCTTCATCATTGAGAGGAGTTTATCATCACCATCATTCAAATTTATTACACCAAATGATATGTTAATACTTTTCCATCCAAGATTATCTTCCAAGTCAATATCATCTATCAAACTTGATTCCTCATAAATCCAATTCATTAAAAGATTGATATGGTCAAGACAAATTAGATCTATAGAATTACTTACTATATTAAGAGTCCTAGTAAACAAATAAAATAAAATTATTAAGAGATTATATTCAACTTAATTATGATAATAACATACATTTTTTAAGCTTTAAATAGTATATAATAAAGACCAATTCTTTCAATCTTTTGTGTTTCAATCTATTTCTTTTCTTAGAACGGATGAACCAAATATGCTTCAATTTCTTTCATACCTTGTTGCACTCACACATGGAATCAAAATTCAAATTGCAAACATTTGCAGTTATGGAACACCATTTCTAAACTAGTCCCACTAAGCAATTGTAAGACAATAAAAGTAACCTTATGAACAAAATAAAGTGACGATTAATTTCCTACATATATTAAGTTTGTCTCCTTGACAAATAACAATATGCATTCAAAATCACCAAAAGCATCCTTATAAACCTCCATTTGTAAGTAGGAGATCTTACATCATCTTATGAACATAATTGTTGTAATAATTAATAGCATTCCCTTATTAACTTCAGGTTTCTTTGTAAAACTTGATCTAAAATAGATAGTAGGATTAAAAAATGTCCTAGTTGCAAACAATGAAGAGTAAAGTTACCTTTTCCATCTTTCATTGATGATTGCAAGATAAGGTATATATAAAAAAAACGTATGTTTTAGATTGGGCTTAACTGCTTCCTTTACCCTCTTCGCAGCATTATAAAAATAACTAAATGTTTTCTTTTTATCACTATCATCCAGACGAAGTAGTCTCACCAATAGCTCATAAACTCGGATGAAAAACTAACATTAGGACCAAAATTCACGATATTCAAGTATGATTATAGAAATATCCACTCCAGCATTAGACTTGGATACGACTCACTTATCAATTGTAAACATTTGCCTTGTTTTATTCTTTATTAGAATAAAACACTGAAAGTGATAAAAAAAAATTAGTCACAAATCTTGTAATAGCAGGATGACACAAATTTCTATCATCGGTGAAATCCTTTATCATCAAATTTAGGACCCGCACATAATTATAGATGAACTTGGTCAGCTTTTTCGCTTTTTGCATAGTTTCATCAATGATAGGAAATTATCTAACATCTCAAATATTTTTCAACATCAGGTTAATGCAATGTACATCACAATGAGTCAAATAAAAAGAATTATACTTACTTTGCAATCTTTTTTCAACTACTTTATATGCAGAATCATCGTCAATAATTAACTAAATTATATTTTTTTATCCAACTTCATTCACAACTTCATCAAAAATCTGAAATAGAGTATCAAAATTTTTAACAAGATCAGATGAATCAATAGACTTCAAAAACATTCTTCCCTTAGCAAAATAAACCAAAAAAATGATAATAGGCTTTGGTCTATTATTTGTTAAACTATCACATATGATTGAACACCTATAGGTTGCCTAAGTCATTCTTGTTTCATTCAAATAAATGTTTCTACATAAACAAAGCTGCTCAAAATTTTACCGCTATAGTCATCAATTGAAGGAGCTTTATATATTAGACCGTAAGAGGCCATAGTATCTGCCATAGGCTGGTAATAATAAGAATGAGCAACATTGAATGATATATCTGAATCATATCACCATCTAACCATTGTCATGTCTACATTATGAGCTGCTTCTTTAGATAAGGTATTATGGACTGAAGGCTAAGCTTCATGAGTTGTTCATAGTGAAAAAATTTAGACACTTGTCTTCTTCTCTTCCTCATATCAGGTGCACCATTCCCTTCTTGTTAAGTAAGAAAACTACCTTCATCATCCCCACTATCATCCTAACCACTGGAAAAAGAACTTTCACTATCAATTTTATAGTACAATATTTTTCTTCTATCTTTCTCTTGTTGATACACTTCAAGTAAAGTTTTTATTTGTCATTTCACATCATTACTCACTTTCTTATAAGGTTCAATATTGCCTTTGATCCTATCTAAATGCTTCTTTAATCTTATGATTTCACTACTTTTCAAATGCTTGTTACAATACAAACAAACAATATGATTCTTCATTCTAGGAACCAATCTAGCATAAAATCAAGCTGGATCATCGATCCTTCTTAAAGCGGCTGAATTATTAAGACTACTTAAACTTTACTCCTTTTTTCTGTAAAATAAATGAAAACATATATCAAAATTAACTTAATAACTTCATATCAAAATAAAGTTGTCTAAAATAATAAGAAGAAATAGGGCAACAATAGTTTCTCAACAATCATATGATATAGATATGCAAATGAACTTCATGAACTTATTTAAATGATTCTTTAAGAAAATTTGTTGTTTAAGCACATTCGATCCAAAAAATTCTTATGTTCTTAATCCAAACATCAAATATATGCATTTGTTGTTGCACTTTCATGATTATAACCCATTTTGTGTAATTATATAATTCAAACATAAAGTCACAACCATAACCCATTTTTTTGATTACATAATGCTACCATAAAGTCATAACTATAACTCATTTCGTGTGATTATATAATTCAAATATAAAGTCACAATTATAACATATTTTGTATGATTATATAATTCAACTATAAAATCATAACTATAACTCATTTGTAAGATTACATAATTCAATTACTAAAACACAACTATATCTCATTTTGTGTGATTACATAATTCAACCATAAACTCACATCTATAAACTCAGTTTGTGTAATAACATATTTCAATCATAAAGTCATAAATATAATTCATTTTGTGTATTACATAATTCAACCATAAACTCACAACTATAACTTATCTTATGTGATTACATAATTTAATCATAAACTCACATCTATAATTCAATTTGTGTAATCACATAATTCAACTGTAAATTAACTAACTCATTTTGTATGATTACAAAATTCAATTTATAATATATAACCTAATTTATTATAAAGACTAATATTTCACTTAATATTATTATTATTCTTTAATTTTACTTTAAGAAAAAAATTATTCAATATTTCTCAAATTTTAGATAATAACACAGAGTCTAGACCATAATTCAATATTGAATCCTCCAATTCTAGATCCAACTAACACAACAGCACACCCAAACAACACACACTGTCAGTATGACACAAGTCATACACCACAAAAGCAGTCAACTTCGACATAAGTCATACAACACCACAAAAGCAGTCAACTTAAGCACACAGTTCGACATTTGGATTTTTTCAAGCTTGAGGCTTGATTGTTTGCTTGTTTGGGACATTGGGTGACAACAACTATCGCCTTCAACGATGAAGGATGATGATAAGGTGATGGGCAGTAGGGTGTGATTGCGAGAGAGATTGAGGCGACGGGGGATGATGGCATGGGGACGGGGGCTACAAGGTGCGACGCTGCGACTACAGCAAAGGACGATGAAAATTTGACACAAATTGTGATGGATGGCTATTAGCGAGAGAGAGTAGGAGCTGCACAGTGACAACTGATGAGAGATAAAGTACTGACAGCCAAATCATAAATGGGGATGATAGGGTTTGGTTTTTTGTTAAAGGATTTTTTATTTTTGCAATTTACCTCTCATTATTTTTTATTTTTGTTTAATTAATATTTTAAATACTGATTATTACCAAACTAAAAAGTTGATATAGGATAGTGTTAAAGTTTGGTACAGTACTGATAATTTTAGCAACTATTTGGCTTGTATGGTACAAAAACTATAATGTTGGCTCAATAATGGTCTCCACAAGTTTTGTGATGTCTACTCCTCTAATTGCAGGCTATTACCGCGTTAGAAGTACATGAAAGTTTATTCAGAAGATTATAAATACAAGAAAGTCAAATTAAGTTTAATCAGATTGGTGAGATTTTTCAATTGGTTAGGAATTTCAAATTTGGGTTTAATAAAAATTAATATTAATTAAAAATTAAGGTTAAGTTTAGTGTGTGAAATCCATAATGCTACGTGGATTTGCATGGCACTTATGTTTCTTACATATAAAAAAAAATCATGTTAATAATGATGTAACATTTAACTGACAGATCATTAATTTTATTAAAAATTTCATCAGTTGAGATTGAAGTGAGCTGGAGCATGATATATGCAGTATTTTACTGAAAATACATCTGTATTTAGGGTATAACTTGATTTGTGAATATCCCAATTTGATGGAGTTTGATTTAAAGTAAACTAGAGATATAGGGCTATATTTTTCATGAAGAAATCAAAATTTTATTTTGTCTCTAGGAGTTTCAAATTTTAGCTTGAAGTTGAATTTGGGATTCTGTTGTGGTTTGGGAAAAGTTTGTAGTTTTTTTAGTATAACTTGCAGAATACTAAACAAAATTGCATGAAATTAGCTTCATTAAAAACCTAAGGCATAAAGGAACAATTTTTCAGAAGAATGTTTTACCTAAATCCTTCATGTTCCTTGTCAAAATGACCATGAAAGATTGACGTGAAGGTCTATTTTGGGAAGAGCTGGAAGAAGTTGGAATGAAAGGTAGTGCACAATGCTGTTTGACAGTTTTGAACATCCTTCATGCTTTTGGCTATAACTTCTTCTTCCAACCTCCAAATGACTTGATTTTTGAACCAAAAAACTCATAACACATTTTTCTTCCTCTCCATAAAAAATGTGTAGCCATTTAAAGTCATTCGGGAAAGATTTGATTGATGAATTTAGGATGAAAATGAGGAAGTGAACTGGAACATTTGCATTAAACATGCTTCGGTATTTTGAGTATATCATGATCTATAGATTTTTAAATGAGTTTATTCTTAATTAAGATTAAAGTAGAGTCATATGGCTACAACTTTCTTGAAGAAGTCTAATTTTAATTCTGTCTCTAAACTTTTAAAAATCTGGCTCAAAATTGAAACTTGACTGAGGCTATAGTACTACCCAAGATAGAAATCATATTATGTTGATATTGAATAAACTGTATTGATAGAAGCCGAATTAGACAAAGATGTCTTCATAAAAGTTTTAGTTTATTCTATTAGCTTTTGATTGGTATAACGTTTATAATTTTTGGATATGGGAATTGAGAGATATGAGTTGTACACTGTCGAGGGTATGATCATGTACTAGCCAAAAATTCAAATGTACACAGTCTATGGTATTGTGAGCATAACTCATAGATACTAAATGAAATTGTATGATTTTGGTGTCATAGGAAACTTAAGACATGGGATAACAATGTTCCAGAAGGAAGTGTTGCCAAAGGACTTCACTTTATTGATGATAATAATCATGCATAGAAGACCCGAAAGTATGTTTTTAGATAAGTCTGGATTGTTAAATTGAGTACTAATATATGAATGAATATTGTGACAAGAATAATGATAAGGAACTCGGAATTGTCATGAATATGCATTGCTCGTATTCAGTATACATGAATGTACATAAATAAATTCATATTTGTGCAAAATTGTGATATGTATATGTATGATATGTTTTATAGGAACACATTGAGTGAAAACATTCAGACATTGCCGAGACTTCAAGGAAGTAAGTGAAAAGGAGCATTTATGAGTCAACCTAGATGATCTTCCTAGGATTGTTTGATTTATTATGTTTAACTTTCAATTATTGAAATGTTGTGATCTGAACATGAATTTCGGAGTTTAATAGTCCGAGGAGTTTAATAGTCGAGAATGTATTGGAAGTGTTATATTTGCATCTAACATTTGAATGATATATGTTTGCCACTGCATTTTGAATGCTCAACGAAAGTTGAATGCCAAACTAAGATCCAATGAATATGAGATTATGTCTGTGCATCATAAATGAATGCTATACATTGCATATTTTGTTATTTGATGCATTTCATAAAATGCATGCTCAGATAAAGGCGTTGTGATGAAAGTAGCCAGTTTAAAATAGCTATAAGTTCAGTATTCTGCACATAGAGCTCTGCTCCGTGATTTCTGTTCTGACTAAGCCCAATAGGCCAGCATTTGTTTCTGTATTTGAAAGACACTCGGTCATAACAAATAATAACAAATATGAAGTCTCATATGCATTTGCATTTGAACATTTATGATTGTGAAATATATGCTTGAGAAATCTTTTCTAAAGTTGTGACGTGAAAGTGATATGTCATGATACTGTGTCTGATTGGGATGTACAAGTTTTGAAATAATGTATGTGATGTGTATGACATTCTTTATGTCTTATTGTGATTGTTGGTTATATGATATTTGTGCTTTGTGCCTGGAGTGAGACATTAATGATGATTCGCTCATTGAGCTCGCAGAGTAATCAGCCGCAGTCTTAAGCTAGGGTCTATTCCATTACCTGACAGGAGGTGCAGAATTCCCTAGATATGGTAGCGAGTGTGTTGAATATTTTTAATTTTGAAGCATTTGCATTGGTAGATCCAGGATCTACAATTCATTCATCACACCGCATCTGGCATCTAGATTACATTGTAAGAGAGAAATGTTGAATACTGGTTTAGTGGTGAGTACTTCAATGGGTAGCACAACAGTGATGGGTGAGGTATGTAAAAGGTGCATAGTTTGAATTGATCAGGCAGAGTTAGAAGCTGATTTGATCATATTGCAGTTGAGAGAAATAGACCTCATCTTAGGCATAGATTGGCTCATTGCTCATAGGGCAGTGATGAATTGTTATACTAAAGAGGTAGTTCTTGAATCCCCCAATCATCCCAGAGTGGTGTTTCGAGGAATTAGTCAGGTAGTGCCAGACTGAGTAATTTCATTCATGAGTGCTTTAAGATTGATTCGAGGTGGATGTCCGGCTTATCTGGCCCATGTAATTGATACTTGAAATGAACAAACCATTCAGGATATTCCTATTCTTAGGGAATTTTTAGATGTGTTTCCTGCTGAATTACCGAGATGACCCCCAGAAAGGGAGACAGAATTTACTATTGATCTTGTTCCCAGTACCGCTCCTATATCGATTCCTCTACATAGGATGACACTTGTGGAACTGAAGATCTAGTTATAGGAGTTGTTAGATAAGGGTTCTATTAGATCCAATGTGTCACCTTGGGGAGCTCCAGTATTGTTTGTGAAGAAGAAGGATGGAACTCTTAGATTGTGTATTAATTATTGGCAGTTGAATCAGGTGACAGTTAAGAATAAGTATCCATTGCCAAGGATTGATGGTTTGCTTGATCAGTTATAGGGAGCTCAAGTGTTCACAAAGTTAGATTTGAGATCGGGATATTATCAGTTGAAAGTAGCTGAGGCTGATGTACAAAAGAGTGCATTTAGAACAAGATATGAGCATTTCAAGTTTTTAGTGATGCCTTTTGGATTGACTAATGCCCCAGCAGCTTTTATTTCCCTGATGAATAAGGTATTTCAACCTTATTTAGAACGCTTTGTGATTGTGTTTATTGATTATATTTTGGCGTATTCGAAGTATAGATAGGAACATGCAGAACATCTAAGATTGATTCTACAGATAATGAAGGAGAAACAGTTGTATGCCAGGTTCAGTAAGTGTGAATTTTGGCTTGATCAAGTAGTATTCTTGGGTCATATTATGTCGGGACAAGGTATACAAGTAGACCTAAGGAAAATAGAAGCAGTGATGAAATGAGAAACTCCAAGAAATGTGACAGAAATTCGGAGTTTTCTTGGATTAGCTAGTTATTACAGAAGGTTTGTCGAGAGGTTTTCACTGATCTCAGCCCCTCTGACAAAGCTTTTAAGAAAGAATGTACCTTTCAAATGAAATAATGATTGTCAACGAAGCTTTGAGGAGCTAAAGCATCGGTTAACTAAAGCACTGGTGTTAGCTATTCCATCTGGATCTGGAGGGTATGTAGTATACAGTGATGCTTCACACCAAGGGTTAGGATGTGAACTAATGCAGTATGGCAGGGTAATAGCATATGCATCGAGACAGTTGAGGTCTCACGAGTTCAATTATCTGGTTCATGATTTGGAATTGGTTGCAGTGGTATTTGCTTTAAAGATTTGGAGACACTACCTGTATGGTGAAACCTTTCAGGTATTTACTGATCATAAAAGTTTGAAATATTTGTTGAGTTAAAAGGAGTTAAATATGAGACAGAGGCAGTGATGAGACAGAGGCAGTGGATAGAATTGTTGAAAGATTATAATTACACAATTAATTGTCATCCTAGTAAAGCTAATGTGGTAGCAGATGCATTAAGTAGAAAGTCAAATAGCAGTGTGGCTCAAGTACAATTATCGAGGTTACCTAACCTAGTTCAATTGAGAACACTAAATGTTGAGTTGAAATTGGGGCAAGATGAGGCATTGATAGCTACACTGAAGCTAAGACTAGTATTGTATGAGAGAATCAGGAAAGCCCAGTGTAAGGATCCCAAGATTATGAAGTTAATTGAGAAGTTGAAAGTGAATCCAGATTCTGAATTTGAAATGATAGATGATATATTGTGGATGGAACAGAGATTGTGTGTACCAGATGTTGAAGATATGAGAAAGGAGATTATGGAGGAAGCACATATAGCAGCTTATGCTATGCATCTTGGTATTACCAAGATGTATAACACACTGAAACAATCTTTCTGGTGGCCAGGGATGAAGAGACAAGTGGCTGACTATGTGGCTAAGAGTTTGACTTGCCAACAGATTAAAGCAGAGCATCAGGCTCCAGTTGGTAAGTTACAGTCATTGCCTATTCCGGAGTGGAAATGGGAGAGAATCACGATGGATTTTATAATGGGTTTGCCAAGGACTCCAAGACAACATGATGCCATTTGGGTCATTTTTGATAGATTGACCAAGTCGGCTCATTTCTTACCAGTGAGAAAGAGTAACTCACTAGATCAGTTAGATCATAAATATGTAAATGAAGTAGTGAGATTACATGGGGTTCCAGGGTCCATTGTATCAGACATGGATCCCAAATTTACTTCAAGATTTTGAGGTAGCTTACAGACAGCTTTGGGTACCAAACTAAATTTCAGCACTGCATTTCATCCTCAAACAGATGGTCAAAGTGAGAGGATGATTAAGACTGTTAAGGATATGCTCAGAGCTTGTGTTTTGGAGTTTCTAGGAGCATAGGATATGTATATAGCTCTGATTGAATTTTCTTATAACAATCAATATCATAGTAGTATCGATATGGGTCCATATGAGGCATTGTATGGTAGGAAGTGTCGTTCACCTTTATATTGGGATGAATAGTGTCTAAGGATTGTCGAAGTCTCAGAATTGATTCAGGATATTGTTGATAAAGTGAAGTTGATCCGAAGTAGAATTAAAAATGCACAAAACCGACAGAAGATTTATGTGGATCAGCATAGGCAAGATATGGAATATCAGGTGGGAGACAAAGTATTTCTAAGAGTATTACCTTGGCGAGGTGTGTTGAGGTTTGGTAAGAAGGGTAAGTTAAGCTCAAGGTACATTGGTTCGCTTGAGATAATTGAACGAATTGGGCCATTGGCTTATAAGTTAGCCTTACCTTCTGAAATGGCACAGATACATAATGTGTTTCATTTGAGTATGCTTAGAAGATATCAATCAGATCCAACTCATGTGATACCAGCTTAGGAAATTGAAGTTTCTAGTGATCTGAGTTATGTTGAAAAACCGGTTAAGATAATTGGCTATCAGAATAAACAATTGAGAAATCGAGTGATCCCAATAGTGAAAGTAATTTGGAGAAACCATTCAAGTGAAGAAGTGACTTGGGAAATAGAAGAGCATATGAGAAAGCACTAGCCCCAACTGTTTCATAAATTAGGTAAGAATTTCAGGGACAAAATTTCTTAAGGTGGGGAGAATTGTAGCATCTCATTTCCCTATGATTAGGGTTAAAACGCTAGGATGCTATATATGAGAATTTATTAAGAATTTAGAAGTGCATTTCATGCATCATTTGGCATACACATACATGTGAATAATTTTGTCACTCGTAAAAAATAATTGTACATGCATTCATTGACATTTTCGGGTATAAGTGATTTTTTATGTGATTAAAGTGTGAATTATGGATTAGTTGTCTTGAAAATTTGAATTGGGTGTATTAGAATTATTTTTCGTAATTTTTGGTGACATTTCGGATATTTCATAAATTTTTGAACATTTGGAGTATTTTAGATTAAGAAAAATATTGAAATAGGAGACAAATAGAAGTGTGATAATTGGTGTAGTAATTAATTGACAAAATGGACCTATTAAGGTGTGACATGTGGACAAATAGTTAACAAACAAATGGTAGTCTTACATAAGTGACAAATGTAACACATGCATGGGAGACATGTGTCAAGACTGAAATGAGCCCCTAGTCACATTTCTAGGTAAGAAATTTTCTGTAAACCCTTTTGTTTTATCTCCACCGAAATTCTCCACCATTAAACCTCTCTTCTTACTCACCCATCTAACTTGTGCATGTTTGTGTTATTGGCTCATCCATCACCGAAACCACCTTGAAAACCTTTATCCATTTGGGGTTTTACTTATTTCACTCTTCTTGCCCTTGCTTTATCCACCGAAACCTCTCTTTTTGCTCTCCCCATTTCTGGAATTTTTGCTAAAATGTGCAGTATAAACCAAGTAAGTTTTATGATAGTGTAAATAATTTCTGTTAAGGTTTTAAGGTTTGTTAAAGTGTATATTTTCATGCTTGTGGATTGCTGCATGCGTGAATGGTGTTGATACATGTGTGGGTGGTGAAGGAAGAAGCAGATCGGTGATATGTTTAACAAGATGAAAGATTGAAGTGAGCTGGAGCATGATATATGCAGTATTTTACTGAACATACATCTGTATTTAGGG
>JAOQMS010000179.1:13976958-14000240 GCA_027563885.1 Erythroxylum longipes
GGCTCTTGGTTGATCGTTGATGAATGATGACAGGTTTGGAACGATGTGGGAGTTGGACTGATGGGACAGCTAGAGCCTAGAGCGACAATGAGAACTTGGAGTGATGACGCAGGTTGGAGCAATGAGACTATAGGAGATGGTGAGGCTTTGAGAAGGTGATTGAGGCAGATAGCCAAGATGTAGCATGGATCAGAAAAGTAAAAATTACAACAGTCAGTCAATATGGTTGCAAACTAAAGTACCTCTGAAAAAGGAGAGACAAAGACAGAAAACAAGGGTGCAAGGCTTGATACCATATTATCTGTTTGGGAAAATCTGTGTTTTTTTATATTGAATACAAAGGAGAGTATAGAATTTATACAAAGAATGAAGAAATACGAAAGGTAATAAAATATATGCAATGAATTGGCAAAAATCAAGACATATTTACATCCCTCTAATTTTGGTTGATTAACCTAAAGATTTTGACTATAGATGAGCCACAGATCACACTAACAGTTAGGAACTATAACAAGGAGCATCGCGAGTGTTTGGAAAGCCATAAGCCCACTAGAATCAAGCTAGTTCGTGACTAGTGGAGAAGAAATCACAGACCTTTTAGGGTTGGTTTGAGGTCTATGAAGGGAGAAAATTTCAATGATTTTTTGGAAACCCTTACTCTTCTTATTTCTAGTTTCCTATTCTTTATTTACAATTAATTGTTGAATTCTAGTTTTGTTATGTTGTTTTGATTATTTGGGATATTATTTTAATTCAATTGATTACCATGTGAATTTAACACTTATACAATTGCTGGAATTTTGATGTCAAATTTCAATTGTTGATTTTGTTTCGTTGTGCTTAAAGTATTGAGTTGGTTCAATTTCTAAGAGTAAAAAGGAACAAGTAGAAACTAACTGGTTAGTTTTATGCAAGTAATTTGTTAAATGTCTCATATCTTCTCGAATATGTCAAAATCACATTACTAAACTAAAATTCAAAGCTTACTTGTTCATTTGTAAATATTAGGTTAAATTTATATTTTGTTTTTTTGATTCCTAAATTTGATTCGTTTCAACATCTAACAACCCCTCTTTCTTTTTATTTATGTATTAGCTTAAAATAATTCATAGGCTTCCATAATTATAATTGTTTTAGTTTTGGATTTCTTTTATATTTCTATGTAAATTTAGTTGTATGAATATAGCTTAATGTATTATGCTCAAAATAACCATGTATTATAAAATTGGATTTTATTTTTGTTTTAAGAATATATTGTAAGTTTATTTTATTAAGTTTTGATGTTGTATCTTATTTATGTGGTTAAAAAGGACATTATGTGTTTATGCGTTAATGATGTCATTTTCATATGAGCAAAATTATTAGCATGTAATTGTTTCTTGGGTAATTACAAAAAATTCCAAACTTTTGTTAATTTTGCAATTATAGCCCGAACTTTAAAAAGTGACAATAAAATATTTAAACTTTCAATTTTTTCAATTCTAGCTTGACATTGGTGTGTCTATTATCTTTGCTAACTTGGCACTACAATGTGTCCAAGGACCTAATTAATCAAACACGTCAGCCTAATTAATAGAAGTGATTTAAATTATTGAAATGATCTCAAACGACATCGTTTTAACAAGAGTAAATCCTATCTTTCGATCACTCATCCCAGGCGCACGAAATCCCTAGGTATTTTAACATTATTTCATCCCTCCCTTTTGTGTATTCCTTTCCTTCCCTTCCTTTTCTTTCTTTCTATGTCTGTAAGAGAAAATTTGAATCTTTCGTCATAAAAATCCCATCTTTACTTACTGTTTTGTTGTTTTACATACCATCACTTTCTTCGCCACCCCATCTTCTGATTCACTCTCTTTTGCTACTCCAAACTCGCCTTTTTCGATAGAGAGCTTATAGCAGTTAGTGAGTGGTTTTAATCCTATTGGAAGCCTTAGTTTTTTTTATTGGTCATTTCTGCCCAAAGCACTATATTTTCTTAGGGTAATTTATTCCTTTGGATGGTGATTTCATTACCCTTTTTCGAAGTTTATTCCCTTCTCTTTGTTTACGCTTCCTTTGTTCATTTTGTTTTCTTCCATCTATAGTCATGTTGGTTTGATGTCTTCCCCATTGAATGGAATTCCTTTTTAATGCTCCTTTACTGTTTTTTTTTTTCTTTTCTGATTAGCCTTATCCAACTTCCATATGATTTTTATTCCCTTTGGACAAGCTTTAAAGTATGATTTTTGTCTCTTGGACACTTCTGTTTCTTAGGTTTGTACTTTTTACGAGGACACTTCTATTTTGTGCGTCTGAGAGAAGGGATCGAAAGATAAGATTTACCCTTGTTGAAACGATGTCGTTTTAGTTTTATCAGAAAACGACATTGTTTCATTAATCTAAGTCACTTCTGTTAATTAGGCTAATGTGTCTCATTAACTAAAGTCTCTAGACACGTGGCAGTTCCATGTTAGCAAAGATAAAGGAGATACTAACGTCGAGCTATAATTGCAAAATTGATGAAAGATTATAATTAACCTTTGTTTCTTTTAAAAGTATTGTAATTAATAAACTAGATTAGTAAATTAACTTTCCTCGTGGGATCGACTCTTATTTACTCTATAATACATTGTTTAATAAATTGAAAGTAAATAAGGATTTCATTTATATATGCCTAATGACGTGTACCAATCATGTTTCAAAATGTGTTATATGATTCAAATACACTTCATAGGCTCTAATGAACACACTCATTAAGTATATGCTTTTAAATGTAATTAACACTACGAGTTATACATTTATTTCATAGGTCATGATTGCTTGCTTTTGTATTTTCCATAACTAAGTTGTAACTTTTTTAAAGCTAAGTACCCAGTTGATAAGTTTCATTTACATAACAAGCAAACAAGCCCCAATTCAAGTTTTTTGAATATGTTGATTGTTTAACATAATTAGAGTTTGACTTAGGAAATTTTTTACTTATAATGATAAGACTTGATGTTGGAATATCAACTAGTTTACTTGTGTACAAGTCCTTCCTTGATTCTAATTCTAATTAAAACCACATAAGATATGTGCATTACATTGATGCAAAAAGTAAAGAAATCTTTACTTTTTCAGTTTACTTTGTACGAAGAAGAGATTAGGATCAACATTTAAGGTTTCTTATTAAGGGGTTTACTGATTTAAGAAATTAAATTTTTATTAAATTTAAGTAATTATGATTAAATAATATTATTAAAATTAATTTATATTTTTTAGTTTTATTTATGATTTCATGAATATAATAAGAACTTAAAATTTTAAAATAATTTAAGATTATTTTAAAAATGTATCTCTCTCTTACGTGGAATAGTTAGAACCGTGCTAAAAAAAACTTGTATTACAACATATTTTTGTTCATTTAAAATTTAATTTAAAAATTATTTTATTTTGAAGGTTATGAAACTTTAGGATTGAACTTGTATTTTAATAAAAATTTTAAAACAAAAAATATACTTTTTCCCTATATTAGTTAATCATTGCTATGACCATATCTATGTACTTTTCTCGATTGACGGTAGAATAAGAACTATTCAATGATATTTTCGTTTAGATGTTGACGTAACTTTTGAGGGGGCTTTTATCATAAAGTTATAAATGTTATGGATGGAAGAGTAAGTTGATTTATGTGTTGAGTTTTTTAAATACGAGGCCTTGAATTTAAAGAAGCCTCTAAATGACTTGTGGGAAAAACTTATAACAAAAGGGTCACTTTTAACTCTAAGTTTTACACCAATCAACAAGTATGAATCAAGCATTTGGAAGTCAACAATGCTAACCCTAACATTTTAAAAATGTTCAATTATAACCGAAGCCTAACGGAAAATTCAAAACACTCTGTTTTCTAATCAAATTGGTGGGTCCTTGTCACCACGTCGATACTAACGAGGCAACTGGGACCCATTTTTAATTAAATTAAAAATGTTTCATTTTATTATTAAGAGTGTAGGACCCACATTTAATTAAACGTTAATCAAATCATTAACCTTAAGGATTAGATAACTGATTATTTTCTTAACCCTGACAAAATTTAATTATTTTCTTAATCCTGACAAAATTTAATCATGTCATTAGTGCAAATTAAATTAACAATTATCATCAAGTTAAAAAATATTTAGTTAAAACAAAATTAATAATTAATGAAACATGTGACTACGACAGTGTTTTGGAACTGTGTCATCGTGTCTTCAGCAACCTTATGATAATCAAATATTGTTCTTCATTCGCGCCATTGTTAGTGGTCACCGGTAGTGAAGTTAGTCAACAAAAGCATCATTCACGCAATGTAGTGGTGAGCAATCCTCAAGAGAAGTAGTGAGCATCGAAGCGTGTTGAGTTAACTGAGGTATGTTACGTTTGATTATTGCCGTCTGTTAGGTATTTTTGTGTATTTAGGATGCTTTCTTCTTGTGGGCTACACATGCGGTCATTGTCAGTGTGTGTTAGATAATGGTTGTTGTCATTAGTCTATTGTTGGGTGTAGTCCTGAATGTTTGTTTGGATGGTTTCTGGTCCCCTTTGTGGTCCAATAATGTTTGTTGTGGATGTTTTGTGGTTTACACATGCTCCTTCCCCTAGACAAGGAAATAACACTTATGTATTCTTTTCTTCAATTTCTATATAACATGAATGTTAGGAATTTGTAAACTATATTCCACATTGTGACACTTGCTCCTTATCTTTTTTTCAGAAAAATAGCCAAATTATGAAGCCTAAAGCTTTGCCTAATATAAATTCAAAGTTTCGATCTGAAATTACATTATTTGCATATGCAATACTCTTTTTGTACTTTTTTATCCTTATTTTGTCTTATATCCTTTAAAATTTTCATTTGAATAACTATACTAAGAGGTTTGTTATGTTGCAATAAAAACCTCTATGTTCATCCATTATTTTAAAAGTTGTTTTGATGCTTTAGCATCTATTCCATCTCTTAAAATAGTCTTCCTTCTTCATTGGTTAGTCTTTATAATATCCTGTCCTTGAAATTGCAGAGGTCTTAGGTATAGATGGTAGACCATATAGTTTCAGTTTTTTATTATTGCATTAATTTTTTCATTTAAACTTATGTGTATGCTTACGTTATATAGGTTTTAATGGCTCAATATGGAAGTATACAACTTTCATAGGGGAAATTTTATAATAGAGCCTGAGTTGACATATGTTGGTAGGGATCTTACTACATTTGAAAATTTTGATGTTGACTTTGTTAGTTACAGACAAATAAATGAGATGGGAATGGAGTTAGGGTATGATAAAATTGATAAGGCATATTATAGAGAGCCTAGTGTAAACTTTAAGGACTCATTGAAGGTTATCGACTCAAATGAAAGTTGTATTACGCTAACAAAGCTAATGCAAATACATGGGATTGTTGATATATATGTAACTCATCATGTAGACACAAGTATCCATGCTATTGATGATGATGATGAGAACATAAAGGGGCAAAGTGCAAAAGGGGATGAGAATATAGAGGGAGAAGGTATAGAAATGGAAGAGAATTTGGATAGAGAAGGTGCACAAACGTATAAGAATATGGAGGAGGTGCACAAGCAAATGAGAATGTGGAGGGAGAAGATGCACAAATGGATGAGAATTCGGAGGGAGAAGGTATAGAAATGGAAGTGAATGTGGAGGAACAAAGCGCGCAGTTTCAATTAAACTTTCAAACGTATAAGAATGTGGAGGGATAAGGTGCACAAACAAATGAGAATGTGGAGGGAGAAGATATACATATGGATGAGAATTCGGAGGAAGAAGATGCAGAAACGGATGTGAATGTGGAGGAACAGAGTGCATAGTTTCAATTAAACTTTCATAATCAAAATTTTCATAAGATACATGAAATTAATATCAACCATTACATTGCTCAAATTTAATACAATATCCTCATAACATATTTACAAAAAAAAAAAAGAAAAGCAATACAACCATAAGTAATCCTATTACAATAACAATGTTCATTAACATACACTTAATTTATTTTTTCTCTTTTCTCAATAAATGTTTGTCCTTCTTTAAAAGATTCATTTGTTCTTCAAACTCTTTTGTTGTGCTTCTTTTAAGCTCTTCCTTTGATATTAGCCTACAATAGAAAACTACATTGTTGGACTTTGAACTCACTGTTGTATTCGTCGATGATAATGATTCCATCTGCATATATAAAAGATGATAACAAGATAATACATGATTAGGTTAAAGTGCAACCTACAACCATGAATGTTTATCACCAGATTTCCTAGAAGCTAAGTTCTCGAAAGCCATGGACAATGCAATGGAGGTGATATTTTATGTTGTAGAAGGAAAAAAAATGATAGCGTAAAGAGTTCAATTGCTTTAAGATCTCTTTATTATAGATATGCTTTCAAATCTCCTTATATTGTGTATATAGATAAAGTTATCAAATTACATTTATGTTGGACTAAAATCACTATTTCCCACTTCCATCTCCATATTGGAATCAGTAGATGTAATAAATCACTCTAAGATACACACTGAGTTGTCATTATTTGAGTAGTACATCAAGAATTATCTAAATAGGGGGCTAACCTAAAAATTGATAAGCTGGCAGTATCAAAGTAATGAGTTGAACATATAAAGCACAAAATAAGCACGAAATCAATTTCTCAATTAAGAAATAACTAGATTCAATTCTAAGTAAGGTAAAAAAAAAGCATGATTTACTCCAAGGCTACTAGATTGTGGGCAAATACTATAGAAATTTTAAGTAACTCTTGCTCTGAGGCTACTAGATTGTGGGCAAATACTTAGCTCACTTATAGCTAAGTGACATAAAGGATGAAACCTGAGATTCTTCTCGCTGTGATTCTCAACCAAGATCAACGACCATGACATGATATAATTTCAACAAAGACATAGCAAATCGATTAATGAAAGTATCTAAGTGCACCTGAATCCTTTCACCATCCCAAGCTTTTTCCAATAGGACCAAGCATTATTGCACCCTTTATTGGAAAGGAATGTAACCACTTAAGAAACAACTATTCCAAAAATTAGCCGCAAACTAAATCTTGCATTTAAGCAATTAATAATGACAAACCAAAACATCCATTAAATATAAACATATATATGAACCTTGAACTAATCTGCAGGGACATACATCTCCTCCTCCTTTTATATCCACAAAGATGAACATTTTGAAGATTTATACTCTGCATGTGGATACCACAATATCCACCACCATTAAGTAATGCAAGATCCAAATGGATTAATAAGATCTAAATAGATTGATATTAACATTTATATCAATAAGTGTATGATCATATATCATAAATGAGACAGGAAATAAATATTAAATATTATCATAAACGAGAATGCAAACCATGTGTAGTCAAAAGCTCCTTTCATTGACAAATATATAGAACAAAAATGAAAAATAAAAATAAGCAAACAAAATAATATTGCTTTTTGAGTTTTCCTTCCTTCATCTCTTCTACTAGAAAAATATATAAAAATTAATGTGTAGACCATTACCTAGAAGTGGACATCACTTAACCAAAATGTGACATAAGTTTAAAAAATTAATCATTTTTAAATACTAATCTACAAAAAAAATGGCAGAAACTTCCACAAGCTTGTTAATTTCAAGCTGCGAAGCATTGAAAGAGAGCATTTGTAAGGTGAATAATGAACATTATGGACAATCTACATGCTTGGACAAATAAGCATGGTCTTTCATTCCTGCATATCAAAAATTTGAACACTAATTTTTTATTCTGCAATCCAAATTGTCTAACATATCCCCAAAAATAAGGACATTAGCAAGCAACAAGCTAACAGAGAATAATCAAACAAAAAGACCAACCAATTTAATCAAGTCCCTCGGAACAAGAGTGAAGGCTCATAGAGGAAAGTTATCAATATGCAAACCTCAAGAAAGAGAGAATTTTAGGGTCCTCTCCTAACAAAACATCAAGTAAATAAACAAGGTCAGATAAAAGCCACTATATATCAGGGTCCAAAAAGATAGTCACACAATTTCTTGAAATATTACCAAACAAGTTAAGGTTCGTTCTTGTGAAGTCTCTAACATGAAATGCAAATGGTAGTAACAGATGCCAAAAGTCAATAACCAATTATTTCTACCAAACTCCCAGCACAAGCCACCAAAAGGAAGATCAGGACGATGAACACAACAGAACCCATAACAAAACTCACACAAGCACTCACCTATGAACGATGATGCTTGCGGCAAATTCTCTCTCAAATAGACAATGACAGATTCCACACGAAAAACGAAATGAGGAGAGTCGGCGAAATGAGGAGGGTTGGACGAAGACTGAAAACTGCACGATTCGTAAACACATTTTTTAATCCTTTTGTTTTTATTTTATTATTAATTAGTGTGGGACCCACATGTAATTAAACATTAATCAAATCGTTAACATTAACCCACCATTTTTGTTGAGCATAAGGATTAAGAAACTAGTAAACAAAATGACGAACGTTTTTAAAATGTTAGAGTTAAAATTGTTAACGTCCGAATGTTTCAGTGATACTTGTGATTGGTATAAAACTTAGAGTTAAAAGTGATCCTTTTGCCAAAAACTTATTAACCGTAACTTTGTTCCATCCTGAACAGGAGAGTGCAGGGTCCAAAAATCGCAACCTAGAACATGCACGACTACTATGAATCTTATAGTGATTATTATTAATAAATTAAAATTATTTTACTAATAATTTTTATTATTTATAATAACAATAATTATTATTAATTATCAAATAATGGCCAGATTTTTTCCAATATCTACATAACACTAATTATGTTCCTTGCAAATGATATATTGTTTTGTCATTTGTGGGTTTAATGTCCCATCAACGTAATAATGATATCGTATTGTATTTTAATATTTTTAAAACGATATCAATGTCACTTACATTATAAAAAAATTGTAATTTTTGTCAATTTTTAGTAATTAGACCATTAATTTAGTTTATATAATATTATAATTAGATAATCTAAACTTTAATTTGATTTTTTAAAAAATTATTTAGACATTAATCTTGTACCTCAACATTTTATAGCAATCTTTAAATTTATATTGATATCACCTATTTAAAATATAATGAGTATCATTTTAATAAAATTGAAGTACAATGCAATAAAATAAATAAACTTTTTGTAAACATTAAGGGACCCAACAATAAAAATGGGCGAAACCTATCGATTTTGATGTTCCCATTGGATCCCAATAGTTAGTGTGAGAGTAGTTTAGTACCCAGAGTGTATAGTTTATAATCACACACGAGACTTGACGAGGAGTATGCTCCTCAATTTCCAACACACTATTAACAAAAAGAACAGGCGTATCTCAGAATTTCAGTTCTCTGTCTTCTAATTAAGTAGAAAAGACCATATCATACATCATTAGCCACAGCAGCTTTCTGCTGTTCTTGAAAGAATCCTATTTCCTATAGTATGTAAGCTGAAAGAGAAGGGAGCACTATTGACCTAGTGGAAGTGTTATCAGTAGTCGGAGTCAACTTTGCTCTACTTCTACGTGTAGTGCACGCACTCTGCCAATCCCAGGAAAGCTCAACATCGTGTGCAATCTAATATTCGTATCATATGATCACTTGTTTCAAGATTGCAACGGTTCTTGGACTGCCCGTGTATTGCATTCTCCAACTGATCGATAAAAGATGCAATCTACCGTTATTGTAGTTATCTATTAAACGATGCCGAGTTATCATCACAGTGGCCTCTCCAAGCATTCCCACTGTCAGTCCTACTACAAGCTTGATTAGGAACTGGCAGATTACCAAGATCACCATCCAAGCTCATCTGTTGCACTTCAGCAGATGACAGTATCTTAATGCTCTGAACACAACTTACGAACTCCCTACAAATTCAAAAGGCAAACATAAACATCTGACGATGTAAAAACACTTGTATAAAATTCAAGCTCTTTTCTTACTCCCAAGGATCATCACCAACAAGGAGTATATCATTCTCATGATCCACATAAACTAGTTTCCAGTCAGAACTCTGTGGATCTTCAAGCTGTCCTTCAATACCAAACATGCGAGCCAGATCATGTCTAAGTTCATCATATCCTATGTACCGGGTGATATCAATAGATCTTCCTACTGAGCCACGCTTTTGAACCTTCAAACTCAAAGGCCAGTGTCAGGTATTCGATGCAGAAGTAAAATCTATTGCCAATGTAAGGTACAAAATGCTGAACTAAAAAATGTCAGTGGAAGGTAGTCAAATAACATTAGAAACTATTTAATCAATTATGTTCATTAGGAAATTGTTTAATAATACCACTATAGTGCCAAAGAAAGGTATTACTGCAAATAACTGAATAAATTTAAAACTTCTGCCAAGTGCTATTCCCAACCACACTGTGGAATCGCATAAAAAGAACTTAAAACAGAACTAAGGGACGTAAGGTTTCACACATTCACTAAGGGAAATACAAAAAGAGAAGTCCATTCTGAAGATACTTGCTATTCACTAACATATAACTTCCATTTTGTGATAAAACAAAAATGTTGCATCTCAAGCCTGAGTTTCCTATAAAATTCTATATTCCTATAAAATTATATCCGGGACCTCAGGAAAGTAATAGCATTCCTTGGATGTGAGAGAATAGATGAGGATGACAAACCTTTGTATATGTTCTCATTCGTTGTGGCTGATTTCCCCATATCCCACCATTCAAAACCCCAGTATCATTGATGGCAACATCATTGGAACATCCTGGCTTCAAAGGTATGTTCGGTACCCCAAATGATTGGGAGCTTATGGGAGCAGTAGATAATTGTCTATCAATATCTCTAGGGTTACCACCATAATTTGAAAGCAAGTTCTGAAGATCCTTTTGAGAATCATATCCCCTTGATAACAAAGTGTCGGGTGCCAGACCATCAATACTAGTTGCAAGAGGAAGATTGTTCTGAGGATTTGATTGGACATCCCCTTCCAAGCCAAAGGTGGGAACAGAAAAATTATGCTGGATAGTACCAGCATCTAGGAAATATGACATACCAGAAGAGGAAGCTTCCAGTTGATCAGTTACAGTACCTTTGTATTTCGGCTGCATTTGGTCTGACCATTTTGTGCTGGGAAATTCACTTTTAACATGGTTATCAGACTTTCTATGCAGCCCCTGAATCAGATTACTTGCGGTCTCAACTACTGAATCTGCCATCATCGCTGTAAGTGGTTGTTGAGTTTTATTCAGGAAGTTTGATGGAGAAATCTGGCAATTATTTGTGGACGGGGAGGTTGAACAAGATGGAGCATCTCCATCTGTAAGAGTGGAATGTGCTTCAAGTGCTATAGTTGGTTTCTGCAGGTTTTGGGGCTGGTTCAAGGGAAAAGCATGTACTTTCAATAGTGCTGCTGTTGACAAGCTGCTACTGCTGATTGGTTGTTGCTGAATTTGTGACAAGGACACCTGCTGGGGCTGTTGGATCTGTTGATGAGTCTGCTGCTGCAGTTGCTGCTGCTGAGGCTGCAAAAGTGAGTTTGTTGGAGATAGCAATTGCTGTTGCTGCTGTTGCAATCTCTGAGCCATCGGTAGATGAAGCTGTTGATCTGTGAGACCAGCTTGTGATATTTGTTGCACCTGTGGCCGTGGCTGTGCTCTCTGCGATAGGCTTTGTTGTAATACCTGCGGAGGTGAATGCTGCAATGGCGTCTGTTGTTGTCTCTGCAAAAGGCTAGATTGCTGCTCCGGTTGTTGAAACTGTGTATCTTGCGGTAAAGAGGTCAGCTGATATGAACTCTTACTAGAGGGGATGCTTTGGGACTGTGTATTGCTTGCCAGGAACTGCTGTTGCTGATGAAGCTGAGGACATACAACTGGTTGTTGTGTATTTTTATTTGGGATCTGGTTTGGCAAAATCACACCATTAGTCACGGGAGCTGATTGGTATTCTTGATGTTGCTGCTGCTGGATTTGTAGTGTCTGTTGCCGAATTTGTTGCTGTGACTGCAGTTGCAGCTGTGGTTGTGGTGATTGCCTTTGCTGTTGCTGCTGAGGATAAGGTTGCTGCGAATAAGGCTGATGCTGTTGATTTATAGGATTCTGAAATAATTGTTGGAGCGGTGGTTGTTGATTCCATCCCATTAGTGATGGTGGCAACTGGTTGCCTTGATTTTGTGGACTTGGTTTATTAAATTGCACATTTGGTGTAGACAGTGTAGGGGATTGGAAATTGAGCAACCTGGATGGATCATCAGTGCTGAGGTTACCATTCACAGTATTGGAAGAAATCATTGACGGGAATAATCCTGATTGAGAAGCTGGAAACTGATTATTTTGTTGCATGCTCATCCATTGAACTAAACTCAAACCAGGGAAGATAGAGCTTGGTGCATCCTTCATGCCAAAGTCATCTGCAAGCCATGGCATAGCTCTTCTGAAAGCATTCCCAACGTCCAAGTCGTCATCTATATAAGAAGTAGTAGTAGATCAACAATGAGGAAAAACTGACACTACAATGCAAACAATATTTTAGTGGGCTTAATGAACTTTCCCTGACCAACAAGGTCTGAAATTTACCGATCTTCACTTCAAATAAAAGAATAAGCTAGGGAGAGTAATCCAGTTGAAAATAAATCAACAATTTATGTACCAGGAAAATGCAAGTTCTGGACGTACATGAACACCTAAAGTGAAAAGGAAAAAACAGTGTGTTAAGTTTTTCTTTAGTTTCCCCACAAGCAGCTAATAAAATATCATACTCAACGTCACCCTCCAAGTTCATCTTATTTTGGCTGTGAGAACATTAACAAACAAAACCAGTTTCAAAGCCATGCAAAATTAAGATTAATTTATTGTTTCCTTTTCTCCACATATTAGCAACAAAGCATGATAAGCAAAATAAAAAAGCATGAATAGGAGAACTGCATTGAGACTTGACTTCAATAAGTGGTATAGAAATCAGTTAGGTGTATCTAATTTACCTCGCATCCCTGGCTGTCTTGGGAATGTTGGTCTGAAAAATGGAGGGCATATATAGAAAGGAGTTACAACAGGTTCAATCTCCCAAACAGATACACGGCTGGGCCTTTCACCAGCAGTCGATTCATCCCACCCGACCTAAACTTAGTTTGATGCAATCAATCGAGAAATTTATAAACATACACATGCATTTATGTACCAATGTTTACATACAGGTGAGAGCTATCTTAATATTAAAAAATGTCTGCAAATTACTGTAATAGTACCTGTAGGTTGCGCCATTGTGAATTTTTCCACCGTGCTGGATCCACATCACTGATACCAGTAATAGTACCCATGTATCTACGAACACCTGATTCTTCAGTCTCAAACATCATCCTAAATCTCATGCCAAGAGACACTTGTGTACACATTGCCTTATTATACTTGGAGAAGGGAATCACAAATTCAGCTGGACTTGCCCTATTAAGTTAAAATGTCAATAACATTCCATAGCTGTTACTTTCAATACAAACAGTGATGATGGGAGCAGCACCTTGGATTGTAAAATACAGTAAATGGACTATTATTTGCAGCAGCATGAGCAGCAGCAGCAAGAATACCAATATGCATGCTGTCACTGGATATGACAGAGGAAGAGAGAGCTGATTGCTGTCTATTCGCACGCCTTATGCCCAAAAGAAGCTGTGATTTTTCATCCCTACATCAAAGTTAGGATATCTTAGCTTAAAAGGGTAAATGTCCCAGCTGAAGCATTTCCTTGTGACCATCAATGTCATACCTTATAAACAGAACAGAGTCACCAGCAAAAAGTCTTTTGGTGCTAACAAAGACACTCCAACCTGTAGTGAGCAGGTGCCTTTTTGGTTGACCTGCAATAGAACAAACTCCAGGTATTGAGTAGATTCTAATATTGTGTTTATTTATTGCTAAAAGACCAGTAGATATGTAGTTCCCGAGATTTCCCATTACCAAGCAGATACAGTGACAAACTTCACTAGTATGGAAAAAAATGTTAATGCCACATAGGTCAGATTTGACAATTTGCAAAGACCACTTTTTGAAAGGAGTTATGGCAGGATTAAAGCACATTACAATACAGAGATCATTTTAGAATGACAATATCTTTTTACCATCTTGCTTAAATTGTCATCTTAATTTCCATACATGATTAAGCACACAAGCAAGAAGTCACATGAGGCAATACCGCGATAAATATGTCTAAAATTCCAAGAATTGTCATGTAAATCTCTTGCTACCAGCTCCTGAGCAGGTGGTTGCATTGAATGGTCCTAAAATAACATTTATATTAAGCATTAGAAAAGAAATTGCAAACAGTACCATAGAGAACCTATAAATATAGGGTTCAAATTTAAAAATATTGTACACACTAGGGTTGGGAAGATCTTCTCAGCCGCTCTTCGAGGTACAGAGAATCCACCATGAGTGCTTGTGTCACTGGCTGTGAGGGTTTTGCAGAAGAACTCAGCAGGTTGTTTGTTTTGCCTGAGGCCCATATCAGATGCAAGTATAGCTTCTTTGTCATACTGTAAAAGATGATTTAAGTAGACTTATTTGAAAAATTCGAATCTATTGGTCTAAGCTTTCATGTAACAACCTCAAAAAGTTATCACAAATAGCTGACCTACTTTGCTTACAGGCTGAAGGGTCATCTGGGCATACACCTCATCAGTTTCTGCATCAGCCTGTTATTAAATATACATATAGATAAGTTGACATTCGGCTAAAGTAAATAAAAATAAGCTTGTCACTTCAAGTGTTCATCTTATTCACTTTTTAACCAATAATTACGTAAATTCCAGAACCTACAAGGCCAATGACTAGCAAACAAATTTACGAATAATCATATGCCATTCTGAAACAGAAGGATGCGAGAACATCAAAATCAATTTGGAACTCTTTACAATAAGAACAGTTATAGTAAAACTAAAAGACGTAGTCATGCACAACTGGTAACAATGTTGAGACAAGAGCATAAAACAATACTGAAATTAACTTCCAAAATTTGAGATTTTGGGACAATGAAGATTTCATACATGCAATGTCAAATTGTGAAGAATGCAGATCAACTTGGAAGGAAGGTTGGGATAATTTGGCATAAAATCAGTCTCCTTTTGCATTGATGCTGCAACCTGAAAGTAATAGAGCCAGAGACTTCTTCATCAGTAACAATAAAAGGAATTAGTTACTATCTAAGGAAAGCAACATACTTGCTCGCTGTGGCCCTGGGGAAAGTAAACTACAAGACTGCCAACTGGAGGCAAAGAAACCAATGGTCCAGCACAAGCATGCCATAACTCTGAATTAATAGCTTTTCTTTCGCCTGTTCTCAAATCCATAAGAATATCACCGTCAGCGAGAAATACTAAAGGCCAAGAAACTGTTATAAGAATTGTCCTCTTCAATTAAGTCACTGTTCTAAAGTTCACTAAAGATGCAATAGATCCATTTGATCTGAACAAACAAATAGTACTAGTTTAGAACCCTAAACAGGTTTTGAGGTGTGATAAAAATATAAAACCACTACAAATATCATAATTATAGCATAAGTCATTTAAAAGAAAACATAGGTTCTCGTTTATGGGCAATAAGACAGCATGACTCTAAAGTAAAGGAGATGTATAGCTGTCGAGTTAAAATCAACCAGTTGTACTGAAATTCAAGAAGAAACCAAAGATGTAACTATAAGGATGTTTCCAGCACCATTCTTTCAGCGAATAACTTGAGGAACACTACTCACTAGGCTGAGAAAATTGTTGCTAGACATACAAACTTGTAGTGAACAAATTCTGGGCTTGAAACTAAATAAAACTCTGAAGATCCAAAATGAGAATATGAAACAAGACAGCAACAAAATAACATAGATAGGAAGCTTGAAATTCTTCGCCAATTCTGTGCAGTTGAACGAAAAAACTTGTTTCAACGCCAATTTCAGAATATAGGTCATAAATCAGGCAATTTCAGAAAGATTGAAGCACATTCTGCCCATACCTCATCTTGACATAAACAAACAAATCTTTATAAGACGCAAGTAAATTGTTTATAAAAAAAATCACATGTGACTAGAAAAGGGCACCAATATATTTTTTGTAAAAATAAATAAATAAATCGGGCAAAAAGACTCCAATTGAGAAATAACAATAGGAAGAATGATTCTACCAACAGAAAAGTACTTCGAAGGAAAAAGGAAGAAAAAAAATCCATCTTTAACGAAGAATTTCATCCTCCCCTATCAAGCAACGAGACAAGCCCAAAATGAAGAAGAGTTAATAACAAAATAGCCAGGCTTGTTTACATCTTTACAAAAGCCAGAAAGCATAAAGTAGAGAGAAGGAATCATGACAATATAACAAAAACCCAGAACCACACAGGTTTAGAAATGAACTTCAGTTGAGATACCCACCTTCTCCAGAATTAACCAGTAGCCCATTTGAAGAAACCTTCATTCTAGCAGGTTTGAATGATACGAAGTCCCCTCTAGCAAATCCTATCACCTGCACTACTCAGCACAGAAACTCACCACTAGCCTTCTCTTTCATTATAAACTCAGCTCTAACTCACTATGCCATTGCCAACAATTGCACCATATATCGCTTCTCTTGGAGTAACCAAGTAAACTAGCACACTTGATCACACCACTAAACAAACAAAACCAAACACGAACTTTCCTTCCAAACCCATTTTTCTTCGTCCTCTTCGAGAATCCACAAAAAACCCCGCAACTGAATCTTCTCCATGAAAAGAGACTCGAAAAAGGAACGAGAATCTCAGTCAATTACTGATAAATGACAAATTTCTGGGTGATAACAAGCAAATAAATTCCACATTTTTTTTTTTCATTCACCGAAGCTAAAGATAGGAACTTTTCAGTGTCCTTTATTTTTCCTTTCAGTGGGACTGGGATCAAAGCGAGAGGAGAGAAAAGTGTCTTGTTGCGGAGAAATCAGAGGTCCGGAACACTGCCAATAGCAGACGCAAAAGCAAAGACAGCTAGTGAAGAAGCCGACATGTAATGTAATAGACTCGGACAAAGAAGTCTTTCAAGTTTTGTTTTGTTTTATTTATTAAAAAACACAAACTAACAGAAGAAAGAAAAAGGTGTGAATGTGATGGTTAATAAATCATTACATTACCACGTTCGTTAATTAATTAAAATATTGTTCAGAAATACGGATTTACTGATTTAGATTTAGTATTCGAATGTGGATAATCCCGTTATTTTTCAAATAAAGGTTAATCTGTCAGTCGTCGCTTAACAATTAAATAACTTAAATACTTTATGATTGGATTATTATTATGTAATGTAAGGACTACTGGGTGGATTTTTTCTAAAATAAAGTTTAATTGAGTGAACTCACTTATACATTCCCATAACATAAAAAGTAAAAAAAAATTCAGGAGGAATTTAGTTTAGCCACTGGGCGCAAAAACAGAGGTCTGCAATTGAAGTTAAGCATGAGTGATAGATAGGAGGCTTTTCACTTTAATATTTCTGCACTATTTGAGGTCCTCATCATAATGATTGTGTCCATATTCCATTATGCTCTACGGCCCTCCCAATTTAAATATAAAAAAAAAGAAAAGGGTTAGAGGAAAGTACTACTCATTCTCTACATACATATTATGTGCTTAGTTTACTAACATGCAGAGCAATTTATACGTTATACGTATCCTTTACACATATTTCAAGTCCATAAAATGCTAAAATGGAAACATACAAACATAATATTCTGAAGGGAAACATCCAGATTGATTGAAGATCCCATGTAATAAACACAGGACTTTGGCACCAAGCAAACAGAAGAACAAGTGGTGACAGAGCAGGAAATCAGGTAATTGTTCCAGATAAGAAACGCTTGTCAATCGATGAAACGAGAAGGAAAAGATTTGGAAAGCACAATATATAGCAGCAGGCAGGCAGCCAAATTAACGACAGCTAGGAAACTCCTAAACATGTGGAGCGACTCAGCATTTGTCCGACCGACACCAACCACCTCCAAAATTATTTTATTTAATTCTGTTTAATTCAATATATCAAATCATGGCCCTGGATTCTCCAATTGGCCACTGCACCTTCCTGCTTGATCTTAGTTTGTGCGGTATACTGATGATCTTAATGAACATGTCATGGACAAAGAAAACGAGAAAATACTGTAGTCCATACAACCACAACAAACACACAGTCAACGAATGTTAAACCTCATTATTACTTGTCTGGAAAGGGAGTTTTCATAACTTGTAGCATGCAAAGGATTTTCCTAAAACCTAGTTCACATGTTGACTGTTTTCTCGTTTGCATGACGTTCCCATATATATGATTAGTTGTACACAGATTGGGGTCTGTACAAGGAAGTGCGCAGATACTCAGATATGCCCACTTAAGAAAACAATCTTTCCAGACAAGCACATCTGTACATGAATGAAATCTGCCCTCCGCGTGTTTGTAGCAGGAAAATCTATTGCAGAAGCTTATTAGGAACACTCGAATTACAACCTAGCTAGCTATAGTCTTTATGTATTGTTTTCTTGTTCTGCTTGTTCCTTTCATATACCAAATCGTAACAATTAGTAATGATTAATGCTTAATATGTTAATACTTCTGATAGGTTCACATATATATATATATATATATAGGCAATATAATTATGCAGATTTCACCAAAAAAAAATTAGCATATATATATCTGTAACATTATTTATGAGTAAATATGATCAACTACTATTTATTTCAAATTGGGCCTAATTAAATGAATATGTTCTTCCAATAGCTTTTAGGACTTACAAGATGATGGGAATTTTGGAGTTGCTGAACCTTGCTCACTCAAAGAACAACTCCTCCACGCCAAGTAAAGCAAGAAAAGACACTACTTAACGCATTCAGCATGCTTAATGCCAATACGTTTCTGACTAAGAGCATTAACTTCCTTCTTAGCATCAGGTAGAATTAATACAAGATTGAAGATGTCGGCCATTTCCGTAGAAATAATCCCCTATGACATTCATGCGCCATAGAAAGCAATATTCGTTCATCAGCTTATGGCATACGACCTCTGAAATTAAGGCATTGCAAAAGGAATGATTCCAATGTTTTTCCTTTTATTTCGCTGCCGACGGCACTCGACATGCCAATGGAATTATCCATTTATGTTTGGCCCGCACATGGTTGCTGTATATTAGACATTAGTGCCCTGGAAAATGATATTGATTGATACCGAAAGTTGATAAGAGTATGAAAGGTGACGAGATAAAGTGAGGAATAAACTCCTTTTAATGGTGTATGGATTAATTAAGCTAACGATGGGGTTATTTGCCCATTAATTAAACAGCCTCATCATATATTTATTGGTTCAATGAAATGTCTCAAGCACGAAATGTTAGCATATCTAAAGACAAAGACATGACATGCATGTCTACTGTGATGAATTAATCCACCCAGCGTTCAACATGAGTCATGGTCCCCACAATTCTTATTTTGTAATTATCATCAATCAAAAACAAATAGATAGAAAGGAACCAATAGAAGTGGTGTGGTTTCATTGGTTTTATGAGTTTTTGCACTCTTCCAAAATCCAGATGCTTTAATTAATGAGATTGCACTTTTAACATTTTGCTAGTTAATTTGTTTGCTTACTCCCTAATCCCTATGCTATCTAACTAGCTAGCTAAGCATGGATTAGTGGTGGTACCACAACCCTTTAGTAAATGTATATGTCAATTAATCATAAAATTGAACCTACAGGTTGGAACAGAAAGAGCTTTTTTTTTATTCTTATTATTATTAACAGAAAGAAATATTATTAACTGGACTAAGCTTATCAAGTATATTCTGTGAGGCTTTGCAGAGTTATTGAAAGTTGGTCAACAGTAATTCAAGCATGCATATACAGTGAAGGTTGATGTTGATAAAGGATCCACTGATGTCTCCATCCAGGTGATTTGACTATATTTCTCGCCTACCATGCCTTGGATTATTATCCACTTGGAAAAGAACAGCCACAATTTTTGCTTTTTAAGTAGCCACAATGCATTCTTGATGCACCCTGTGCGGATGTGGGGTCGTCAATCAACTTATTTCCAAGGACCAAACCCTACTTTCGCGATAAAGGTTTAAGTAATGGAGTAGTTGATGACATGCGATAGATATACTTACTCTGATGACTTTATTACTCTGAATTATTCACAGTAACCTGACAGCAGTTGTTGTATAACAGTTTGTTTTAGTTTTAGAGATCTTTGACTCCTTTCTATATGTAATATTTGTTATTAGTAGCCTTAGAATTTGGATTTGATCACATTGTCTCGTCCCAACCAAAATTCAAGCACTTGTAAGAACCACATTACCTCAGTGTGATTCTGTCGGAATCCCTCCCTTACTCGTTTATTAACGAGTTCTTTTGATATGATTAGTAACGCAAAAAGATGTTGGCAGTTACGGAACTGGGGTGTTACTAGTTCTCCCAGAGCTTTCTGACCTTGATGTCCTCATTAACATTCAATGTCGAGTTTACAGAATCCAATTCATAAACCAAAGATCGCGAAAGCTAAAAAAACTATGTCGTTATGGTTACCAAATTGCAATGGGAGTGCGGGACGGGACAGAACTTGAATAAATGACTTGTATTATATACGAATTCTTGGTTTCCAACTTTGCATGTAATTTGTGAAAACTACTGCATAGTTGAAGCTAACCTACCCAAGTATAAATAGTGATAGTGTCTCAATGATGATGCCATCCAAGTTAGAATTGAAGAGGAATAAGGAATCGAGAACTAGTGATGGATCAGGTTAATTAAACGCTCAAAAGGCTACATCTGTTAGCCTGGCAATGTCATGCATGCAGAAGAAGTTAAAATTAAGAAATATATGGTCACAGTGAGTACAAACTCGTTTATGAATGCGTAAAGGGCAGTAGGCAGATGACAAGCAGAAGTCCCCATTACATGAGCTAAAATTGTGGCTTAAGCTTTGAGGTTATGGTGTCACATTGTGATCCACGTCTCCTCCTCCTAATCTATAATTGATGTGTCATTTTTTTTCCAACCTTTAAATGTCATGTGAGTCTCTACTCAAATGGTAGGCTAAAACAAAGTTGATGTCCCAGTTCCATCTACTTTCGGCGTCACCTTTGGAAGTACCCTAGCTAGCCTTTCATTACCTCTGTTCCCCTTAATTACGGTCGCTATAATGCTTAATGATACGGTTGAGTTATTTCTTAACAAGATCTTTATTTCGTAATGATTAGAAGGAGAATGTAACTTCTGTAATTTAAATACCATATGAAATTGTGGGGTGGGAATGCGGAAAAGACCATGATATGCATTTAAGTCCAAAACCAAATGATTTCAAATCAAGCATTCTACGTATGAATGGTTGACAATGTCCATTAAATCTCATAAAGTAGAATGTTCTGCCTACAATTCTGTGACAGTAAAGTTCATATCCCACTTTTCTTTGGACTCAGACTTGGTACCCATTATTTTTCTCTTATTTTATATATGTTAAAGCTTTCAAAAGGAAAACTAGACAATAATCGATTTATTTTATCCCCATAAAAGATACAAATTAATAAATGTTTATTAAAATTTGTGAATAAATATTGATTAATTTATTGAAGTCATAAGTGTTGGTCTTTAATCCCTTGGAATGCAGGATCCGTTCATATCAAATCATCAAGAATTAAATAAAAGTGGAAGCATACCTGAATCTTTTGTAAAATCTGCAATGGAGTTTTGCAGTTTTTTTCTTCCAAATTAGAACGTAGTTTTTTTAAAAAAGAGTTTTCCGTAACTCTCTGTTTTCTCTCTGATGATAGGATTTCAGACAAGAATTAATCGTACGTTTAATTTGGGGACCGTAATCACTTATATTAGGGTAAAACCCTAATATGATTTCTAGTTTAGCCTATCATAAAACTAGACATTATAAACCCGGTCTCTACATATATAAAGCCCATACTTAAAATAGATGCATGAAGCCCAAAATACCATAAACATATTAGACCACTTTAATTAAGTGGGCTCAACTTTATATGATAGCCTTTATATACAATTATACACATATAAGCCCACATGTTTGATTAAAAAAACCTTACAATCTCCCACTTGGGCTCTATGTGTTACCTTAAAATTGTATATTAACCTTGTGAGTACTCAGAATTTTGTTATCATTACTGTATGCATCTCTAGACAATCCAGTCCGTCAATCATACCAACATAGGATCAAAGCGTCTTTTGCTACAATTAACGTAACTAGAACCATCAATGGTCACGTATGCTGATATAACCAAATGACATGGATCAAGCATGGATGTGTAGCATAGAAATTATAAGCAGCGTGATCTTAGCATGCTTATTTCCAACTGGTCCGACCTTATGCTTTAATGAGATCAATATGAAATAAGTTCAAAGACAAAATAAACCAAATATATTAAAGCTGAAAATAAACTCGCACAACTTAACCAAAAGTTGTATCCCAAATGACAATAAAAACTGTCTAATTCGAAAAGCATTTACAATACAAACTCCTACTGAAACTATATATCTTGAAAAGATGCAACACCCATATGAGTTGTGTGCTCATGAAAGACCTTGGGTGGCACTCCTTTAGTAAGTGGATCCGCAATCATGGAGTTTGATCCAATATGCTGTATGGATAACTGTCCACTCTGAACTCTCTTTTTAACAATTAGGAACTTGATGTCGATATGCTTCGACTTTATTCAGCTCCTATTGTTATTGGAATATAGCACTGCCGAGTTATTGTTACAAAATAACTTAAGTGGTCTTTCAATAGAATCCACAATGTGCAGCCCTATGACAAAATTTAGTAACCATATCTCGTAGTTGGATGCCTCATAATACTCTATAAACTCCACTGCTATAGTGGAAGAAGCTATAAGTGTCTGCTTAACACTCTTCCAGGAAATAGCTCCTCCAGCAAGCAGGTAGAAATAGCCCGAAGTAGATCTTCTACTATCTTGGCATCCAGCAAAATCGAAATCAGAATAACCAATGATTTCCAGCTTATCCGATTTTCTATATGTGAGTATATAATCTTTCGTTCTCTACAAGTACCCTATGACCCGTTTGGCTGCTTTCCAGTGATCCAATCCTGGGGTTACTTAAATATTTCCCTAGCATTCTACAAACCTGAGCATACATTAGACTTTCTACAGCCGAAGCATAAGGAATCTTCTGTATTTCCTTAGCTTCAAAGTGATTCTTGGGGCATTGACTTAAACTGAACTTATCTCCCTTAGACACAGGGGTATCACCTGGTTTACAATCCTGCATGC
>JAOQMS010000179.1:14002444-14012962 GCA_027563885.1 Erythroxylum longipes
TTTCACCCTAATTCTGCCCATTTCATAGTCTCTCACTACCAAAATCATCAAAGCAAAACATGAACCTATCCACACTTTTCATGTACTGCTCGAAATTTTCTAGGAAAAGTTTCAGGGTCCAACACTATATATCATAAAAAGATGCAACACCCATATGAGCAGTGTGCTCATGAAAGACCTTAGGTGGCACTCCTTTAGTAAGCGGATCCGCAATCATGGAGTTTGATCCAATGTGCTGTATAAACAACTGTCCACTCTGAACTTTCTCTTTAGTAATTAGGAACTTGATGTCGATATGCTTCGACTTTGTCGAGCTCCTATTGTTATTGGAATATAGCACTGCAGAGTTATTGTCACAAAATAACTTAATTGGTTTTTCAATAGAGTCCACAATGCGCAGCCCCGTGACAAAATTTCGCAACCATATCCCGTAGTTGGATGCCTCATAACACGCTATAAACTCTGCTGCCATAGTGGAAGAACTATAAGTGTCTGCTTAACACTCTTCTAGGAAATAGCTCCTCCAGCAAGCAGGTAGATATAGCCCGAAGTGGATCTCCTACTATCTTGGCATCCAGCAGAATCGGAATCAAAATAACCAATACTCTCTAGCTTATCCGATTTTATGTATGTGAGCATATAATCTTTCGTTCTCTGCAAGTACCGCATGACCCATTTGGTTGCTTTCCAGTGATCCAATCCTAGATTACTTAAATATCTCCCTAGCATTCCAACAATGTACGCAATATCCGGATGCATACAAACCTAAGCATACATTAGACTTCCTACAGCCAAAGCATAAGGAATCTTCTGTATTTCCTTAGCTTCAAAGTCATTCTTGGGGCATTGAATTGAACTGAACTTATCTCCCTTAGACACAAGGGTATCACCTAGTTTACAATCCTGCATGCCAAACCTTTTAAGTACCTTCTCGATATGGCTCTTTTGTGACAATCCAAGAATACCTCGAAAGCATTCCCGATGTATCTGAATCCCTAAAACAAAAGATGCACCACCAAGATCTTTCATTTCAAATTTCTTTGACAGAAATATCTTGGTTTCGTGCAATAAGCCTATATCATTAGTGGCAAGCAATATGTCATCGACATATAAAACCAGAAAAATGTACTTACTCCCACTGAACTTATGGTATATACAATCATTAGCCAAATTCATCTCAAAACCGAACTAGATGACAACTTGGTGAAATTTGTAATTCCATTGACGAGATGCCTGCTTGAGTCAATAGATGGATTTATTTAGTTTGCAAACCGTTTGCTTTGCATCTCCTGACACAAAGTTTTCTGGCTGCACCATATAAATCATCTCATCAATGTCATTATTGAGAAATGCTGTCTTAACATCCATCTGATGTAACTCAAGATTAAAATGTGTCACTAATGCCATTATTATCATGAAAGAGTCTTTCGAAGAAACCAGATAGAAAGTCTCTTTATAATCAATGCCTTCTTTCTGTGTAAAGCCCTTTGCGACAAGATGAGCTTTGTACCTTTCTACATTACCTTTCGAATCCTTTTTGGTCTTAAATATCCATTTGCAACTAATAGGTTTTGCACCTTTAGGCAATAATACAAGGTCCCAAACATCATTGTCCTTTATGGACTTTATCTCTTCATTCATGGCATCAATCCACTTTTGAGAGTTAGAACTTTCCATGGCTTGACGGAAGTTGATTGGATCATCTTCCACCATACCAATGTCAACTTCATGTTCTTGAAGAAATACAACATAATCATCTGGAATTGCACTTCTTCTCTCTCTAATAGATCTCCTTAATGGCATAGGTTCTTGATGTTGTAGAGTTTGTTCTTCAGGAACAAGTTGTTGAACTTGGGGAGGAGTTTCTATGACATTGTCTTGATTTGGAATTGCTTCTTGAACAATGTCAGGAATGGAAACCTGACCCTGATCATTGTCAACAGCAATTAGAGGAATTTTAACGTCCACTGTACACTATGCCAGTGTACAGTGGACGTTAAAGACCGTTTGCTGAATAACGTCCAAGACCGTATTCCTCTAGGAATTTAGCAAACGGTCTTGGACGTTATTCACTTGATCCATCATATCTGCCATAGTACTCGCCACCACGGTCAGATTTGACACTTTTAATCAACTTCAGCCTTAAAGTTTTTGAACATGTCCAAAGACTGTGATTTGTCATGAATGAGATAAAGGTAGCCATATCGTGAGAAGTCGTCTATGAACGTTATAAAATATGGCTGACCATTCCAAGACACCGTAGGGAATGACCCACAAATATCCGTATGAATAAGTTCTAAGACGTCTGAAGCCCTATTAGAACCAAATCTCCTGACATTTGTTTGTTTTCCCTTAATGCAATTAACACAAGTAGCAAAATCTGTAAAATCAAGGGGATTGAGAATTCCTTTGGATACAAGTCTCTCAATTCTCCTTTCGGAGATGTGACCTAATCTCTTGTGCCACAACGACAGAATTCTCTTCAGTTAATTTGCGCTTTAAACTTCGTATACCCACCTGTAATAAGGCTTCATTAAATGAAGCATTAATGTCAAGCATATATAGATTATCATAACCTGATAAAGAACCGATACCAACCAAATCTGAATTTTGAAAGAGACTAAATATTCCATTTCCAAATGAATAACAATGACCAGATTTGTCCAAAGCAGAAATAGAAATCAAATTCTGTCTAAAAGACGGTACAACGAAAGTCTCAACTAAATCCAAATAAAATCTAGTTCTTAACAATAATCTAAAAGTCCCTATTGCTTCGACTTCTACCGACTTGCCGTCTCATACATAGATGTATCTTTCACCATCACTTGGTTTTCGCCAACTTAGGCAACCCTGCATAGACACACTGATGTGAGTTGTTGCACCAGAATCTAATCACCATGTGTGTCTAGGTACCGAAGTCAAATTAACCTCATAACAAACCAAAGTAAGAAGCATACCTTTCTTTGCACGCCATGCGTGATAATTGGTACACTGCTTCTTTACATGACCTTCAGCGTCACAGAAGAAACAACCTTTTGGTTTTTCTTCCTTATGCTATTTCTTTTGTGTTGTTGGAACCGCAGCTTCCTTAGTTTTCTTTCTTTTGTTCCTTTTGTCCTTAGATGTTGTGGCTAAGTGAGCACTTTCTGCCTTATCCTGCTTCAACCTTTCCTCTTCTTAGACACAGTGTGAGATAAGTTCATTAAGAGACCATGTCTCCTTTTGACAGTTATAACTCACTTTGAATTGACTGTACTGTGCCAGAAGAGATATCAAAACCAGATGCAGTAACAAGTCTTCAGATAATTCCAACTTAAGTGCTTTCAATTTTGAAGCAATGTGAGACATTTCCATAATGTACTTCCTTATGTTTCCTTTTCCTGCATACCTCATTGAGATAAGCTTTGCCAAAAGTGTACTTGTTTCAACCTTTTCATTTTTGGCAAATCTTTTCTCAAGATCCTCAAGACCTTAGCCGTAGTAATTTGATCGGACATAGTGCCCCGAAAAGCTTCTGGAATGGCACGTTTCATGATCATCAAACTCATACGATTCGATCTTTCCTACTTTTCTATCTCCCTCTTTTGATCAGAGGTATTCTCACTAGTAAGTGGATCAGGTTGATCGACTCGTAAAGCAAGATCCAAGTCCATGACTCCGAGAACAATCAAAACGTTTTCCTTCCATGACTTAAAATTAGTGCCATTAAGCATAGGAATTGAATTAAACTACCAGAGATATTTGCAGCACAACCAGGAACTGAACAGAGAACAAAAAAAACAAACAAAATCTAATTACTCACATAACAACACTATAATATGCCAAATTAATTATATACAGATAATGGTAGGGTCCCATCATAAGATACCTTGTAAGTGGTACCTTGGTGTAGTGATATCAAATACTGGCACTAAGACATGTCAAACAATAAACCTTTCTTTGGACCGATTTAATGCTCACATATTATACTGAATAATTGCCACGCATTTACCACCACAAGTGTATATGCAATTGGGGCCAAATATAAACTTTCCTTTGGGCTAGTCCATATTCGTATGAATAACATACATACAAAACTTTTTAACATTCTAAGTTAAATTAATTTCACAAGAGAGGTTGCTTTGGCAACATGTTGCTTCAATTAATTTAATTTCAAATGCTATATATTTCTATAAAATATAAAAATCTGAAATTAATACCAAAATTTTCATAAGTTGTATGAAAGCATCATATTTCTAATTTCTTGATGCTATGATGCTAACAATCCTGTCAGCTCAAATCAAGAATTGAGTCAAAATTTTACAAATCAAACTAGAAATTATAAATTTTGAACCCAAAACTCATCCCTCATAATATTAATCCGTAACATGCATACTAACTAGTATGAATTTAAAACTTTTTAAGATCTAAAGCTTTAGAATTTTTTTATTTTTATCTGAATCCAAAAGCACTCAACGTATGTAAAGCTTTAAAACATGTTTCTGTTTTTATAGATGTTAAACAATAACACCAAATAAATTCAAGAATGTCTTTATACAATTGTTAAATTGTAAAACCAAATAAAAGTAATTCTTCTCTTTATCCAAAGGTTAAGGCTTTATCAAAACAAAAAATGCATGACTTTTATGGATATGGATGAAGGGTAAAAGGTGCTTATGTTTCGTTGTTCTTGAAAGCCATTAAGAGCTTTACAAAACAAATAAACAAACACCACGTAGAAGAAGATTCGCTATGTGTTTTTTTTTCTTTTTCTTTTCAACTCAAAGAGTTAAAACCATATACGAAAAATCATATCTGAAACCCATATACATGTACGGAAAAATCAAATCTGAATCCATGAAACCATGAGTCGTAAGAAACGTAACTGTATATGTCAATATTCAGATCCACATAAAAGAATCGAAAGATACTCCCATTACACAGAAGACAAAAAAACAAATTATTCTTGATGACCTAATCATGAACCTAACTCTAATACCACTTGTTAGTCTTTAATCCCTTGGAATGCAGGATCCGTTCATATCAAATTATCAAGAATTAAATAAAAGTGGAAGCATACCTGAATCCATTATAAAATTTGCATTGGAGTTTTGCGGTTTTTGTCTTCCAAATTAAAACGTAGCCCTTTTTTTTAAGAGTTTTCCGTAACTCTCTGTTTTCTCTCTGATGATGAGATTTCAGACAAGAATTAAGCGTACGTTTAATTTGGAAACCATAACCACTTATATTAGGATAAAACCCTAATATAATTTCTAGTTTGGCCCATCATGAAACTGGAAATTATAAATCCGGTCTCTACACATATAAAGACCATACTTAAAATAGATGCATGAAGCTCAAAATACCATAAACATATTAGACCACTTTAATTAAGTGGGTTCAACTTTATATAATAGTCTTTATATACAATTATACACATATAAGATTACATGTTTGATTAAAAAAAAACTTACAATAAGTAGTAAAATCTTTTTTCTCAAGAAACTCTGCCTAAACTGTGAAGGAACTAGGCGAGTATATTTGGGCAAGTAATTCTGCAATTGAGACGTGAAGTGGGCCTTATTAATCAGACTGAGCGTGGGACCAGCAGACAAAATCCCAAGTGACGTGGTAGCATCACAGCCTCATCATTGCCATTCATGGTTGTCCACCCGTCAACGCATTTGACGATTCAGTTTTTGAAGGGTTTGGGTCCCCGTCCCATGTGCCTTTTGATTTTGACCCACCCCTTTTCCCTTATCCTCATATCATATACATACCTTCCACGCGTTGTACACTATTTCCTCGTGGAGTTATTTTCTAATAACTGAAAATTTGATTGGAGTTTAAATTTAAAATATGGCAAATAATAGCCATAATTAACACAAACAGAGAAGGGCAATCAAAAGTATATATTATATACTTACCTGGGTGGTTTGGTAATATTTTAATCTACTTTGATTCAGACTAATCTGAAGCTTCCTAGGGTATAAATACTATGGGCTCCGTCCTTATTGACAGAGCACTAACTCCTTAATTGCCCACCAAATTTTGCAAAAGGGGTAATAAAATATTAAATACCACGTGCATGTATGTGTTAGCCGAAGCCAATCGAATTTCCACTCTTTGCGTAACAAGTAATACTATAAAAAATTCAGGCTTCAAGTAAACCTGGGCTCCATAAAGTTTATGACTAAAACGCTAACCCCAAGCCCACTTCATATATGTTTCAGCTTTAACAGGAGCCGTGCCACTACTTGCCCACAAATACTCTTTATCTTGTATGCTGAATTTCCATAGTTTTTTCGTACCAAGATCAAGCTGACTTTTCAGTTCTGGCCTGTCCCATTAAGTGATAGTGGGCTACACTAATGATCCTAAGGATTTTGGGACGAGAATCAAAATGTTTTCTTGGGTTTTACTTCATTTTATCCCTCGTATGTTCTTGGGACGAACAGGAAGTTGGGGTGCTTTCTTCACTGTTATTCTGTCTACATTTTTTAAAAAACTATGTACTTTAAATTTATATAATAATATATTGCTGATCACAAGTGTTTTTCAACGTATGTGGCTTACCAATTATGAGAGCGTTGGAATAGTTTTTGTTGGTAAGTGGTAATTGCTTATGTTTCTTTCTTTTATTTTTGTTATGTGTTTTGGGCAATTGAGAGTTACATGGGAATGCGCTGTTTTTGTTTGCAGCTGAAAATTCTTGACTTTTGGTTGGAAAATTGAGGGTTTTTGGCTGACCAGTTTTGACTTCAATCATCACCACTGAGTCCCTCTAGCTTTCCACTTATGACTGAGGTTACAAGCTAGCACTTTAATTAATTTACCAAATTGTTAAATTCCATTAAGGTCTCAAAAATATTTAATATGAAGTTTATTTAAAAATTAAAAAGTTAAAAAATATTCCAAGTATGTTTTTTATTTTCTATTTTCTCCTTATCCAAAAATCAGTTTTAATTACTCTCAACGTGAAACATTATAGTCGTAACAATTTATGGTTGATTCGGATAAACTTAACAAATGAAAATACATACGATTTCTCTTGGCGTACATAGCGTTTACGTTGCTTTCCAAAAAATAGGCTATGAATCATTTTCTAACGAGGAAGATGATCTATACGTCAAATCGAATACGAAGCTCTGAAAGCAAAGTGTAACAAAAGTCAGCCACAAGTAACAGGTCTGTTAAACCGTTCCTATTCTCATTTATATCATCAGAGACAGAGACTCAAAAAATATGTGAATAAGATGGTATAAAATAGAGGAGAAATAGGTTGACTGAAACATAACTACAAGTATCCAATAACAAGTCATGCTTGAAAGCTGTGATGAAGTAATTATCTGAAACTATAAATTAAGAAATGTAAAAATCCTGCTATTTTTGGGTAAAATAAAGAGAGTAGTAGTTGGTGACATTTTGAAAATTTTGCTACTTATTTGTTAAATATGTTTTTTAAAATAGATGTGGTGCAGTGGATGACCTTCCATTCTTAGTACCAACTAAAACTTATTGGTCCAATCAATCAATGAGAGGTTGACGTTGTAGTTGATTTATATAATGAAAACGAAAGTTAAAAAAAAAAAGGTGGTTGTGTGTTAAAAACGTTTGTCTTGCAGCACACCTTGTTGATTTTCTGATGTCGATGAGTGAAGTACGTATACGGTGAGTCAACCCTTTAAACAATAAGTGCCTGTTTTTTCTTCTTCTATTTTTTGTTGCCATTTTTGCAAAAAGAGAAACAAATCAACAAAATATATTTGTTTAAGTCTATTGCAATTTTTTGTTTCTTAAAATTAAAAACCACTACTGTTTTAGAAAACAAAAAATAATGTTTCTCTATAGTTTGGCAACACATTTTCTTGGATAGAAAAACAAGCGATCATTTTTAGCAAAATCATAACAATTAAGATAAAAAACAACTATCATGACTATTCAATATGTTCTCTAATTTCTTGTCTTCGTCTCGGTCTCACAAGTTTCTTCCTTCTTATCTTTTCCATTTTGAATGGATTTGGATGAAGATAATTGTAATGCACCACCTTCACGAGATACGTGTCCGAACGTCTCGAGGATATTCGGGAATATACCTTATGAAAGCGGCATGTTAGAGTAGTTACATTCACTTTATATGGCATCATACAGATAACACAATATTCAAAAGCTCAATTCCTCATTTCATTCATAAAACATAGTTTATATGGTAGCATTACACTACATAATCCATATACATACAGTATCAAAATATATAAGAGTTTACTACTTTTTTACAACATTCTATATGAAATGAGAAGACTATACAAAAGTATTCTATCTAACTTCTCAATATCAGCTGACCGACCTTTAAGCCATTACTTGAGTCCAAAAACACAGTACTAGACTTTTTCTAGAACGTTTTGGAAGCTAAGTCTCTTTTCTCGTACTTGAAAATAAACGTTGCAATTTTGATGAGTTTTGCGAACTTAGTGAATGAACCATCCTCGATGCGCTCACCCATATCCAATCACAAAGATAGTTCACAATTCAATTCACAATCAAATCACATCAAAAATACTGAATATCACGTCACATTTCGGTTTAGAACAATAGGTCAATTCACATTTTATACCACAACATATACTCATTTGTTTTCCATTATATAACAAACAGTTCACTTATTCATTTCTATTCAATCATAAGATGTATATGTAAATGCACATGTGACTCCACTTTTGTTGTTATTTTGTTATAACCGAGCGCCTTTTTAACTGTCCCGTATCCGTTATAGATACTGAGCTCATTGATAACTGTCCCGTATTTGTTGTGGATACCGGGCTCATTTTAATACTGAGCCTATCTCTTTATACACATTTTCTGATCTTTAAGCTCTTATTCACTGTCCACTCTAGTCACAACTCCATTATTTTATCATGCATATCGTGTAATGAAATGCATCAATTAACATATTACACTTTCAACAACTTTCATTCATTTTAGACATAGTCACTTTTCATATTCATTGGACATAAGCCCGTCATTCAACATTTTTGTTGAGAACACATATTTTTTTTCCAGATTCACATACAATTATGAACACTTCCAATACAATCTCAATTATCAAACTCCTCAGACCATCAATGTCCGGAATTATTACATTCACATAAATTTCAGTTCAATAATTGAAATTTAAGCAAATACAATCAATCCTAGTGAGAACATCTACGTTGAATCACATTAAGCTCCAGATTGCTATTGCCTCGACGTATCGACAATATCTGGATGCTGGCGTTAGAATTGAACGTCTAAACTATGCAATACACATACATTTACACATTATTAATTTGCTCAATCACATAAGTACTCAATTATACACATATGTATATGTATTATGTACAATGCATGTTCAATGATTTTCCTATGTATGTGTCCTTAATCACAAGTCTTGATCATTCAACATTATCACTTGGATATGTCTAGTTTACACTTAGGTTTATAACTTAAGAATACTTACTCATTCTAAACTCATAAATCAATCATTTACCAATGTTATTTTAGTGTTATATGATCATATAATATTCAAATTCTCAGTCATTAATACCTAATTCATATCATTCATCTTCTTTGAATCACATTAGCATTTCTAAAAACACTTCATTCATATGATGACTCTAAATTTTCAGATTTCAAACACTTGATATCAACAATCCATTCTTTATGTTATAACCTCAATTATCACCCTAAACATATCAAACACTTTATTAACTTATTCAACATCAAACTAGGTTCATTTTAAGCCTCATTCAAGTCAAAATACACCATAAGAAAGTTGTCACGACCTGGAAACGCATCGAACACATGACAACCGCCGCATACCTGAGATAAGGATACTCACAGTACCCTTAACCCGACTATGCAAGGCTAACTAAATATCTTTAAAAAACATTTGGACAACACAAAAGGTTCACACATAAGGTTATTTACAAACACAAGACAATCAAGAGTTAATTTACAAAATTACTAAAGCATATCAACATAATCATAAGCCACTATACAACAAAAGTATAAAACAGAGACTACACACGTGCGGTAATACCCCAAAAATGTCAAAAGACCACACGATCCACTCAGAACTTCAAACTTACCAAATTAAACTGCATAGTTGGAAAGCACAGGAGGGGTGAGTACACTATGTACTTAGTAAGCGGGAAAAGACATATATCACAAACAGAACCCGGTACACACCAAAACGGTCTAAATAACCGAAGAATAGTTTTACACATTTAACATGCACATAACCACCTATGAAGTGAATATGCATGACATAGAAACACATGGATCTAGTCTATGACTCATGCTATACTGGTTAGGAGCCACATAGGCCTAGCCTATTAATCACTCATTCTGTGAACATAGGTTCCAGTTCTAGTACACATGAGCAGAAAAGCATCACATGTAAAAATCAAATCACGTTATGTTGGGCCCCGATTCTTTCATACTAAATAAGCATTTGTTCAGTTTATTTTTGAGTTTGATTAAATTGTTTTGGTTAGGATT
>JAOQMS010000179.1:14014379-14031652 GCA_027563885.1 Erythroxylum longipes
AAATTAAGCTTTCTAAGTGTCCAATAAGTCTATAAATCATGTCTAATCACCTTTAAGGCATTAGAACACATTTAACTCAGCCACCATGGTCATATCCATCCAATGGAATCGATTTTACACACCTAGAAGCTTAATATATAAGAAATCTCCAAGATTTCGCATACCAAATAACTCTAAATTCATATAAGGGCATATAGCATTATATATCACTAGCATAAATACCAAAAGGATTCAAATACATTTTTGAACTCATATATAAACAACAATGTATGTGTCAATATACAATAGTATCTCCAAGGATAGACCAATACAAAAAGGGCTTAAAGAGTCCGACATTACAGAAGTACCTTATCATTAGTTGATTCATCACTCATATATAAGAGAAGTATTCATGTTAAAGGCCTTTCCCACGATCATGGAGGCATTCCCACAAACGTGGGTTAAGTCATCTAAAACTTTCCAGCCATTCCTTGCATTTTCCAAGATCATAGAGGCATTCCCATGATCATGGGTTATGTAATCCGAAATTTTCCAGCCAAAATCTTCCATGTTTTCTAGATTTTTATCTCCTACATGTTACATATAACACATTTTATGCATAATTTATACTTCATTTCCTCTTCATTCTCACCTCATTTCCATCTCAATATCATTCATACGTCAATCAATAAACTATGGTTTATCATTTATATAAAAATAGAACATCAATATATATATATACACATTCATCATCAATGTTTTAGCACACTTTAACACTATTTTCATCATCACTTTATCTCTAAACTATCATCCTAGTTATTCTCTTTTCAAGACACTACACTTGCCTTTTCTTTAACTTCAAAACTTAATCTAATCCATTTCTAAAACAACCAGTAATCCACATTTTTATACATCAAAAACAGAAAATGAAAATATCCATTCATTCATCCAATTTTCCAGTACTTATCACCAACACCATTTTCACTATCAATCATCCCTAATGATTATCATAAATGCTTCTATTTAACAAACCATGAAGAACCATATGCTACTTAAATGTGTTAAATGTATGGTTAAATTTTAATGGAATAGGGTTGGAATAGAGTACGTAGAATAGGCTACGTAAATGTGTGGATAAGTTTTAATGGAATATGATAGGAACACCATAATTGGTATAGGAGATTTGATCCCGGCAAATACAAATAGTATCATCACATGACGTGTGCTTCAATAATTTCAGTCACTGATATTTTCCAAAGACATGGCAATGCCACTCAAGACATAATTGCTATTATTCTATATCTAGTATGTTTTATGAACATTTATTTATCTAATTTATTTAGCTCATTTATTTATTAGATGAATGGATGTTCATAGAATAGAATAGGCACAGAGTAACAAAAATAGGTGATTTGAATCCTGCCACTCCTTCATATACTGGACAACATCATTCATCTAGACATTTTGACCCTATTAATAATGTAGACTAATGTTATGAATGATGTATTGAAATTAGTATTATATCTGATTTTGGTATGACATACTTTAGGTACTACTTTGGATAATTTTTAAAATTATAAAATAACTTCTAAATTTTTTTAAATTGTAAAATAATTCCTTAATATATTATGTTGTATAATTTTTATTTTACATTAACTATATCTTCAAAAATTATAATAATATAAATTTGAAATGACAACTGTCTCTTTCTTTTCTTAATATTATTTTTCATATATTTCATACATAAATAATTACTAAAATTATTATCAAAAGATTATTTAATTATCATATAGATATAAAATTAAGACTAAGTAAAATACTTAAAATGTTACAATTTACATTATATAATAAAGAATAATCACATCAAAACATCATATAATAAAAATAATATAGTTTCATGAAACTAAAGGGATTACAACAAGAGTTTGTGTCGAGGAACATAGGCAAGCAGAAGTAAACCTAACACAAAAACACTTATAATTAAAAGTTTTGTATTTATACTTCATATAAGAGAATTTTACATATACAACAAATACAAGTGAAATAAAAAAAGAAATGAAAAACCTGGAACTTTATCTAATAGAATATTAGCTCAAGTTATATTAATCTCAATTTTTATTTAGTACAAAATCTTCATCCGAGAGTAGTCTCATCATTATCATAATTTAAATTCATTGCACCAAATGACATGTCAATACTTTCTCATCCAAAAATTATCTTTCAAGTTACTCTCATTGATTGAAACCTAACTTTCTCATCCAAAAATTATCTTTCAAGTTACTCTCATTGATTAAACTTGGTTTCTTATAAACCCAATATGCTAAAAGAATGATATGGTCAAGACAAATTGGATCTATATAACTATTTGTTTTATTAAGAGTCATAGAAAAAAAAATCAAATTATTAAGAAATTATATTTAACGTAATAATGAAAATAACATACCTTTCTTGAATCTTTAAGTTGTATCGAAGAATGACCAAATTGTTCAATCTTTTTTGTTTCAGTCTATTCCTTTTCTTGGAATGAATGAATTCAAATATTCTTCAATTCATTTCACACCCAGTTGCACTTATACATTGATTCATAATTTGAATTGCAAACCTTTGCAATTCTAGAATATGACTTTCGAATTGGTTCCACCAAGCAACTGTAAGACAATAAGAATAACCTTATAAACAAAATAAATTGATGATTAATATCCAACAAGTTATAAAAGTGAACAAAAATGAAATTGGATTAAGTTTGTCTCTTTGGAAAATTACAATGAGCTTCTTAAAATCACCAAAAATATCTTTGTATACGTGTATTTATGAGCTATGGAGATCTTGCATCATCTCATGTGTAATAATTATTGTGATATTTAATATCATTCTCCTATTAACTTTTTCTTTATAATTTATTTAAAATAGACATTAGAATTAAAAATTATCGTAGTTGCATATAATAGAGAGTAAAGTTACCTTTCCTATTTTTCCGTGATGACTGCAAGAGAAGTTGTATACAAAGAACATTTGTTTTTTAGATTGGCTTTGATTGCTTCCTTCATCTTCTCTATGACATCATAAAAATAACCAAAATTTACCTTCTCATCAGTGTTTGACAAAATAAGTACTATTTTGACAAAATAAGTACTATTACCAAAGACTCACAAACTCAAATGACAAAATGATATTGAGACTAAAATTCATGATCGTTAAGTATAGTTCTAGAAATCTTCATTCTAGCATTACACTTGACATATTGAGATGCAACTTACTTATCACTTGTTAACATTTATCTCAGCTCCTTCATTAGAACAAAACACTAAAGTGATAAGAAATTGGTCATAAATCTTGTCATAGAAGGATGGCACAAATTTCTACTATTAGTGAAATCTTTTCTCTTCAAATTCAAGACCGATGCACAAGTTAATGAATATATCATTTTTCTTGTTTTCTAAAAAGTTTCATCAATGATAGGAAGTATTTGGGATCTCTTATATTTTCAATATCAGGTCAATACAATTTGCAGTACTAGGAGTCAAATAAAAAAATTATAGATAATTTATAACGTTTTTCTAGCTGCTGTATAAGCATAATCATTGTTAGTGAAAAACAATACAATATTTTAAGGCCCAACTTCATTCACAACTTCATTAAATATCTGAAATAAAGTATTGACATTTCTAATAAGACTAGATGCATCAATGGACTTCAAAGACATCGTCCATTTAGTAGAATAAACCAAGAAATTAATAATAGGCTCATATATTCTATTTGTCTAACCATCACACATGATTGAACACCTATAAGTTGCCTAAGTCATTCTTCTTTCATCCAGATAACCTTTTATTTAAAAAACATAGTTGTTTAGAAGATTACTTTTGTAGTTATCAATTGAAGGCGCTTTATATCTTAAATCGTAAGAGGTAATAACATCCACTATAGGCTTTTAATAATATGATTGACCAACAGTGAATGATACACCTACATTATACCACCATCTAGCTATTATTATGTCTACGTTATGAGCTATTTGTTTAGATTGTAAGACACTACAAATTAAAGGTTAAGTTCCAGGAGTTATTTGTGGTGCAAAAAAGTTAGACAATTGTGTTCTTCTCTTCCTCACATTAGGTGCAACAAGGCTTTCTTGTTGTGTAATAATACCACCTTCAACATCTCTAGTATCATCCTGACCATTGTAAAAAGAACTTCTACTATTAATTTCATAGTTCAATTTTTATCCCCTGTCTTTCTTATGCTGATACTCTTCAAACAAAGTTTTCATTTGTCATTTTACATCATAACTAAGTTTCTTACAAAGCTCTAAATCACCTTTGATCTCAGCTTAGTGCTTATTTAATTTGGTGATTCCTCCACCTTTAAAATGTTTGTCGTAATACAAGTAAGTAGTATAGTTATTCATTATAGGAATCAATTTAGCAGGAGCCTAATTTGAATCATCGAATCTTCCTAAAGTTGAAGAGGTTGACTTATCAGGAGTACTTAAACTTTTCTTTATTTTTCTGTAAAAATAAATGCAATTTAATAAGTACAATACACTAAATAAATATCACGTGCAGCTCTTAATTATAAGAATTTTCTACCATAAAAATGACTACTTTCTCAAATTCTAGCTAAATATAAATTTTCTTTTCTCTCCTCTTCAGAAGATTATTATCACTTCATTGTTATCATTGATGGTCTACTTATATTTCATGTTATAACTGACATGACTATATATACAAAAGTTACATGATTCCCACTTGTCTTTTCTAGAATGACTTTACCTTTCTAAGGTCACTGTCTTGATTAATATCAATATTTTAATGCAATAATATAATAGATGAGAGTGAATAGATACTAAAAAAAGTGTAGTTAATTCAGTATGGAAATAATAAAATTAGTATTTACCTGTAATTTGAGATAAATGTCTTCTGTTTTGGTTTTATTTTATTAAAGCTCCAATTATTGCCATGAATTCAAAGTTTTATCGCATAATATATATGAACTTATTTAAAATATAAGTCATAATTACAATAAATTAAAATTAGAGAAAAAACCAAATAATTTTTACCTAAATCAAATTTGAGAAAGAAACCATACAATTTTTAGCCAAAAACACCCTAAAAATCAAGTATAATATGTACAAACTACAACTATAAGCCTATAATATACTACACAACAAGTTCAGTCATTTACAATTATAAAACTATTAACTATCAAGTATGCTCAACCTTGATACCGTCTCAGACACGAAGCATAATAAGATGTAGAACAAGATGATGTAGGCAATGAACGAGTAGTAGTGAGCTAACGACGGAGAAGGAGTAGCAAGCCAACGACGGAGAAGCTTAGAAGTGGTAGGTCCCGTTGTAGAAGCAAATAGAGGGATGGAAGAAGAAGTGAAAAGATTGGGTTTTTGCAATTATTTTGGAAATCGTAGCTAAAAGGTTAACTTTTAACGACGATTTCTAAAATCGTCGCAAAAACTCAAGCTTTTAGCCGTCACAGAAGGTTAACGTTTATCATTTATCAAACCTAATATCGATTTTCTTCTCTAGCATCCTCCTCTCTCACAACTTTAAAGCCTGTCCTCTCTCGAGTTTCCAGTCTCCTCCACCATCATGCTCTCTAGCATTTCCATCGTCATGCTCTCTAGCATTTCCACTGTCCTCCAGCGACCTCCTCTCTTACTTCTCGAGCCTCCTCCTTCTGTTTCCAGTTCCTCCTCACTTTTCCAACCTCCTCACGCTTCTAACCTCCTCATCGTGTTCCAACCTTCTCGTCGTCCTTCATCAGTTTGAATCCGCATTCATTTAATTTCTTGGTCATGAGTTTAATTAATTTGAAATTGTGAATTGATACCTTCGTTTAATGGATTTATTTATGGGTTAATTGAATTTTTACTAGGTTTTACCGATTTACGGGTATTGCACTTAAAAATTTTGGATTCTATCACGTTGATTAAGTTGATGGTTGATCGGAATCGTAGTGATTACTGTTTTTAAAGCATGAAATTTTTTAATGGATGTTCTGGGTGTTGTGTTGAGACTTTGAGAAAATTGGAAATTAGTTTGATTTGAGTCAATGATGATGCTATTTGTTGGGAAATTGTTTCTACTGATTTGCACGGAGGAATGCCATCTTGATATCCATAGCAATGTTTATGCATTCGGTATACTTTTACTGGAAATTATAAGTGGTAGGCAACCATACTGCAAGGACAAAGGGTGCTTGGGGAAATGGGTAAGGAGATCTTTGAAGTATTAAATTTGACAATTTTGTTATCCAAAGTAAATACAAAACATGAAACTACATAATTCTGCAGGTGAGGGAATATCTTGAATTGCCCAAAGCAGATGGAGTATTGTTTCAAGCATATGGAAGTGATGGAAGCGTATGCCCGAAGCAGATGGAAGGTCTACAAAAAAGCAGATGGATTATTGTTTCAAGTACAATAGGTTTGCAAAAGTAGGTAGATTTAGTATTGTTTCAAGCACAAGTACAATAGGTTTGTAGGTAAAACGGGATGAAGTGAGATGTTATTGATTAAGGTGAGTCAATAAGGATAGTTGCCAGCTTAAAGCTCTCTAGCTTTATTTCTTGCTCTTGTGCACAATTATGTATTGGAAATCTGGAATTGTAACTTATTCTCAATTTCTCAATGTCCTGCTTTGATAATAAAATTCAACTTCAAATTCTCTGAAATAAGTTAAAATTAGTTCCTCATTAACTCCTGTTAATGGTTGCAATTCTCGAAGCCAAAGTTAAATCATTTCCTTTTATTCCAATCTCAATTTGCTTGCACCTTTTATCTCTGTACATTATTTGATGCTATTTTCCAAAGACAACTTTCTAAAATTTATAGTTGAATTGACCTTATCTAAGGTGCAATTAACTGGACACAAGCTGAGATTCTTCATTCTAACATCGCAAGAAAAACTCTGCAAATATACTGTTATTCATATACTGTTATTTCTGCACTTTTGTATAACTCCTTATATTCATATACTGTTATTTCTGCACTTTAACACTTGCATTTGAGAATCTTTGAGCTAAACTTGAACACTTGCATTTGAGAATTTCATATTTGAAGGAACAAGTGATGAAAGTGTTGAAAAATCGATTTTACAAGAGATTTCCAGCTGCTACTTTTAAAAGAAATTCTACACCTAGACCCTTATTTGATTCAAATGCTATCAATTTAAAGTATTTTCTTGCGTGCTTTTGAAATTTTTGGAAGTAAGTATGAATATACTTGTCTTTTGAGGTCAAAATTGCATGATGAATTGAGTTAATAATAGCTAAGCAATTTTTGTTAAGTTTAAATTGATCATAAATATAGCAATTTGATTTGTTTAGAGAATTGTGCAAGTTTTTGACACCAATTTTTACCCAATCTTTGTGAGATATTTGAGCCTAATTTCACACTTGTGGAGTTTCTAAGATCTACAAACGAGCTCACCCATGCTTCTAACCCTGCTACACATGAAGAACGACATCCTTAGCTTTTCTTTTGCACGTGCATATGGATTTATGGAGATTGGACAACCTTTGAGATTAAGCTACTATGTGAAACATATGTGAAGAATCAGATGCATGACATCAGCTCAGCAATAGCCTTTTCGTATCGGGTTCATCGATATGGATAAACCTAGCTAGTCATTCTAGTTATGTTGCATTTTTTTTAATCTTAGCATTTATAATTTGTAATATGTTCTTTTTATTTATTATCTTGTCTATAAGAATTGCTAAAACTGTAATAAAAATCTTGTATATAAAGAATATTCTTTTGTTGGTATAATTTAATGATATATTATTTTTTATATACATGCTTCAAATTATCGATTATTTTTGTATAATTAATTAATAACAAAAAATTTAATATTATACAATAATATGAATTAAAAATATCACAAATAATTATAATTCAACATGGTATATCATTTCGTTAAAATGTATATTAAAAAACTGATTGTATTTTACAAAAACGTGGCTAAAAATATTTGGCTAAGTTTTTAAAAATATAGCTAAAAATATTATTTTGTGCTGCATAAAAAACGTAGCAAAAAGGTATTGGTGATGATTTAAAAAAACCTCACTAATACTCTTTCGCTAAGAAAATAAAGCGTAGGTAAAAATTATCAGTGACGATCAGTCAAAAACGTCGCCCATAGTTTTTAGCTACAAGGATTCAGCGACAATTTTGGCGACGAATATAAATCGTCAATAATTACTATTAGCGACGATTTTAGGATTTTTAGTGCCAATTTTTTTAGTAGCTAAATGTCGTTTCTGTTGTAGTGATTTCATATATTACATACGTTAACAACAATCAATCAACAAATTTTAGTTTTTTTTAATGGCTAAAGTTCAAATTAACATTTTTTTGGTTTGATCAGTTTAGGACTTAAACTTGTAATTTAGTCAATGAAGGTTTAAAATTTCATGAGTTTGCTCAATTTAAGGCTTCTTGGGATGAAAATTAGAGCGTGTTTTACACGCTCCGTTACATGCAGGCCACTTAGTCTTTAGATGTCATGTTAAAAACACTTAAGTTATTGTCCATGCTAGGTGGAATTTGAGATTTTTTTTTAATTTCATTAAAATTTTTACTCTTCAACTCTAAATCAACCATTTTTTCAACAGGTGCTTTCACCCTGTTTCTCTTTTCTCGGTTGTGACTTCACTCCAATCCTTGCACACATCATTACTTCATACATGTGCTTTCGCTCCAATCTCGCTTTTGTGTTCTATGTAGTGTGAGCTCTCTCTTTTGACGTTGGAGGTGAATGAGTAGTTAGGTTTTTGGAGATTTGAAACGTAGATGTGCTCTGATTGAAGACCTAAGTAGGTAACGACTAGTGCTCTCTTCTAATTTTTGTATATAATTTATGGTGTTTGAATCTTCACTTTATTTCTTTGCCCTTTTTCCCTTTTAATAGAAAGTTTTGTTCATAATGTTACATCTAGGTAAATTACTTTATCTTCTTTAAATGAGTTTGATTATAGGGCTAAATAGCATCTATAATAGAATTGTTTTCATATGCAATTCTATTATATGTTTATATGTAGGATATGATCAAGTTTTCTCTTCCCCATCTATTTGAAATTATATGTAGGATATGATTTATGTAACTTGGTTTAGCTTCGTTGGTGGTTATCCATGTTTTGTTTATCTCTATCCACTGGGTTTAAGATAAAGTATGACATTTATGGAAGAGATGTAGATTCTTAGGATCAAACAAATTAAATTTTGTAGACATCATGTAGTGATTAATTGGTGCACAATCAACATTATGGCATTGTGCTGTAATACTTGAGAATGAGCTCAAATAGTAGTTCTTTAAGGTAATGAGGTTGATTAGAGGATTCCGTTTGTTGTTTTCTTGGTTGTAATTTTATGCTGAGTTGAAATTTTTGAAATTTTTATCTTCGGCAATAGTGGGACACGCTCTAAGCTTGATTTGAGGTCATACAAGCTGATTTCTTCAACTTACCTAGTTGAATGGGACTATAACAGAGAGGCTAAATGTTGTTACTGTAACTTGAAAGCACGTAGATGGACTTCATGGACTGATGAAAGTCCAAAAGGAAGGTTTTATAGCTGTCGACTCTTTCTAGTAATTTTGGTACATATTTTATGTTGTTTTAGCTAAATATGTTCATATATTTCATTAACGAATTACCATTTTTTCTTAAATGGTATAGTGAAAATGTTTGTGGATTTCATGAATGGCATGATCAAAGATTTTGTCCAAGAGCAAGACAGATTATTTTAGAGCTAAAAAACAGAGAGAAGATGCTAAATCGTCAAAGTAATCTATTGAAAGCTGAAGTGACAGAGTTAAGAGAGAATCCAGTAGATGTTTTACAAGCTGAAACTATTGCAGAAAATTTGAAGTTGAAGAATGGTTTGTTGCATTGAGGAGTAGTAATGAAACACATTAAGCAAAGTGTTGGAAATTTGTAACTTGTTGAAGCTTGTGTTTAATAGTTTTGCTATGTTTGTTAAGCTAAATAATGAAGGCAACATAGGCAATAGTTGTACGTTTAAAGCCTTACTTGGAAATGGTTTGATGTACTAGAATAGTGTGTAAATGTAATTCACCCAACCTGATGTTGGAAAGTGTAATTGTTAGATGTTTCAACATCTATTGTATTCTTTATTTGATGTTCCGGTCTAAACACGTTTGATGTTTTATGTACTAGCCTAAACATGTTTGATGTACTAGCCCAAAGATGTTTGATGTTTCAACATTTAGAAAGGAGATTAGTAACAAAATAGGATCTTAATCAATAGAGATGAAGTATTGGTTAGTAGTCAAAAGGAGTTGAAAGAGGTAGCAATTGACTACTTATAAAAATGTCATAGGTACTTTAGCTTAGAGCAAATGATTAACACAACTGCTAAGTTGTTTTTATAAGTCATCAAATTATTGATGAGGAGACAGAGATGTTTAATAGAGGAGACAAAGATGTTTAATAGACCTATAATTCCAATTCTTTGTAGCGATAATTACATGTTCTACCATTCATGAACTTCAACGAAAAGGAAAAAACCTAAAAGACATGCAATTCACACTGAAATTGGCAGTTTTTGCATTCATTGCTTTAATAACATGTAAATGCCAACAAGATCCTTACAATCAATAGATATCCAACCTCTGAATGTCTATCCAACAATATCTTTACAATCAATAGGTATCCAATAAGATCCTTACAATTAATAGATATCTAACAAGATCCTGCCTTGCTGGCTTTTAATAATTAAGTAGGAAAATAAATAGAAACATATAATAAAAAACCCACAAAACACCTACAAAGATCAAATTGAAGTACCAGATTGGTTTATGATATACTACATAAAATGGCTACTTGATGATCTGATCTCAATTTAAGACTAAATGATGAAAATAAAGGGGACTAAGACTTTACTACAAAAAGCTTGCCATCTCTTTCAGGCTATAGACTTTTAAGCTTTCCTTGAAAACTTTTAACATTGCAGAGAATGTGAAAATTCCAACCAAGCTTCCATCTTCCTTGGTAACCCATTCATGAACTTCAATAAAAAGGAAAAAAAAACCTAAAAGAAATGCAATTCAAATTGAAATTGGCAGTCATTGCATTCATTGCTCAATAACATGTAAATGCCAACAATATCCTTACAATCTATTAATATTCAACCTCTGAATAGATATACAACCTCTCAACCATTGTTTAGTACACAAATATCACAAAATTAATGGATATAAGGTATGTAGATTGAAGATGCAGTTTAAGTTTGTTGTTCGGTACACAAATATCACAAAATTGTTTAGTTCATTAACAATCACAGTTAAGTTTACATTTTTTCCTTTCCTTTTGAAGATGTAGTTTGACTTTCTTGGCTTAGATTCACATGCCCAATAAGTGCTTCCTTCCTGTTTATTGATTTCTGCCCAAGGTGTAGTAATCTTTGACTTCTCCTTCTAGGCTGTAGATAAAATGGAAACATTATTAAGTTATATGACTTAATTATTGTTTAATAAGAATACAAATATTTATTACTTACATTTAACATCTGCAATCTTGTGGTTTCATTTGTGTATATCATCATCCCTTCCATCCGTTTCTTGAACTTCTTATTTGCTTTTTGTTGAAGAGGAGAGTATGTGATAAGCCTTTTTCCTAAAAATTTTGTTTAAGAATTTGGGCTACATCTGTCAGCACCAAACATCCTCATTCTACTTCCATCATTTTCAATGCCATAACCAGGCCTTTTTCTCCCTTTGGTTTGGTTTTTGGTGGTGGCCTTTGAAGATGTACAAATATTTGTTGTTTTTGAAGCACCTCCAGGTTTTGGGAGAACAACTAAGGCTGTTGCATTTGCACTTCCACATAAATGAGCAGTACTTGAGGTGTTGGCAATACTTGAAGCAGTTGTGGCACTAGCAGATGCAGAGGCATTTGCTCTTCTTTTACCTTTCTTTCCCCTTTCAGCATTGTTAGATGCAAATTTAGAGGCACTTATTGGGATGTCAGTGTTGGTTTGAATTGTGGATATGTTTTCTAGGGTTGACTGTGAGTTCGTTGTGTTTTACTCCATATGGAATTCAGTTGACTGGTCTGGGTTAGGATTTTGAAACTGTGTTGGAACTTGCTATTGATAATGGTGAGAATGGAATAAATAAACTTGAAAGATTTCCACTACTATGGAAAAGAATCTTACTTGTACCACAGAAAAGACAAAACAAGTTAGAAATTACCTCTCTGCCTTTCCAAGGACAACCTTTTTTGTTATGTCCTTCTGTATGGTAGTGGCCGCATGTCATGATCATGCCCCTCCTAGACACATAGTCAACTTTTTTTCTTTTTGGTTGAAGCACAGCAGTTGATTGGACATTTAGGGGTAAAGCAATATTTAGGTGCGGGTTGCGAGAGTGGTACCAAATTGAGGCAAACTTTGAATACTATATATAACCTCAAAATAATAGGGGTTAAGGTTAACTAGTGAGATGATGGGGGATAACTTCATCGTTGAGAGGGAAATAGCCCGGATCACTAGCTAAGGCTCTTAAATGTCCACTCAGTGATAAAGGAGGTAGGGGTACAGAGACAGTTAGGAGGTTTGCTTAGAAGTAGCCACCTTTGAAAGAGTGCGTAATAGCTCACTGATTAAGTGCTCTTACGTTGAAGATGAATGGGGCTAAGTGATCTGCCGAAGCTGTGGAATGTAAAAATGCATCAGTAGGGGAGCATTTTTCCTTAGAGGGAAGCACCCGTGCAAGTAGGGGTGGATGAAACGGAAGCAAGAATGTTGGCTTGAGTAACACAAACATTGGTGAGAATCCAATGCCCCGAAAACCTAAGGGCTCTACAAGGTCCATCCACAGAGGGTGAGTCAGGGATTTTTCCTAGTTGTTTTGGGCTTACCAGGCCTTTGTTTGAAGTCTGGTGGCCTAATAGTTTCTTTGTTGCTAATGGGCCAGTCCTTCATACCAGGCATTGGTTAAATTGCCTTGTTATATTCTTTGACATCTTTAGACTTCCATAACTAGCTAGCAGTGTACTCTTCAATATTAAAACTATTGTCTCTAATAGCATATATGACATGTGCACAAGGAATGTCAAAGAGGGAATATCTTCGACAAGAACATATTTTATTTTGAAGCCTAACCACATATCTGTTCTGACCATAATCAATCTCATACCCTCCTTCTCCATTATGATGTACTGAACAATGTTGAGCAATTATAACACTCTTCTTAATTGCTTCCCATATTCTTGACCCTAAATTTCCTTTCTACTTGGCAGCCTCTTTCCTTTTTCTCATAATACTTTTCATCAATTCTCTTCTAATGTGCTCACATAACCCTAAAACTGACAATTTCTTTATATCAACTAGAGTCTTATTGAAGGCCTCACATAAGTGATTGTCAACCAACTCAATCATAGAATCTTCCCTCTAGGAAGCCCTGCAGGTGCATAATTCTCACTATCTTCTTCTGTCCTTTTCTTCTTAGCTCTGAGCTTATCCAAATTTTCTTCATATTCCCTTACTGTGAAAGATTTTGCAATTTTTCCAAAGTGCTCCTTCATCTCTTCCCTTTTATATCCTCTTCTATGTCAATTCACATAAACATGTCTAGCATAAAACCTGTGCTCAGCATCTGGACATAAATTTGCAATGGCTCTATCAAGTCCCTGCAAGGGAAAGCATAACCATTTAAATAGGCAGGTGGACACAAATATGCATATTTCATAATAGTTACAATCTCAATAAAAGTAAAAATAAGATTGATGCGAAACTTTTATCTTTTGTTGGTCAGTCATTATAGTCTAACCAATTCCAAAGCCCAAGTGAGGTAAATCTTTTTTTCATCCTTTCAATGAACCACTTCTAGGTGACTGTCTGACTGTCGAATCTACTTCAACCATATCCCAAGCAACATGAAACATTTGATTGTTTCCATCTCTTCTTACAGCACATAGAAGTTCACCCTTAGTTTTGGTTTTCGATTAAGATCCATCTAGGCTAAAGATAATGCTTGCATCCATGCCTAAACCGATGTTTAATAGCTTCTAAACATATGTACATTCTTTCAAATATAGGTGGAGATGTTGGAATTGGCTGAGACACTGTCAATATAACAATGCTTCCTAGGTTGGTCTACCTAATCACTTCAGTATAAGACCAAAACTTCCCAAACTCCTCTTCAATGTTGATCAAAACACTGTCTACTATTTTTTTCTTTGCTCTTCTCACCACACTCATGGACACTTCAACACCTAAACAATCCTTAACGTAAAATTTGATATGATCATTCTTCAAAAATGGCTCCCTTTTAAGCTTATCCTTTAACAAGTCAGATAAGATGTTGGTGTTCGTAATAGGATTTGTATATACCCTATTACAGTCATGACTATTCCTGAATTTCCTAACTTGAAATGAATCAAATTCCTATCAAATTATCCATATATATACCAAGGGCAGTTCTCTGTCCTACATTTACCTTGGATAAATTTGGCTTTGTTTTTAGTAAACATGATAGTCCTCTTTGTTTTGATGGACAATAAACTCACTACACGCTTAAATTGTAAATGATTAAGACAAATCATCCCTACTTCAATGTAAGGCTCAATTGCATTTTTATCATAAACAGGGTATTTCCTTTTCCTCCTAATAGCATCATTTACCATATCATTTACACCACTAATAAGTTCTCCATATTCATCTCTGTCATAATATTCAGACAAAACTACCTTATCTTTATCATCTGCATCACCTGCATCAGCTTTATGTTGTCCATTATCTCCATCATCTTCATTCGGACCATTAACTTCATCTACTTGCTCTAAATCCTCTTTAACCTCCATATTTGTATCATCTTCATTCTCCATATCTGCATCATTTTGAGCCTCCACATTTGACACATCGTCTAAATTACCTACATTACCTCCAAACCCAACATTATTAATATCCTCACCATTATCTTCAACTACATTACCCTAATTAACCTCATTACATTCATCCTCAATCATTTCAATAGGGGTATCTACACCATGTTCATTATAAATATCAATACCACCTGTAGCCATCATCTGACTAACTATATCTAACACACTAGCATCATCTTGTACAACCCTCAAACCATTACATAGTTCAAAACTAAGCATAAGATAAAATATCTTTTTCACATTGTTATACCCACTTCTCTTACATAAATAAACCAGTTCAAAATAGCTCAGTAAGTCAGGATCAAATTGAATTTCATCCACAAAACCATCCTCATACCAAACATTATTAGCCACATTAACAAAACATCCCGCATGAAACCTCAGAGTTAGCTCATCAAATGTCATTATGCCAAACCGAAATGACCAACTCCAAGAAAAGGAAGAGACTAAGTAAGAATTTTGAAAGGAAACATTGAAGTGAAAGTGAGAAATTGAAGCCTAAGGCAGCACATGATGCTTAACATATTCATAACAATTCCATTAACCAACTAATTCAGAAAGGTGAAAGGTGACAAGTGTTATTCAGAATGGTGAAAGGTGATAAGAAACACTGAAGTGAAAGTGACAAATTGAAGCATAGCATATTACCTTAATACTAAGTTATATTGTTTAAGCATAGCTTCAAATTACTTTAGCAGGTGGTGATGAAGATGTTTCTAATGTCTAATTTTGAAAATGTCACTATACTTACCGGTTTGGTTACTTTATTTGGTTGACCATTCTCTTATTCATAATCTGTTGTAAGACACTTTGAATTTCAACCTTTTATGGCTTACCTCAATGTTTCATTTTTAAAAAATATTTATTAAACTAAAAAAATATATTTGAGGCTAATAAATAATTAAAGGCTCAAGGTAGTTATTTCTCTCCTATACTTAAATTCTACATTATCCTTAATGTAGTCATATATGACATAGAAAATAAATAAATGAAGATATGCAAAAAGTAGAGAAGATGAAGCTATTAAGGTTGAGAGGATTTCTTTATACCTTCTTCTTAAATGTTATTTTTCTTGTGTATATTTCAATTATGATATTAAGATCAGGGACTTACATAGAAAGCAAAAAATTAAGAAAAAAAGGAAAAAACATATAATGAAAAAGAAACCAGAAGTAAAACACCTAAGGAATCCAAAATCTATTAAAAGAATAAGTACGACAAAATGGCTTATCGAAAGCCAAGAAAGTCTAGGGTACGTGACGTTCTTTACACCTATGAATCGAAAAGGGACTTCTTGCTGTGGCCCCTAGGCTTATGGAATTTTTCACCTATAAGCTTCATAGGAGCTGCATCACTGGTTTCTAGCCTATATACCATCCAAATCGTTTATTATGCCTCAATGTTTCAAAAATACCCATATTAAATGCAATCCTTGTTCAATTGTTACATAAACTTTAAGTTACTAGTAATTAAAGTCATTCAGATTAAAGTTTGTTGACGAAGTTCAAGAGCCATGAAATCGAGAAAGAGACTTCTCACTGTGGCTCCTAGGCTTATGGAGTTTTTCCCCTATAAACCTCATAGGAGCTACATTACCAGTTTCTAGCCAGTATACCATCCTAAGGGTTTATTATGCCTCATTGTTTCAAAAATACCCATATTAAATGTAATCCTTGTTCAGTTGTTACATCAACTTTAAGTTACTAGTCATTAAAGTCTTTCAGATTTAAGTTACTACTAGACTGTTAAATCATAACTTTATGTTATCATTAATGATACTTAGAGTATTGCAAACAACAACATAAAAACAATACCTCATTTGCAATTAAAAAAATTTTCCTCACAAATACTCCCACTGGTAAAGTAAAGCATATTGGAGACATTAGTTGGATGACTTACCTGAATAGACGGACAACCATAATTTACAAAGAAGGAGGACGTCGAACTATTATAGATGCTCTTCAACACAAAATAGAGCTTGCAAACAATGGAAACAAACAAATGGCTTTAATCTCTATTATTTGAGAGAAAATAGTTTCTCAAAAGTGTGGAGAGTTATCATCAATATGATTTATCATTAACTCTAGAAAGAAGAAGCAAGTCATAAACAAAAGATAGGCTAATCTCAGCTTCCAACATTTGATATGAAACTTGAAACTGGCTTCAAGCCTAATGTGAAGTAAATCACACGTTAGTATAGACTTTACATACAAGAAACTTGATACACTAGAAGGGGTTTTGTGAATATAAAATCTTGCTAAGAACTTCTCTTTCTTGTTAAAAAGATATCACAAGATTTATAAGAAAATTATTACGTAGTTAAATCGCAAATAACTTCTATATAATTGTTTAATAACAAAATAAACTGA
>JAOQMS010000179.1:14031752-14049834 GCA_027563885.1 Erythroxylum longipes
TTTCATAACAATCACATTTATTAACAAATATACTGGGAAATGTCATGAATGCATGTACAGTCATTTTCATGTGCAAATTCACTATTCACGGGTATGTGTATGCATGAACATATCAAGGTGATTCTAAGCACTCATAAACCATGCCAAATTACTATTCTACCCTTCCCATTAGTAATGGGATGTTACACTATGTGTCCCATGACACAAGATGAGAGGACTCATAAGAGTATCATCCTGTATGCTTCAACAATAGGATCAATCATATATGTTATGTTATGTTATGTATAAGACTGATATATCGTATGCTCTAAGTGTTACAAGCAGATATCAATCGGATCCCCGTGAGTGTCACTGGGTGGCTATCAAGAATATCCTAAAGTACTTGAGAAGGACCAAGGATGTATTCTTTATATATGGAAATGGAGATCTCGTAGTGAGCTAACATACAGATGTTAGTTTTCAATCTGACCAGGATGACTCCAAATCTCAGTCAGGTTATGATTTCACATTGAATGGTGGGCCAGTAAGTTGGAAGAGTTCCAAACAAAAGACGACTGCATATTCGACAACTGAGTCAGAGTACATTGGAGCTGCGGAAGGGAAAAAAGAAGCTGTTTGGATCAAGAAGTTCGTTATGGAACTTGGAGTGGTTTAGAGCATAGTAGACCCGATACTGTTGTACTGTGACAACAATGGGACTATTGCTCAAGCCAAAGAACCAAGATCTCAATAGGGTCCAAGCATGTACTCAGGAGATATCACCTGATCAAGGAGATAATTGATAAAGGTAAAGTGAAGATAAAGAGAGTGCCTACAGAACATCGCTAATCCTTTGGCTAAGCACTTTCTTAAATGAAAATTGATTCTAGTGTACTCGCCTATGGTATTAGATACAAAGGCGATTGTCTTTACTACAAGTGGGAGATTGTTAGAGTAGTGCTCTAAAGGTAATCACCTTTAGCACTTTTGTACAAACTTTATTTTAATTAATAAATCAAAAGGCAATTTTTCATTAATTTGATGCTCATTTATTTATGAATTGATGTTGATCTTAAATCAAATTAATGAAGTCGATTATACAAAACATAGCATGAAGGAAATCATGATGAGATCATGATAATAAGATTCCTATCTTTTGCAATTATGGACATTATTAATTCGGATAGACTAGCACATATTATACTCCTTGATTTGATCAAGTAGTGGATCTCACAAATTGTAAGTATGAGATGTTTAGAGTTAACATGGGGATGCTTACTAAGAGTAGTAAGTACATCGAATAACCCACTATGAGATTATCATATGGATGATCTATCAAATGTCAATGATTAATCTCATCATAGCAATGATGCAAATATCCTTAGACTTGAGGTACTCAAGGATATCTTAGATACTGATCCTGTGCTTTGAAATCATTCCTTGTTACCTCAACACAAGGTCGCTCTTAGGGTGGTGATTGGGTACAACTATTAGTATTCGAAGGTAATTGGGTAGCCAATAAAGGATTCACCACTCCTGATAGAAGGAGATAATACCCATGGCATCTTACCGGGGTCATTACTTAGAAGTCTCTGTCCATAGCAGTTATATGTCATGAAGAGAGTCTTCAATGACACATAGAGTAATGAGATCTCAAGACAAGAACTAACATCACTTAGACTAGATGTGACACAGCCAGTCTAGAGAGAGTTGACACGTAGCCCATACTCCGAACCAAGTGGGATATAGAATGGTGAAGGGACGAATTGCACGGTAATTATCTATGGAAAGGTTTGTAAGTCGAATAATTAACTATTGAAGAATTCGTGTGTTAATCCACTTATATTCTGGTAAATTGGCATAATAAAACCCTTCATGATTTGCTTGAATTAAGAGTTAATTCAAGTGGCATGAAACCATCCATGATTTGCTCGGATTACAAGTTAATTTGTAACATCGGACTCTTTGCGCCCTTTTTGTATTGTTCTATACTTGGAGATACTATTGTATATTGACATATACATGGTTGTATATGAGTTCAAAAATGTATTTGAATCCTTTTGGTATTTATGCCAGTGATATATAATGCTATATGCCCTTACTTGAACTTAGAGTTCATCGGTATATGAAATCTTGGAGATTTATGATATATAAGCTTCTAAGTGTGTAAAATCGACTCCATTGGATGGATATGGCCATGGTGACCGAGTTAAACATATTCTAATTCCTTATAGGTGATTAGACATGATTTATAGACTTATCAGACACTTAGAAAGCTTAATTAGAAAAGTTGATGTACATAAGGGCTTATTTGCAAATTGTTAGAAGATAAATGTAATTTTTCAATTCTTGGAGGACCAATATGTAATTTTATAATGCTAAGGAGCTTAATTATAATTTGCAAAAGTCTGAGGACCAAAATGAAAATAAAAGTATTGGTCCTTCTCAAATCTTGGGTTTAATTGCAAATTTAGGAAAGTTTGAAGGGTATAATGGTAATTTCACATAAAATAAGGGCAAAAGGGTAAATTCATCATGTTTAGTCAAAGAAGAGTCAAATTCTAGACTCTTCTTCATCTTATGGCTATGCACCCCATTATTTGGCCTTAAAACACTTTGTTTTAACTAAAAGAAAAGAGAAAAAAGGAGAAGAGAGGAGGAGAAGAGGAAGTTTTGGCCCTCACCAAATTTTCACCAAGTTTTTTATTCTTCAACCCAAACCAAGGTATTCTAAGTTAATTTGGACTCAATGAACTCAAATCTATCATTAGATTTGAGAAATTTTCAAAGGATTTGAAGATATCACCAAAGGAAACTACAGGTAAATTTTGTCTCATCTCTCTCTACATTATGATTTTGAGTTTGGTGTTAAGATATGTTGTTCTCCATGCTTGAATATGCATGAAACATGGTTTAGATGAATGAAATGAGTCATGAAGAAGCTTCTTTAAGCGAAAACTGAAATGCCCTCTCTTTGGTGAAAGTTGGTGAAAATTTGAATATCTTTTAAAATTAATGGTTTAAATTAATTCTATGATGTTAATTGTGTATGTATAATGTGAATTGATGATGAAAAATGAGGAAGAAGTGCATTAGGAGGAGGCTTTCAAGTTTATGCATTTAGGTGTTTAATAAAATGCCTAAGTGAACTTGGCTTAGAATTTAAGGATTTTGATGGTGCGCATTGGAAAGAGGCTTTAGTGTTTACTAGAGTAAACTTGAATTATTGTTTAGATTAATGAGTATTGGCCAAATGTTCTTGGATAAAAATGTGCTCAATTATGCTTTAAAATGTACAATTATTGGATCAAGGCATTAAATGCCTTGGAAAATGCAAAAGAAAGCTTATGTGAATAATAAGAGAAGTAACCATATGAGAATCTTCATGGACGAATCCTATAGCTTAAAATTTGTGTTATTGTGTTTTATACACTTATGTGATGGTGTTAAATATGAGTTATATGTTTGAGTAGTAAGTACATTACATTTGTATGTATAAAGGTTTAGAAGCTGCGAATCAAGGAGCTCGTACAGAGGATTGTTGAAGTTAAAGGAGAGTACACCTTCTTTTGACGTGAGTTAGAGAAAACATATCTTTCAAATGGGGCTGGGACAACCTAAGATATGCATAATGACATGTATGTGAATTTTGAACCTAGGTAATGCATGGTAGAATTAAATCTCAAATACATGCTAGTATACTTGTCTACCTGGAGTGCAACTTATGTTTTTATTACGTATTTTGAGAAAAGATATTGTTTTCACTAAACCTACACTTGAAGTGTAAAGAACAATGTTTTATTTTCTAAAAACTACATTTTTGAACCACTTTGCACTTAGAGTGCAAAAGATGACTTTGTTTCATGAAAGAATGTTTTGGAACTTACATATGTATAACCAGGTCATGTATGTTGCATGCGTGTATTCTCTTTTGGCTTAGAGCCATGGCACGATTCCATTTTATCAGTTGGACCGATAAATAAAGTTGTAGTGCCTTACTTGATTTTAGTATTCAATATTTGTATATGATTTTTGATGATTGGTGAGGAAACGATTGGCTAATCATGTGCTGGGCACAACAGATTAAACGACCCCCCATACCCTTACACGCTACTTCTTCTTCATCTTTGCCTGTTCTTGAGTAATCAAGGAAGGTTTTTGGTGTTTGCTACAACTCAAACAAGGAGAAGATTAAAGAAAAGAGGGGCATTATCAAAGGTACATGTGCTAAAATTTTCATGTTCTAATAATCTGTGTATGCATGTATATAAGATTCTAGATTTTGGGGATTTCGTAGGGTTGGAATTTAGATTTTAACACTTCCGTTTGATTATTGTGCATGTAACACATGAATCCATGGCTCCCTTACACCCTTATCATTAGTAAGATGTTCTTTCATTATATAAATTCCTCCTCGTTTAAGAGTTTACCATAAAACATATAATTATATTAACTATTTCCTTCAGATGTTTAGGAAGAAGAAAAATAATTCCATGTTAAATTAGACTTACCATGGGTAGGATATATTAAGTTCATCAAATCTTTTCTAGATGATTCCATATTCTCCATTATACTTTCAACATGAAAATACAAGAAAAATAACTTTATAAGTCTTGTACACGAATATAAAAACTGGACATTCTAAGAAAGCAATAGATGTTGAAAATAATTATACTATTGAATATTTGACAAACTAGTATAGTTACATTTAGACTAAAATGTGGTAATAGGAAGGTGTTAAAAGAACACAAATATATAAGTTAGTGAATAGAAAGCGTTTATGTATTATGTATTATATTTTTTAAAGAGTTCAAAAAAATAGATGTATTATTTTCATTAATTAACATACTTGATAGAGCTATTTTAAGATATCGAAATAATAATTGAAAGCATGATCACTTGCATAACCACTAATTACAAAGAGATATTATACTTTTATACTTTACAGTTTACATGATTATTCTTATAAAGTTATAGTTTTGCAATTATCAAATTCTTGTGATGTGAGATAAGATAAGAATAAGAATAAGGCATAAACTGATCGATTTCTAGTTAATTAATAGGTCACAACTTACAAGTCACAACATGAAGTCAATAAGTGAATCCTTAAAGAATAAATTGTCCAACACAATAAAAATCTCATGAGAAAAATGAATAAATTATTAATTAATTAATTAATCATAAATTAGGTAACAATTGGGTGGGGTCATCCACCATGTCCAGTTTGCACAAATATGAGAATTTAAAGTTCCACATTCTAATTGCATTCTTGTGATTCTATAAAAAAAGAATTATAGGAAGCACAAGATAAAAAAAAACTTCATAATAAGAAAATGTTAAAACTATGAGAGAAGAAACTACTAAAATAAGAGCCCTATTAACTTTTAAGTTAGATGTCCTTATCGAGCATCATTCATCAAACCATTGTTTCTCACAATTGATCTTATGCTCAATATCATCTCATTGACAACCACTTTGCATACACATTTAAAAAATTAGATTGTACTTCTTTTTTAACCATTTAATCTTAGAATTAATATAAGGATTGACTTCCTTATCGAAATTGGGAATCTTGCTCAACAACATCTTGTACACTTGAACCATGTAATTGTTTTTAGATCCCCCATCTACTTTTCATAAATGATCACAAGTTAGTTCCTGCAAAATGTCGACCAAAGCCAAAGCCATTCTTAATAAAAGTAAAACAATGTTACTTTTCATCCTTTCAATATTGCTTATTCTTTCCGCCTTCCATGGGCAACCATAACCATTCCTAATAAAAGTAAAACAATGTAAGTACCATCAAGGAAATAACATATAACAAAAACAACTTTGTTGAAAAATCCAAAATACAATGATGTAATCAAATAACTCACTTACACAGAGTCAACCAAACATAGATGTTCACATGGGTACATTTCAAAAGTAATCCAATACTAAATAAATAGAGATGTTCACCATTCAAGTATATTAATCGAAATCAAAACATTTCAATGTTCTAATAAGCATATGAAACAAAAATATCTTAAATTACTAATCCACGTCATTGTCATTTAATCTAGTTGTCCATATATGATACATGTTGGTTAAATATTATTTCTGAATGTCAACGACTCATCAGTTGAACTAATTATAATACATTCCATTTCATCATCTTCATCACTCTCATCTTCCTCACTCTCCTTTTCATCTTTAGTGATTGACTCTTTTAGATCAAAGCTCATGAACTTACGAATCAAGTTATGTAGAAGGCAATAGGCCATTATAATGTGAACTTGGGTTTGAATTGAGAAAAATGAAGGGGATGCAAGGATCTTCCATCTTCCTTTCAACAATCTAAAGAATCTCACAATAACATTCCTTGCTCTGGAGTGTTTCACGTTGAAGTATTCCTCTGTTATCTATGGTCGATGGTCTTTGAATTCATTGAGGTGACAGTGTTTCCCTCGATACGGAGTAAGAAATTCATTTACATTGCAATATCTAAGGCCAACCAAGTAATAACAACCTTCATAATTGAACAATAAGTTATGGTTGAGTAGCATAACCCAAAGAGAAACCAAACTGAATATTGTAACACAAATTTACCTCGAGGGACTTATAGACCATGAGGCCTTGAGATTGCATCTTGAAGCACATGACCATCATGGGCAGAGCCCTCCCAACTAGGCAATACATATACGAATTGCATGTTTGGGCAACACACACCTAAAACATTTGTTGAAATACATCCTTTTCTAATGCAACATCGATGCTTATCTTCAGTAAGAGGTGTAACTTTAATTAGTGTCCCATCTAAGGCTCCTAGGCAACCCTACAAATAAAAAAATGATTTAGCACATAAAAGCTTTCATATTAATGTTATAGGTTAATTATAACGTTCAATTACTTGAAAACATTTCCATCTCTCATCTTGATAATCCTGAGTAATAGGCTCCAGTTTCTTGAGCAAAATATGATGCAATTTCATAATTGCATAAAGAACTTGATGGAATTGCCGGCTCATGGTTTCTTTACTACATAGAAAAAATAGGCTAATTGTCCTACTCTTTTTATGGTGAACCAAGGTGTATATGAACATTGTTGAAACCTCTTTTATCGATGTTTCCTAATGGATTTTAAACCCTCGACATCTATTACTATATCATAAAATATCCTAAAGATTGCTCTATCCATACGAAGTTCACTAATGCAGACAACATCACAATCCATTGTCAACCTAAACATCCATCCCATTCTATCAATCCTTTTGTTCTTCTTTTGTTTTAATTTATGAACTGTATCTCGAATGTATAAACAAATGATAACGTAATGGATGGCAAATAAGAAACCTTCATATTATTTGTTGTTTGTTGAAGTTTCAAAAGTTGCTTTAATTTGTGTTGTCGTTCGTAAGTAGGGGGTGAGCTATTTTGATCTACATTAAAACAATCCAAAAAGTAATTACAAATTCAAAAGCATGCACATCGATCTAGGTACTCTTTAACCAGGTGCAACTATTACTAAGAATAAACAAATTAGTAACCAAGTCCAAATATAGCTCTAAGAGAATTGTAGATTAGAAAGCATATGAAATTAATATCATTTTTTGACTAAGGACTCGAGTAGCATGACATGATGCAGCCTATATTAGAGAAGCATGGGCATTACATAGCAGTTATGAAAATTGGCTCTAATTTTCTCTCCTTCTTGAATTCTACAAATAGATAACATAGCTTAGGACATATTTGGCAAAAAAAAAAAAAAACTCACTAGGCTCAAGCACTTATCAGGTTCAGATACAACAATCTATGTCAAGTAGTTAATTGACTGACAAAAAAGAATCATCTATCTGATAGTAAAAACTGCCAAAAAAATCACTACATAACACCACTTCAGAGCAATGGAAATTAAGATCTCTAGAATGAACATTTAAGAACAAAGTTATAGGGAGCGAAGGAAAAGGATATTTATGAGAATAGTGTATTTCCTAATTTATGAAATAGCCTGTTCCTAACAAAGAAGGTTTGAGGTTGCTATCAGTGTGGAGCGAAGGTGGCTTAAGGATGTTGTCGGTATGGAGTCGAGATGCACCAATTCGCGGGTGTTACTTCACGGAGAGAGAGTGTCGTAAAAAAAGAAAGGAAAGATGTAGGGGAATTGGGGGGAAAATAGCGTGCCATTTTTTAGTGTAATGATATAATCGAGGAGTATGCAGTATTACCCTAAAAGATGATACATAAATATTGTTCCTCCAATCATAATATATTACCAAATATACTTTTTTCATTCCTTATTTGTTCCTTTCTACCCATACTAATTAACCCAGCTCCCCTTAAATCAAGCAACCTTTTGGCTTCAGCAAGCTCACTGTTAGTTTTTTTCACAAGAATTTCTTTTTCTGAATTTTTGTTCCTATTCTTTTTTTCTTCTCAGTTAAATTAGAATTTAGGCTGACAAGTGATAGTGTGACTGCTGTTGTTGCTAAGCATCAATTACTTTTGTTTTTCGTCTTTTAGTTGTAACATATCTTTAGCTTCATTTTTTCATTTGACATTTTTGCTCATGAATTGACATTTTTTTTTACAAATTGTGAAGATGATACTTTTACAGTAATCATATATTCGTATTAGATTACCGAGTTAACATGATTATTTTAAAAGAAAATTATTATCCTATCCAGTTACAAACTAAAAGGTCGATAACAACACTAGACGATATTAAACAAATTAAAATATCATTAATTATATCTCAATTCTTGAAAGGTGTTCAATTAAATTATTAGTTAAAATTTTGATAAAAGAGTACTTTTAAATTTAATAGTTGCACTATAATATATATTAATATTTTAATATTTTAGAGCATTCAAAATAAAACATAGCGTTTCTAAATTGTTCAATTAAAACCCTATATGAATGAAAATTTTGACAAAATTATATTGTTGATCGTTATATGCCATATCAATAATAATGTGATAAATATTTTTATTTTTTATTATCATATAAGGTATTTTAATTAAACATAAATTAATATATTAAAAAATTTTGTAATTTTGTAATATCTATTATAAACTCTTAAAATAAATAATCACACTTTATCCTAATTAATCTAATTTAATCAAGAAAATCCTATTCTAATAAAAACCTTCTTAGCTCTTTACATCATCTTCATTATTGCTAAACAAACTGCAACATACTAGGGATCTTTGACATTAATATATATGCAAAGCTTGTCGAGTGAAACGAAAATGTAAGAAGCACTGAGAGAGAAGTTTCTTCTCTAACTAAAGCTTTACAAATTGAGCCAAAAAACAAAAAAAGCTTTACTAATATCACCATTTCTCATCCTACGAAATCATAACAATGTCGAATATTGAAATTAGCAATAAAAACATTCAGGTTGAGAATGACTATTTGTTTTGAGGTTGTTACGCTGAATATGGTTATTGTCTATGAGGATAAAGACAGATAACAAAACACAAAAATCATATGTTCAGCAGTGTTTGGTTGTTGATACTGTGCATTTTTTCTGTCTCCGGTTCACAAAAACACAAATTTTTTTGTTCCTTTTAAAACTGTAGCACAACTTTCTTGTGTATGTCACAGAAACAAAACACATAGACTGTTAGACAAAAATATCCTCATATTATTACTATAAATAGCAAAAAAAGATATTCTTAATAAAATATAAGGCTTTAATATATTTAACCTATTATGTAATTAATTCTATAAATGCTTAGATGTTTTATTAAATTATTATATACTAAAATTTCTAAATTGTAGATTTTTTTATTCAATAACTCATTTCATTAAATTTTTAGGTTTTTTATTTCATTAAATATTCAAGTTCTTCATTTTATTTCATCGTAATTAAAAAATATAAATACAATTAAAAAATATTGATACAATTATAAAAATATTTACGTAATTCATTTTATTGTTAACTTATACAAATTTATTGCTATTCAATAGCGCATTTCATTAAATTTTTATGTTTCTCATTTTTTTAATTCCTTTGTTATAAATTCAATTAAAAAATACTAATACAAATCATTCTTTTTAAAATAATCAATGAATTACATCATATTATATTGCAGGGGTTTTTTGGGTTATTGATATTATTTTCTATATTCTGTCAATTGCAACTAAATATATTTCTGTCCTTAAGACACACAATTTTATCTCTTTTGTGTATTACAACCAAACACGTTACAGTCTCTAATTTTGTTCTGTTCTGTCTTCAAAATTTTGTTTCGTTCCGTCTTATTATATAGATCACATTAACTATTCGCAGCGTTAAAGTCCAATTTCTAACTTGGGTCTTGATTGTTCTGCTTGTCAAACATTTGCAGATACGTGTTCTAAGAATTCTGCTTCCAATTGTATTTATCCACGTACTTCTCCCACCTGGGGACTTGGTTAAAGGAATTGTTGCTCCAAGCAAAAATAGTCCAGAGTCAACTGGGGTGGTGTATACTGTGTACTAACAAAACGTCCAGATCCATGGGTAGAAAAGTCATTTTACATGATAAAAATACCGAACAAAGGCAAAAATAAAGGGAAATTCATAAATTAATTTTATGGTTATAGTCTGTTAGATCTACATTTCCAGCAAAGACTGTTTTTGCGTTACATCACATAAACTCTCTTTTCTCTCTCTCTTATCACGAGAGAGAGAGAGAGAGAGCGAGAGAGGACTGTTTTTGCTTTACATCACATAAAATATTCTGTCGTCTTTAAAAAGGTCCATACACACAGAAGCTGTACGATTCAGGTATAGATACATAGTGATACAACAAGCCATCCTCTTCCTCTCTCTGTTTGTCGGATTTTCTTTCTCTGCTGCCGCTGTTGTTGTTTCTTAGTTTATTTTTAATTTAGAGCGCTGTTTTAGTGTCAGTGTGCTGAGGATTCTAAGAGACAGAAATGACGGGGCCAACAGCATCACTTTCGTCTCCCCTGTGCACGTGGCTCGTGGCGGCGTGCATGTCCGTCACGTGCGCTCAAGATGACTCTCACCACGCCTTACCTACCACCAAGCTCCGCCGCTGGTCTCGCCGGAGATGCAGTGTTAGTAGTACCACTGCGGTTTCTAGTTCGAATAACTCCGTTGCTCTCTCCATTCAAGGTTTCATGAGTTCCTGTTTGACTTTCGAGCCTTGTAGTCGTTACTACGCCTCTAACGGGCTCTTTTCTCGATCCACAAATCTCAATCGCAAGCAGAGATGCCTCAGTCGCTCCGCACGTTCCGGTATTTTCTACTTTTTTCGTTTATACTTCCGTACATTTTCTTTTCTTCTTCTTCTTTTTTTTTTTGTTTCTTGCTTTTCGTTTCAGTTCTTCAATTGACTTCGCAATCTCTGTTTGTACTAACTCCCTCCTGCTACTTGTTTGCATTCATCGTTTGCCGGCTCCATATTTTATCGATGGTAAAAGCCGGAGTCAATGTTAATTGGATTCCTTATTCCTTTTTTTCCATTCCATTTTAACATAATTAAAGCGAATATGCTTCGGTTTGTGCTTGCAGGATTTGAGGTTGTGCTGGCGATATATCCTATGCTGCGATTTTTTTCAAATCCTTTCTTGTTTTTACTGTGATTTGTTTCTTCTTATTTGCTTTAATTGGATTTCCAAACTTAGTTTTTTGCAAATACAAGATTCTGCAACTTTTCATACTTTTTAATTTTTCTAGCCGTTGTCGAGTTGACGGAGAGTTGGGCTACGATATGTAGTTGGTTTTGTGGGATATGGTTGCAATTGAGACCTGCAACTTTAGAAACAAACTGTGTGTATGAGCTCCACCGATAGCTCTCGATGCTTATGTAAGCATGAATTTGTTGTGTTAATCTCTGCAGAGTACGGAGATAAGATTTTTGATTAGTGTTAAAACCCTCTCTCTCTCTCTGTTTCTGTGTGTGTGTGTGTGTGTGTGTGTCTCGCTGTCTGTAGACATACATACATGTGTCTCATTTTCGTAGTCCAATAGCTGCACAAGCAATGCCTGACGTTGTCTAGTGGACCTGCTGAAAACTTTTAGGGGAAGCTATGGCTATAGCAGTGCAACCAGCCAAGGAAGTTGCAACGAAGAAAAAACGTTTTACTAAACAGAGGCGAGTGGTTGTAACTGGGATGGGTGTCGTCTCACCCCTTGGCAATGATGTAGATATCTTTTACAATAATCTGCTTGAAGGTGTTAGCGGCATAAGTGAGATAGAGGCTTTTGACTGTGCTCAATTTCCTACTGTAAATTTTCTTGGACAACTCACTTTTCTTGTTTTATGTGCAAATTTTTCTCAGAATAACCTAATCTTGTTCTTTTTTCTATGGGATGGGGATTGCTTTCCAGAGAATTGCTGGAGAGATCAAGGCATTCTCAACTGATGGATTGGTGGCACCAAAACTGTCAAAGAGAATGGATAAATTCATGCTTTACATGCTTACTGCAGGCAAAAAAGCCTTGGCAAATGGTGGAGTTACAGAGGAGGTCATGAATGAATTGGATAGAGCCAAATGTGGAGTATTGATTGGCTCAGCAATGGGTGGTATGAAGGTAACTCTGAGCTACCTGTGGTGTTAAATATTTGCAAATGATGAGGACATGTTTTATTCAATGATTCTGGATTCATCCTCACAACAAAGTTGTCAAACTTAATGTTTTATAGCATCATCTGCAGTTTATGTGCAAAGTAAACTTAATGAAATCACCACATTTCAGCATTATTTTGATCCCTAGGACCCATTAATTTTTTGAGATGTTTATTCATGGAAGACCATCTCCTCATTCTCCATAACACTTCAGTGTATGAGAAAGGGAAACATGTCAAAAGTGGTTGCTAATTGCTAAGGATGCTAAGAGTTTGCTAAAAATTTTATTGAGAATAAAGTGAGGACCATTAACTATTTTTCTATGTCTATGGTCTACTTTTGCTCATTTATCAATCAGCACTATACTTTTGATCATTGTGATGGATCATCATAATAACTACTAATCTGCACCAAAGGACTGATATGACATCATATATACCACCACCTTTTTAGGCGTCATCAACCGAAGTAAATCATATTACAATGACCGCCATTATCCAATTGACCAGTGATTGGTAAGTCTTGTGCAATGATGCCATATATCATTATCCAATTAACAGCCTGTACTGCCGTTGTAGTTTCTGTCTTAATGTAAGAATCATTTCTGGTTGGAACTCCTAACAAGAATATAATGTAGGAGAATGCTTTCCATTGATATCATTTTCTTGGCAGGTTTTTCCCCATTAATGAATACAACCTTACAATAATGAGTAACGATGCTATTTTTCATTGATTTTATTGATAAAAAAGCTTTTAGGCTATGAATTTTTTGACCTATTTATTTTATGGAACGGATTTGGACATAAAGTCAGTCCCCTGGTCCGTCAATATATATGAAGGTGTTATTGATTTGCATTTCTTGATATATTTTTTGATTAATTTCTCTTCCTGGTTATTTAAAGGTATTTAGTGATGCAATTGAGGCTCTAAGGATCTCTTACAGGAAGATGAACCCTTTTTGTGTACCTTTTGCTACTACAAATATGGGTTCTGCCATGCTGGCAATGGATCTGGTACATTATAATTTTTGATATATACATTATCATGGCATTTTCTAGGTAGGACCTAAAATGTAAATTTTCTTCAAAATCATAGGGTTGGATGGGGCCTAACTATTCTATTTCTACCGCCTGCGCCACTGGCAACTTTTGCATATTGAGTGCTGCAAACCACATCATTAGGGGGGAAGCTGTGAGTATTCTGCATCTATGCATATTCAACTATGAAATATGTGATGCCTGGATTATTGCACTTACTCAGTGAATGCATGGTGTTTATATTTAACTGAGTGTTCCTATGAGCATGCAGGACGTTATGCTCTGTGGTGGCTCAGATGCAGCAATTATACCTATCGGTATATCTATCTTTTTTCCTTTCTGTCATCCAATGATTCATCTTGGCATGGAATTAAGTCATTAATTCTTTTAATTGGGCCAGGTTTGGGAGGTTTTGTAGCATGTAGAGCACTTTCTCAGAGGAATGATGATCCTACCAAAGCTTCAAGACCTTGGGATATGGTAATTAATCAATTACCAGTCGATGTCTCCCCATCTATAACTTTAGAAATAATGTTTGGACGCACAAGACATTATGAAATCTTTTGAAGAATGTTCTGCCAAATATACGTTCTTCTATGAAAACACCGACCTGCACTTATATTGTAGATGTTTTTATCTTTCCACAATCGAATATTACTCCATTCTTTTAACAGGTATTGTGAAAACAAAGGATTTATGGATTTCTGTGTCTTTAGTTTTGAAATTACTTCCATTTTTGGAAAGAACTCTTTGTTTTTTCTTTTGATTGTATTGGTAGCAAAATTGCAAGCCTCGTATGCTTGTTTCCTAAGTTATTCACTTGAATATTTTCTTCTCTGAGAAACAGAATAGGGATGGATTTGTTATGGGCGAAGGAGCTGGTGTTCTTCTTTTAGAAGAATTAGAACATGCCAAGGTATATGTTCAACTTAATAGAAAGATGTTTATGGACTATTAATCCACTTATCTGTATCTGATTTTAGTATTGAGTTCTTTCCTGTCGTCTCACTAGAGGCCTCTGTCAAATATGTGGCAGTCATTTATACTGTTGCTTTCTTTAAATTGTTGTATGACTTAGCCTGTTTAGTTTAGTTGCACCTCTGAAGTCTCTTGCAGTTGTCCCATTTCATTAATCCAAAATTTCTTGCTTGCTCATAGATAAAAGTTGCCAATTCTTAATTGTGAACTTCGATGGCAGAGTAACCCTCTAGTAGTTACATATATGTTCTTTGGTGATTTGTAGGCAAGGGGTGCAAATATCTATGCAGAATTTCTTGGAGGTAGCTTCAGTTGTGACGCTTATCACATGACTGAGCCACGTCCTGATGGTAATGCTCTGTTTCAGACATTTTCCAATCGTAGATCTATTTGTAGGCACAGAGATCTCAACAGAATGAAAATTTTAGCACTTTACATTCTTGTAGCTTCTTCCATAGGTCCATTTGGTTTGATGCTCATTCAGTTAATCAGCACTTGTTCTGTCCACAAGAAGTGTATTTGGTTGAAGACAAATGGCATAAGCCTTTCAATTCGTAAATGAAACAAACTGATGGAATGTTTCCAAGATCACAATAACTGAAGAAAATGTTAGTCTCGGTGTCATTATATGTTCTTGATGGATTATACAAATTGTTCTTTAATGGAAGTGTCATATCATGTGAATAGAGCCTTAAAATGTATAAATGATAGTAGAGATGTGATATAGTTTGCATTTTTTGTAGTTTCGTTCCATCGATTAGGCAGCAATTTGAATTCTTTCAGGCAGTATTATCAATTCACTTTCTATATTTTATTGGTGATTATTGTGTCACCTGTTATCGGTTTTGGTCTAGAAAGAAATCTAGTCAACCAAAGTGCTAATGGCTTCATTCGGCAGGCTGGAGTGCTGTCACTTATTCTATTTTGATAGGAGAATAATGTGCTTTAGTGTCAGATTTTAGTACTGCCAGTTAGAACATGAATGTCAAATGGTTCACCTATATTCACATATCATGCATCTATGACGAGAACTATAACCATTTTTTATTTGCTCCAACTAATTGTTCTTCACTAATGCAAGATGCACTATCTCCACAAACTAAATAACATCGTGTATCATGCCTAGCAAATGAATTATTTTCATTAAAGTTTGTTTCCCAGTTTGCTTAGAATTACAGGTTAACGATGTTCCCTTCTTTTTTTTTTTCATCAAAATAGGATTTGGTGTCATTCTCTGTATAGAAAAGGCATTGGATCAATCTGGTGTGTCTAAGGAGGATGTGAATTACATAAATGCTCATGCTACATCAACACCAGCTGGGGATTTGAAGGAGTATCAAGCTCTCATGCATTGCTTTGGTCAGAATCCTAATGTAAGTATGAAGCATTGCAGTTATATGCTATTGTTTATTAAGTTGATTAATTGAAATCCCTGTATTCTCAGCTAAGGGTGAACTCTACAAAATCTATGATTGGTCACCTATTGGGGGCAGCTGGTGCTGTAGAAGCAATTGCAGCTATTCAGGTAGCAACTTTTGCAGCTCTAGTTGCAGGCTTGTTTGACAAGAAGTTATATAGCCGTTAAAGCTTAATTGACCAGTTGTTCCTCTATCCTGGAGACTTGTACTTAGGTCTTGTTATTCATGTGGTTCTATGTTGTCACTTGCTTAGGCAATACGGACTGGTTGGGTTCATCCAAATATCAACCTGGACAATCCAGATGAGGGCGTGGTATGTTGCCTTCTATTCCTTGATGATCTAATGATAGCTCATGGCATGGTTCACTTCTTATTTTTGGTATAAACAGAATTTGTTAGTGTCCAAATTTTTTCTAAAGCTGGATACATGAATTCAGGATACTAATGTGCTAGTGGGCCCAAAGAAAGAGAGACTGGATATCAGGGCTGCGTTGTCTAATTCATTTGGATTTGGTGGCCACAATTCCTCAATTATTTTTGCAGCGTACAAGTGAAAAGGGGCTCTACCAAACTCCGGTGTAATTTGACCTGAGAGGTATGTAGAAAATGTGACTTATCTTTATCATTTCGAGTGAATCAACCTATCAGGTCAACGCTAATGTGGTTAAGATTTACCCACATTGACGTAGGAAACTGTAACATGATAGCATTATTAGCATGAAGTGGACTGCAGAGCTACCTGTCAATTAGGTGCAATTTGTTTGTAATTTCATAACATAGAGTTTGGTGGCATTCTGCAGTACTCTTGGAATCCTTGTTGTATCCAGTTACTGTTGAGTCCGTTGAATACCTTGACTTTGATAAATTTAGCTCGTGGGAGAGCTGGTCTAAGGAGAGAAATGGTTGAAATGGCCGGTCCTTTGGGAAAGGAAAAGGCTTCAGAGTGATTATTCAAGACACTGTCCATTTTTTAAAAGTTCTGCTCTTGATAATCGAAGGAGTCATCCACCTTTGGGAGCCATGGAATCTATACCAACATGACCTTTTTCTAAATATATATATAACTTGTTTTCCATGTACAAGCTGTCTGACGGGGACGTTCGGATAATCTAATTGTAATGAATTTTGTGCCACCAAATGGCTAGTTTAACGTCGTGGTTCATGCGCTTGTGGTTTCTAAGGCAAAGCTTTTTAATCTTTTTTCAGGAATAAAGACAATTTGACGATTGCCTTGATAGGGCCAAGTTGGGAGGTTCGTTGGGGCTTGATTTTGAATGGCATGAAACAATTATGTAAACAAGACTTTTAAGACTTGTTTAATTGTAACCTATTTGGAGTGCGTAGATTATAAGTTTCAATGGCTAAGGTTTTGAACTGGAGGGGTTTGAAGGCACTATCATCAATATTAACCTCTCGGTTCCTTTGGAAATTTTGTTTTACCAAACTCTAGTAGCATTCTTTGAAGGAAATTTAACACGAAATTACAGATTAATTTTATAATTAATCAACACAATTAATTAACCTTAAGATTGCAATATGCTATATTCAATAATATTATGAATAAATATCTGGAAATTGTGGAATAACTGAATCCATTGTTGTTTTCTGTGAAGCGATGTGATAAAGACGCAGAGAATTAACTACTGCTATTTTAAATCAGATTTGAAAAATCCGTACAGTTCTCAATGGGGTGATTGTATTTAAAGTTGGCTAGTAGTAGGACCTCCTGTGCACTACAAAATATGGGCTAAGCCTACCTATCATAGCAATCCCATGAACACAGGCCCAATGACACGTTAAAGAGTGAATTAACAAGCCCAATTATCTTGACATTAAATTAATCGGGGTTTGTACAAAATTATGTTTATTTTGCTAGTCCATAAAAATAATAACAAAATTCTATCATTCTTCCACTTGGACAACGTAATTAACATCAATGAACAATAGAAACAAATCCCCAAATTAATATAACAATATGTGGCCGCAATAAGATATCAAAGTAGAGTTAACAATCTCTCAATCATAAGTCCAAATGAGGTTACAAGTACCTCAACAGTATAGAAATCAGACCCGATAGGAGTACTGATAACATATATGCAAGATACCC
>JAOQMS010000179.1:14049934-14067388 GCA_027563885.1 Erythroxylum longipes
TACAAAAGTTGCAGCTTCCATTAAAAACAGACTTGTGCTTAGCACCAGAACTCTCACCAGGCCCAGAAGGTAATGCAGGTTTATCATTCCCCTTCTTCTTAAATTGAGGCTTACTCTGTTTGTTTCTGTAAAATTTCTTCTTTTCATGGTGAATACCGTGGGACTTTTCTTTCTTTATAGTATGCTTCTCTTGAATAAGAATGGAAATCAACTCATCAATGCTCCATTCATCTTTATGAGCATGATAAGTAGTCCTGAGAACATCAAACTCAGATGGAAGAGATTCAAATGCCAGATCAAATAATCCTCTCCCAGCACAACTTTCATGGCCTTCAACTTGTTATACCAGTTCACAAGCTTCAGAACATACCCACGAACACCACCCACACCATCATACTTGGTCTTAGACAAAGAAGACAAGAGGTTGGACTTTCCAGTCTTATCAAACTTCTGAAATTTTTCACCAATATCCTTGAGATAATTTTTGGCATTATCAGTTTCAGTGGTGCTCTCTTTAATAGTCTTCTCCATGGTGTATTTGATGGTCATCAGATAGACCTTGTTAGAATGTACCCACTTATCATATTTAGCTTTATCTGCAGCGAAAGACTCAGCAGTGGGTTGTGCAGGCTCATCCTCAAGGAGAGCAACATCAGTATTTGAAACGGCCAAAAACAGATTCAAGGATTCAAGCTAGTCCTCATAATTGGTCCCATTAATCTTAATCAAAGAATTCAAAGCTGGAAATTGATACAATGCAGGGAGATTTAGCAAATGTATCAAAAATTAGCAAAATTGGGCAAACAACACAGCTAGGTTCTCATGCAATTGCAATCTTGCCTAAGGGTCCCGAATTACAACACAGATCACCCAGAACATTAATATCGATAGGATACCGAAAACTCAAAGACATAATTTAATGAATTAAACAAAGCATTAGAAACCACATTGATAAAGACAAACCGATAGGGTAAGTGCATCATTAACATAGTATCTAATGTATGCCCAATAACAACATCACAACAGCAATTTGTAATAATTGGTCTCACGATAGGTGAGCTCACAATTACACAAAGTGAATAACAATAGTCCAGTAACATTCCCCAAGATTATTCCCATAGATTCAGTTAGCACCACAATTACAAAATTAACCATAGTAATCATATAATATAACATTATATGCATAAATTACATCCAAAATTAATTTTTGTGCATAACCTAATAACACTGAGAGTACATAAGACCCCACAAGCCCAAATAATACTAGGAATAAGTATAAAAATTTTCAAGAAAAAATTCGGAGAGTACATTGTATTTTTATTAATTTTAAAATTTGGGAAAAATAAAAATAAAAGTTCTAGCATTCAAAAAATTCTAGGAAAAACACCATAAAATAGAACTGGGCAAGTAGAGCAAACAGGAAAAATTTAGGGAAAAATACCACTGGAGACGGCCGCACTAGCCTCCACGTGCCACCGCCCCGCATGGGGAACGTCCAGCCAGGTCGGGTTGCGTCTTCCTTGCCCGGCTGATTGGTATCCGAGTTGCCTGACCCAGTTCGCGACCCGATTCGGAAAAATCTTGATATCTTTCTCAATTTTGATCCGTTTTCAAATTTAGTGTCATTAGATTCAGAATTTAACTATCTATCAAAGCCCACAATCGATTTCATGAAAAAAGTTACTGAAAAGGATCGGAAAAATTCGAAAAGGAACAGTTATGGTTCGGTTCTTCGAGTTCTTGAGGTTTACAAAAGACTAACAAACCTACCATATGCTTTGACACCAAACCGAACAAATCAACAACAAGAAACGATTTCACAAAAATAATTAACAAAATTGAAAATGATATTCCATGAAAAATTAATATCTCAAAATTACCCAAAAAATTAGCAGTCACAATTAGGGTTAACCTTGCTCTGATACCATTTGGAGAAAATTTAACAAGAAATTACAGATTAATTTTATAATTAATCAACACAATTAATTAACCCTAAGATTGCAACATGCTATATTCAATAATAGTATGGATAAATACCTAGAAATTGTGGAATAATTGAATCTATTGTTGTTTTCTATGAAGCGACGTGACAGAGATACAGAGGATTAACTACTGCTATTCCAAACCAGATTTGAAAAAACCCGTACAGTTCTCAATGGGGCGATTGTATTTAAAGTTGGCTAGCAGTAAGGCCTCCTGTGCAATATAAAACATGGGCCAAGCCTACCCATCGTAGCAAGCTCATGAACACAGGTCCAATGATACGTTAAAGAGTGAATTAACAAGTCCAATTATCTTGACATCAAATTAATCGGGGTTTGTACAAAATTACGTTTATTATGCTAGTCCATAAAATTAATGACAAAATTATATCATTCTTCTTACCGTTCTTTACAGGAGCGGTACATGAAAAGTATAAAAGCCATCTACTAGGCCGTCCTCCTGATTTGTGTGCCCCATCTGTCAATGGCTGTGTGTAACCAAAAATATTAATTAGGGTTTATAGAATTGGGAAATTGCAAGAATTAAAAGAAGGGTTAATTGTGGAAAAAAATAAAATTTACTCAAGAATTAAAAGAAGGGTTAATTGGTTAAAAAAATTGAGTAAAAGTTAAGTTTTTTATAATTAATCCTTGAAATAATTAAAGAGAGATTATAAAGAAAGAGAGAGAGAGAGAGAGAGAACAAAAGAAGTCGTTTTAAGTGTTTTCTTTGATTAATGACGAACTCAACAGCTCCTTCGTGTACACGTTAATTTTAAACAATTTGTTCAATAAAAGCGCAATGTGTGTTGTTATGAATAATTTTTTTTTGGGTTAAACCATCGGATATCCAACACCATGATTTGAGTTTGGAATGATCTTTTTGGAGAGTAAAGTTCTCCCATGCAAGTTTTAAAGTGACTCTATTTTTAAGACTTGAACAAATAGTACAACTAGATTTTCTGAATTCTTATTTGTAACTTAAACGCTGTTATGTCATTTTTTTCTTTTCCATTATCGATCCATTTCTCCCTTCAACTGATTATAATATAATTGAAAAATAGAAATTAAATATTAAATATAATATAAGTAGTATAGATATAAAATATACTAATGATAAGATATAATTATATAATTTATTATCAATTTTATTATAATTAAATATAATTTATAATGAATAAAATATAAAGTTAATTAATTACAACAAAAAATTGTAATCGAAGGACCAACTGAATCAATACCTCAATCATTACTTGATTCCTTTTCTTTACCATTTACTTATTTGTAAATTTAATTATAGTAGATAATGTAATTAAATTTTGAGTATAACTATATACATTTTTTGGAACTAAAAAACATAAAAGTAGGATGAATAATGAAAACTCATGAAGTTTCAATTTAGATGTTATTTTGTCAACATTTAATGGTCTATAAAATAAAGGGATAAATTGTTGGATCTTCTTTGTTACACACTACGTTGCTTACAGAAATGTAATTGATAACATCAACTCTACTATTGTAAACTTTCTATCAATCTTCCCTTTATTAGTAAATTGTTTCATTTGATACAAAACCCTTATCGTATCGTAATAGAACTGTATCAGCTTCAACATATTCTCTGTGTCATTCAATTACCGATGTACTACTGCCATCTTTGAATCCCCAACAAAATATGAACCATAACTTGTCGGTAAAAGATTTTTAAATGATGTTATTAGAATGGATGATTAAATATCCATTTAACAATTTGTAAAGATTTTCACTAACCATACACCGCAAGAAAGCATGATTAAAAACTTCTATCTAACTATCAGTTTGTGGATGGTAGGTTGAGTAAAGGTGCAAAGTGACTTCTTGAAGCTTAAAAAACTCCTGAACTTATGAAAATTGGAGCTGTCACTCACCATAGTTTGTGACGTTCCATATAATCTGAAAACATAATCACCAAATAATCGTGCAGAATATAGATGAGTTAGAGCCATAAAATAACTGTATTTGCTCTACCTATCACCCATTGTCAAAGTAACGTGTGCTCCTCAAACAAGGTAAGCCCTTAATAAAGTCCACAGGTATGTCAAATTATCTATCATTTCTATAGAACAAATAAAGATTGAAACAACCTAATACATACAATAGCTTCACACTTATTTCTCAAAATTTCTAATTTGATTTTTATGGTCGTTCTATATATCTCTATATATAAAAGAACACCGATTGCGTTCTTTTAAAATTTCCAAATGCTAAAGAATGATCATACTGACTTGTCATGGAAGTAGGGCATAAATTTTATTTCTTAGATGGACTAAAACCAATGATGTTGAGATGCCATGGAAATTAATAGGTTAACATGGGCACCAAATTATAATGAGATACAATTGTCATTTTCTATTTATGTAGAAACTTTAAGCTTCTATGATCATTTTGAACCTTAAAACTTCTTCTCAATAAATAATATGACTACCGTCTAGTAGATATTATCAAAGCCATTTATTCTTTTTCAATGAATGCTATTTGAAGATAGGGACTTACTGATATATTTAGAACTTAAAATGCTTTTTCCTTTTTACTTCTAAACTCCACTTAAAAGAATGATTTCTAATAAATTAGTTAAGAGTCAATTGATTTATAATGTGATTTTTATTGTCCTTCTATATACCCCTATAAAGGAACACTGCCCGTGTTCTTTTAAAAGTTACTAGTACTCAACAACCAACACCTATTATGTTGTCATGAAAGTAAGTCAAAATTTGTATTTCTTATATGGATTAGAAGCATTTATGTTGAGATGTCACAAAAGTAGCTTAATTTGGGCACCCAATTATGATGAGATGGAGTTGTCATTTTCAATTTAATTAAAAATTTAAGCTTTTATCATCAGTCAGCATAACAAACCTTCTTCTTAATAAATTATATGACTATTGTTTAAGCGAAATTACTAAAGCCAATTATTATTTTTCAATGAATGTAGTTTCAAGATAGGTACTTACTGATATAGGCATACGATGCTTATCCTAAATTAACACATCATTAACGTCATTTTTGCTTGACATTAGTCTTAACAAAAAATATTTTACTAAAATTAAGCAATGACAACATATGAGCTCTTGCTTATGTAAATAAATTGGTAAGAGTCTAATGACTTGTCCATATTCTTTAATAACCAGCTAAACCTAAAAATCTTCTCATTTGCCTAATTGTTATTGGAATAAAGCAAGTAGGTAAGAAATTTTCTATTCATATATAAGTTGGTATGTTTTTATTTCCTTATTGGCCACAAATATGAGAGATAATATGACCTAAATACCCCACATTCATAGCTCCAAAGGTACATTTACTCTCTTTTTTTTAAAATAAGGAACAAGTTCGCAATGTTTTAATAACAAATTTTAAATTTTCTCATTGATCAGTCCAAAACTTCTTATAAATAAGTATATCATAAAAAATATAAGAACAAATCTCCTTAAATAAGGATAAAACATGACACTGATAGGATTTTGAAAAGTTACTAGGCATTAACAAAAATTTATAGTTCCCTTTATTTATTAGTCATGATTGTTGTTTTCTAAGTATTATTCTTAAGCATTCTAATATGATGATAGTCAGTCCTTAAATCAAGCTTTAATAAATATTTAACACTATGAAACTCCTCTTTAGGTTCTTCCATAAGGGGTATATGAAAATTGTCCTTAATAGTTTGCTTATTAAGAGCTTTATGATCAATGTATAAATTTCAAGTGTCATCTTTCTTATTAACTAATATCATAGTATAGGAAAATTGACTCATAGTATACTGAATGATTCTCTATTTCAAAATTCCTTGCACTAACTATTATAGACCATCCTTCTAAATTTTTTTCATAATTATAAGGTCTCAAATTAATGACTCTATTGGCTTACATTAGTAAAATTTGATGATCATGTGACCTCTTTAATTAGGTAATAAAAACATATAAGCTAACACGAACTTCCTTTTTAGAATTTAGAATGCTTCTTTTGCTTCAGAATTCTACTTAAGAAAATGTTTACTTAATAAAATGGTTAAGGGTCTACTGATTTGTCTTTATTCTTTGATGAACTATTGTGGTAACCAACTAAACCAAGTAATCTTCTCAATTGCTTACTTGTTATTAGAATAAAGCAAGTGGGTAAGAAATTTGTTATTCACATATAGGTTGGCTTGTACTTGTTTCTTTGTTGGCCACTCATTCATTATATCCATCTCTCTATTATTTGTTTTTGTTTCCTCTTGAGAGAAAATATCACCTAAATACTTTATATTCTTATCCACAAAGGTACGTCAACATCGTTTTTCCTTAAGACTTATTATAAATATATTATAAGCAATATAAGTACAAGTCTCCTCAAATAAGGATAAAAACTTATATTCATAGGATTTTAAAAAGTTGCTAATGCATTACTGAAGAAATTATAGTGCCTTCATGAGTCATGAATGATGTTTCTTGAACACTATCCTTATGCATTATGATATGATGATATTTAGTCCTTAAATTAAGTTTTAATAAATACTTAACATTATATAACTCCTTTAAAAGTTCTTTTGTGAAGGGAATATGAAAATTTTCCATATTGGTTTGCTTATTAGGGGCTCTATAATTAATGCATAGGCTCTAACTGTCATCTTTATGCTTGACTAATACCATATGAGAGGAAAATAGACTCACACTATGCTGAATGATTCCCTATTTTGAAATTCCTTACACCAACTCCTACATACCATCCTTCTAAATTTTTTCATACTTATAAGGTCTCAAGTTAATGACTCTAGTTCCTTCCTTTAGTAGAATTCTACGATTATGTGAACTTTTTAGGTAAAGACAACATATGAGCTAACACCAACTTCCATTTTAGATTTTAGAATGCTTCTTTTACTACTAAACTCCACTAAACAAAATTCTTTCTCAATACATTATTTAAGGGTCTACTAATTTGTATATATCATTTGATGAACCATTTTAGTAACTAGCTAAATTTATAAATCTTTCTAATTGCTTAATTGTTATTGGAATAGAGCAAACAGGTAAGAAATTTCCTATTCATATATAGGTTACTTTATACTTGTTTCTTTGTTGGCTACTAATTCATTGTATCAATCTTTCTATTATTTGTTATTATTTCATCTTAAGAGATAACATGGCCAAAATACTCCATCTTCTTAGCTCTAAAGGGACATCTACTCTCCTTTCCAAGTAAGGAATGAGTTCTTAATATTTCAAAAACAACTTCCAAATGTTCTAAGTGATCATCCCAATACTTAATATAAGTAAGTATTTTAAGCACAAATCTCCTCATGTAAAGATGAAAAATGATATTTATAGGTTTTCTAAAAGTTGCTAGGGTGTTACTAAAAATTTATAGGGCTTTGCGTTAGTCATAAATGTTGTTATTTGAATAATATCCTTATGCATTCTAATATAATGATAGGTAGTCCTTAAATTAAGCTTTGATAAATACTTAACACCATAAAACTCCTCTAGAAGTTCTTCTAAGAGAGATATATGAAAAATTTTCCTTAAGCTTTACTTATTTAGAACTTTGTAAGCAATGCATAACCTTAATTGTTATCTTTCTTCTTAACTAATATCATAGGAGTGTAAAATGGACTTATACTATCAAAATTTCTTGCACCAACTCCTATGTAGTACCATTTTAAATTTTTTTCATACTTATAAGTTCTCAAGTTAATGACTCTAACGCCTTCGTTTAGTGGATCATCATGTAAAATCTTTAAAGTAATTGGATATTTCCATAAATACATTTGCATATTAGCATAACAATGTCTTCAAATTTATTGCTCTACCACCACTTGTTAATTAGCCTTTTTCTATTTCTCTGGTCTCTATACTAACATAACAATGTCTTCAAATTTATCTCTCTCAATGTCTAATACTTCTTTATCATCCTTTTTTTCTATTTCTCTAGTCTTATAGGTAAACAAGAATATTTGTGTTTTGTATTTAATGATATCACATAAAAGCTAGTCTATTGATTTCAGAACAACTTTGTCATTTTCCTATCAAATACCTCAATAATTTTTTTTTCTATTATACCACTAATTTGTGTCACCTCCTTTCTTTTTCACTCAAACTCCATTGTTCCCTTTGCAAAATTTTAGATCACTTTATCAAGTGAAACTAGCCACTGAATGCCTAAAACCATGTCATTCCCATCTATAGAAAATACAAATGAATTTGAACAATATTTCTAGACCTATAACCATTCAAAATTCTTATATAATTGGTGACCTAACAACTACATCCCTTCTTCGATCATTATTTTTATAGGATTAATCTCCGTCCAATCATATCGTCATTTAGCCTTTGTCCTAGCATCCATGAAGATGGGGGTACTTCCACTATAAATTAGTATATGTAAAGTCTTATTTATATAGAAATCAATCACCTTAATTTGTTTAATCTACTGTTTATCATCCCAAGTCACAACTTACAATAAGATTCCAAGATTTAGTGCCTCTCCATTACTAAAACCTTCCCTTACTTCTTTTATTTCTTCATTTTTTTCAATCACATTCTCAATTATGCACACATGAAATTCTTTCCTTTCGTATTTATGACTAAAGGTATACTTCTCATCTCACTAAAAAACATAAACCTTTGCCCTTTTTATCATTTAAGTCCTCACTAATGGTTAGTTTAGTAAATTTGGAACCTATAGCTTAAGTCAGTTGTTTTAGCTGATTTGTGAACGGTAGCCAAAATTCCACCGTTAGTCTTCTTCAATAATGCATTACATGTTATCACTAAACCACTCATATTGCTTCCTTTGTACCACATTTAACAATTCTGAAATACCATCTTATATTTCTTTGGAAATTTATCTGCATGCTGTGAACTTTTATGATTTAGCATCTTCATTACATACTTGATCTCAATTTTAGTCTTTTTAAAGATAAATCAATCAAATATTGTTATGGAATTAATAAATTATATGACAACTCATTAAACTTAACACAATATTCCTTTACAAAATTTGTTTATACCAAATCTTTTAATTTTTTAATTGGTTCCGAAAATGCTAAATCTTTAAAGCTTTGTTTAGTGTAAGGAAATATTCTTCCAATATGGAATCTCAATAGTCAACCAATTCTTTATGTACAATTGAAGCCATAATAATACTTCCTAACTCAACTGTATTGTTATTGTTCTCACTTTTAACTCAAGAAGTTTTCCATTAAAAGAAAAAAGTTGTTTGCATACACAAGGGCTCCAATCAATGAATCTTATTATCACCGGTTATTATTCATGTGAAAGGCTTTCATAGGCACACTCCTTAATATTTTGCCCATTTATTTTGTTTAATAAGACTAAAAGTTTGTTGAAGTAGCTCACCATTGTTTTCAACTCCATTATAGTCTTCTCAGCCTTCTTCTACCTCATCTTTAAATCTTTCATCTGTTTTTTAATGAATCCTTCAAACCTTTCTTAATCTTATGCTCTCGTAACTTCAACCATTGTCACTTATATTCATGGTCATTCCTAAAGTTTTATAGGCCTTAGGCAAAGTAAAAAAGAGCCCCTATTTTACCTCTTTTTTTCTTTATGAGTTTCAAGAGTAGATTCTCGTAAGAACAAAATAAAGCAAAATAGGAATAGATCAATAGTGGGTCCGAGGCATGTTCTCTTCCAACCCTTGCCCAAGTATAGGCCTTGTCACAAAGAACAATAAGTTTTGATAGTAAAATGATGCAATCAGAACTTGTTTAGCGTTTATAAAATTGGAAAATTGCAAGGGTTAAAAAGTATCAGAGAGAGAAGAAAAGGAGTTGTTAACTATTTCAAAACTCAACTACTCCTTTTAAGTAGTGGTTAGTTTCAGACAATTCGTCCAATGATAGCCTCATACATGTCATTAGAATTTAAAACAGATAATAGGAAGTTGTTTTCTATATGACTCTTACTTATATTTATAGCCTAAACTCTATCGTCTAATTTGCTTCTTCTCCGTCAGCTATCCTTTACTCCCCTCAGCTGCATTATAATTCCATATGCTCCTCTGATCTTTTTCTAATAGATGAATTCCTTTTAGGTTCTACCTACAGTCAGTTTTTCATCAATAAGCCAAGCACCAGCAAACAGCGGATAAAACTGCCCACTGCACAACATGGGCTTGCTTCAAATGCATCTACAACCCATACCAACTTCAAAATTGATCAGGCAACACTCTTACATCTTTTTAACAGATTAACTTATCTTCTGAAGTGTTCAAGAATGCCTCGTAAGATGACATAGATCTTGTAACTTTTTTTCTTACCCTTCCCAACTTTTAGGACCTTTAGAGAAATAGCAGTTGATGCACTCCTTCCTTCCATCTTCTTTATCATTTTTGTACACTGACCATTTCCTTGCATCTGGCTGGAGTTCTGCCCACTTGCGAATGTTTCGTATCACATCTTCACCAGAATTCTTGCAAGCATATTTACTGCTAGTGTATGCCCAGCCAAAACTTAAATTTGTCTCCTTGTACTCATCGTCGCTAGCCTTTGTACCTTCATCACCTAAACTGGAGAAAGTTTTGTTATTATTATTCATGCCAAGATCAAAGAATCACGTGATGTAATTGATAAATCAATTTACATACCTGCGGAAGACATATTGAATAGGAATATTAGCAGCTTGATCTTCCTCTCCTTGCTCCTCAAAATTCCAGCAGTCAATAGGGCAAGCTAGAAAACAATATAGAGAGGAGAGGGGACCTAGCCTATATATATATATAGATATTTTGAGCCGTCCCATTAACGGACTAAAACCCTAATTAGTGTTTTAAGTAAATTGGCTCGCATACTTATATTACCACACTAAAAAAATAAGCCCCTAAGGTATTCAACGGCCCAAGTGATCACTAAACGTATATTGGGCCTAAACATAGTATCATTGTGAACCATACGTCTAATCCGTAAACTTTGCAATCAAATGAAAAGCCCACATATGCAAAATTATTCTAACATTCTCCCACTTGGGCAAACATTTGATTGCTACAAAAATTTTAACATCCGGGATAGACTACATAGGTGGCCACATATGTATAGCTCCAATGATAGTACCTTACGCAATATGATCCGGTCCAATAAGAATGTCAACATCGAATATGAAAATCGTTACACCATTAAAAAGATGTAAGGCTATTCCACAGTTACAACCAATGTGGTAGTATGCAGTATAAATTTAGCAGCAAATGTGATCAAAATGTGCTAATCCATATCGGTCCTTAAAATGCTTCAAAACAAATGAAGCCACATGTCTCCAAAAGAGACTCATCTTATGTCTTTATCCGTTATATCTCGAGATAACAATATCACAATAATAAGACATAAGTCAAATGCATGCTTAAAATAATGTATGGTTAGGGAAAATATATTTTATTATTGGAAGGGGTTGTACCTGAAAACATATGGGTTGCCTACGTACCCCATTAAGGGATCAAGACAAAACTTAGTTCTTATTACATAGATAACTCCCACTAACCAAAAACATCAAATGTTTCCACAATACCCATATCAGCAAAATGTGTCTTAAAAATTATCGGAGGAAGTCCCTTAGTCAAAGGATCTGTGATTATGGCCTCTGCATTGATGTGCTCTATTTTCATCTTCCCTTCCTTAACTCTATCTTTAACTACCAAATATTTGATGTCAAAATGCTTTGACCCACCAGAACTTTTATTATTCTTTGAAAAGAACATTGCTGCACTATTATCACAATAAATAGTGATTAGTCTCGAGATGGAATCAACAAATTTTAACCCAGAAATAAAAATCTTTAACCAAACAGCTTGAATAGTAACTCCATAACATGCCACAAATTCAGCATGTATGGTAGAAGATGCCACCAAAGTCTTCTTAACACTTCTCCAAGAAATAGCACCACCAGCTAACATGAAAATGTATCCTAATGTTTATTTCAAATCATCTTGACATCCGGTAAAATCAGAATCAGAGTATCCTACTACCTCAAGATGATTTAAACACTAGAAAGTAAGCATGTAACTTTCAGTTTTCTTCAAATATCTCATAACTTTCTTAGCTGCTTTCCAATGCTCGTGCCCGGGATTAGACTGAAATCTGCTAAGAACACTGACTACATAGGATATATCCGGCCTAGTGCAAACCTGAGCATACATCAAGCTCCCTACTATACTAGCATACGGTATCATCTTCATAGATTCTCTCTCGAGCTCATTCCTTGGACATTGAGTTTTGTTAAACTTATCCCCTTTTACAATAGGTACATCACTAGGTGCACAATTCTGCATATTAAACCTTTCTAAAACACGTTGTATGTAAGCCTTATGAGAGACTCCCAACAAATCGTGATTTCTGTCACAATATATTTCAATTCCAAGCACATAGGAAGCTTCTCCAAGATCTTTCATCTTAAAATTAGCAGCTAACATTTTATTTGTCTCATAAAGCAACCCTAAGTCATTGCTAGCAAGCAAAATATCATCAACATATAGGACCAGAAAAATAAAATTTCTCCCACTGGTCCTGAGATAGATACATTGATCAACTGTATTTTCAATGAAACCAAAACAAGCTACAACCTTATCGAACTTCAAATAACACTGACGTGATGCTTGCTTCAGTCCATATAAGGATTTGTGTAACTTGCATACTAAGTTCTCTTTTCCCTTTACAACAAAACCTTCAGGTTGTCTCATGTAAACCCTTTTAGACAAATCTCCATTGAGAAAAGTTGTCTTAACATCCATCTGATGAAGCTCCAAATCGTAGTGTGCCATAAGTGCCATAATAATTCGAAAAGAATCTTTGGACAAAACTGGCGAGAAGGTCTCATTATAGTCAATACCCTCTCATTGAGTAAACCCTTTTACAACTAGTCTCGCCTTCTTTCGTTAAACATTTCCTTTTAAATCTAATTTACTTTTGAAGATCCACTTGTTGTCTATAGCCTTAGCATCCGAAGGAAGTTCAACTAGTTCCCAAACTTTATTCTGTTCCATAGAATTCATTTCATCTTCTATAGCATTTATCCATTTTTCTGAATCAAGACCTGTCAACGCTTGCTTAAAGGTAACAGGATCAACAATATGTCCACTATTAAAATCACTCTCTAGTAAATAAGTGATGTAATCATTTGGCAGTGCAGACGTCCTTTCCTTTTGTGATCTTCTGACTTGTGGCTCAAAAACTGACTCAATCGAGGTTGGAAGAGGAATCAGAAGTACATCTTAGTGTTTAGGTTCTTCATCAACAATTTCAATCGGTTGAGATACAACTCTTTCCTGTATAACGGGAACTGGAACAATAACTTGATTTGGTTTAACAAAAATTTCCTTTAAAGTAGAACTCCCACTATCACCAAAATCATTTTCCAAAAATTTTGCAGTAATTGATTCAACAATCCTAGTGCCCCAGTTTGGACAGTAGAATTTATATCCTTTTGATCTATCTAGATACCCAGTAAAGTAACTAGGAGTGGATTTTGGGTCTAATTTCTTTTCAAAAGGATTATAAATTCTAACCTCAGCTGGACACCCCCAAACTCTGAAATGAGCTAAACTAGGCTTACGTCCTGTCCATAATTCAAAAGGTGTCTTTGCGACAGCTTTATTTGGAACTCTGTTCAAAATATACATGGCAGTTTTCAAAGCTTCACCCCATAAATATTCCGGCAAATTTGTTCTACTTATCATACTTCTGAGTATATCCTTTAGAGTTTGATTACGTCTTTAAGAAACACCATTTTGCTCAGGTGTCCCTGGCATACTATATTGAGGCACGATTCCACACCCTTGTAAAAACCTTGCAAAATCACCCATATTTTGACCAAACTCATCATGTTTTCCATAGTTCTCACCACCACGGTCAGATCTTACAACTTTGATACTTTTTCCACATTGTTTCTCTACTTCAAGTTTGAAGATCTTAAATTTCTCTAGTGCATGTGATCTATCATTAATTAAGTACACATATCCGTATCACGAGAAATCATCAATAAAGGTTATGAAATACTTGTTCCCACATATTGTGAAGGATAAGGGTCCACTAATATCGGTATGAATTAAGTCCAAAATTCCATTGCTCCTAATGGAACCTTTTCTAGTGGACTTAGTTAGTTTTCCTCTTATATAATCCACACAAGTATCAAAATCAGAGAATTCTAGAGATGGAAGTATCTCAATTTTCACCAATCTTTCCATCCTATCCCTTGAAATATGACCCAAACGTTTATGCCACAACATAGAAGATGATTCACGGATTAGGGCTCTTTTTTTTGACACATTGGTAACACAAGAGTCTTCACCAAAAGGAGCTAAAGACAATTTGTATAATCCATCACATAAAAGACCATTTCCAATCAAACGAGAATCATAAAACAATTTAACCATTCTATTGCCTAAATTAAAGGAAAAACTAGAAGTATCAAGTTTCGATATAGAAATTAAATTCTGTCTCATTGTCGGTACAAAAACTGTATTTTCTAAAATAAGAGGAAAACCAGACTCCAAAATTAACTTCACTACTCCTATGAATTCAACCTTCACTTGAACTCCATTCCCAATGCACAGGTTCACTTTATTCTCACTTGGCCTCCGTTTGCTTATGAAACCCTGCAAAGAGTTCGCAATATGAATACTAGCTCCTGAGTCTATCCACCAAGAATTTAAATGTACATCTACAAAAGAAGACTCAAAACAAACTAAGGCCAAAGAGATACCTGTTGAACTCTTCTTCTTTTCCAACCAAGTCTTAAATTTGAAACAATCCTTCTGCCAATGACCCTTTTTCTTGCAGAACTTGAATAGATCAATTTTCTTCACAGTTCCTTTAGGACCATTAAAAGTCTGACCTCCAAAAACTTTATTCTGCTAATTTCGATGTAACTTATTTCCCTTACAGAACTTAGGCTTATGGTTACGAGAAAACCCTATGTTCTGTGGTGGCTGAAAAGCTAATTGAACTGTCTCAACAGTTTCACGCCGTATTCTATGCTCCTCTTGGGCACATACTGCAATTAGGTCATTTAAATCCCATTTATCTCGTTGAGCATTATAAGCAACCTTGAGCTGAATAAATTGGCTAGGAAGGCTATTCAGAACATGATAAACCAGAAAAGGCTCTGCAATGGGAATCTTAAGAGCCTTCAATTTAGAAGATATATTTATCATGTTCATAACATGCTCCCTAACCCTACTTACACCATCATACCTAATATTCATAAATTTGTCCATCAGATCTCCAGTTTCAGCTTTATCTGACTCAACAAATCTCTCTCCTATGGCATCCACAAAATCTTTGGCATTTTCATTGTTCGGAATAGCACCCTTAATGGAATCAGATATTGAGTGCGTAATAATTTTCAAACATAGTCTGTTAGCCCTTTCCCATTTTTCATATTCAGACGCATATTTAGGAGAACTCTTGTCTGTGGGTTCCGAAAGTTGTTTTTCCATTACAAAATCTAGGCCCAAAAGACCAAGTTCAATTTCTACATCTCGTTTCCATCTCACATAATTATTCCCAGTCAAAGTTTTAATAGCAGACAATTGAATTGAAAGGGATGAGGCATTCAAAACTGTGGAAACATAAAATAATATATATTCAACATCATCCAAACATAATGCATGCAGTTAATAGATGACGAAATATTCATCTAATTAACATGGAAAATTAATTAGAAAGTCCGTAATTAAGGTCAAATCACACGAAAGTTATTACGGTGAGAGCCTAGATGCATCGTTGTAAAGTCACTTTTGGGCCGACAATACAACATGCTATAAGGTACTCTTAAAACATGTCACAGTGCTAGTTAACAAATACATTGATTTTCGAAACACCAACACCTTTGGGTAGAAGGAGATTTCTAGACTAAGTGAAAACGTTAACTGTCTTATGCCAATTTCTAAAGCATTACATATAATACCACCTTTGGGCAAGATAGTATACGCAAAATCCAAAAAATGTAAAATTAACTTCCCTTTATTAATTTATTTGTTATAGAGAAATTCGAGTAAATAATAATGAGTGTGCCAATTTGGCAGCTACCACCCATTTTTATTTCAAAATATTTCTCTAAATGAGAGAGTAAAGACAATTTTGATGCCCACGAAAAATTTAATCACAAAATTTACAATCATGAAATAAATCATGAAGTGGCACCAGGACTTTATATAAGCAAGGGAAACTGAGAAAGGGAAATGTTATCTCTTCAAGAAAAAGATCCATGCAGGCTTGGAGTTAGTCAAAATACATAACTCTAAGTGAACCTTGAGGTGAAATCCACTAATCCTTTGAGTCAAACTCACTACGAAATAATCATAAGTAAAAGTTTTCTTAAGCTAAAAGACTACGGCTATACACTTCATGTATATCTAACAAATTGGATAGCCTGAAATCTCCAATTCAATAGTAATTATGATGGCATGAGTTTCACTGGATAAACATTGCATGCGTCAAAGTGCTCAAATTTGAAACAAATCGTTAATCTCAATCTAGACACAAACTGCTATGGATGGAGCACGTCCCAAAAGTTGCAATTACAAATTTTTCTTTTGTTATATGATTATGTATGGTACTAAAGGGATACTGACCATAGTTCCCATTTGATTTTTCAATAGGTTAACAAAAACAATCTTATATGATTGATTTAGACACTAAAATGCCATACTACATGCTCTAAACCATTACCTGTGTAAGAAAGGCATGAGAACATAGTTGTGAACTGTGAAGTCCAAGGCCCAGGGTATGATTATCAGTAATGCCAAAAAATTTAGCCGAATTAAAGGAAGCATATCGGAAGACACGATTCACTCCAGATTTAATAACAAACACAAAAGAGAAATAAACACCTATTATCCCATAAGCTAACTTCAACCAAATAAAAAAAAAAGATTTGTACATGAATTGAATAAATACGAATTCTTATCTTAGCATGCCAGGCTTTGATACAAATTGTTATAATTGTTCCTGCCAAGATTAAAGAATCACGTGATGTAATTGATAAATCAATTTACGTACCTGTGGAAGACATATTGAATAGGAATATTAGCAGCTTAATCTTCTTCTCTTTGCTCCTCAAAATTCCAGCAGTCAATGGGGTAAGCTAGAAAACAATATGGAGAGAAGAGGGGACCTAGCCTGTATATACAGATATTTTGAGTCGTTGCATTAACGGCCTAAAACTCAAATTAGTGTTTTAAGTAAATCGGCCCGCATACTTATATTACCACACTAAACAAACAAGCCCGTAAGGTATTCAACAGCCCATGTGATAACTAAACGTATATTGGGCCCAAACATAGTATCATTATGAAGCATACATCTAACCTGTAAACTTTGCAATCAAATGAAAAGCCCACATATGCGGAATTATTCTAACAAGTTTTTGTATGGTTTCATGTAACACCCCACTCCCGTTGGACACGAACCCGATATCGATGGTGATATCCGAATCCGTGCCCCGCGAGGGTGGCG
>JAOQMS010000179.1:14081633-14113201 GCA_027563885.1 Erythroxylum longipes
AAAGCGGAAAGCAAACGAAACAAAGTAGACGAAATAAAAGACAGACGAAGTGGAAAGCAGATGAAGCATGAATTCTTTGACACAATTGTAGCTCCAATTCTCTAGTCTAATTTAAAAAAAAGACTATCTCAAATGGAACTCTGTAGAAGAAGTTTCGGTCATATAAGTAGAAAGTAGACGAAACAAAAAGTAGACGAAACAAAAGACAGACGAATCAGAAAGTAGACGAGGCAAAGTCTTAAGAAGAAGCGGAGTCAACTTGAGACGAAGCAAAGTCAACTTAAGACGAAGCAAAGTTAACTTAAGATGATGCAACACTTAAGACAAAGCGGTCAACTTAAGACGAAGCAAGGTCAACTTAAGACGATGCAACGCTTAAGACAGAGCGGTCAACTTAAGACGAAGCAAGGTCAACTTAAGACAATGCAACACTTAAGACCCTGTGAAGATGCATCTTTACAGACGATGCATCCATATAGATAAAATGACGTCATCACAGAGGAAGTTGACGTCATCACAAACGATACATTTTCACAGAAGAAGTGGATTTACAGAAGATGCATCTTTACAGACGATGCATTCTTACAGAAGAAATGACGTCATCACAGAAGAAGTTGATTTACAAAAGATGCATCTTTACAGACGATGCATCCTTATAGAAGAAATGACGTCATCACAGAAGTTGACGTCATCACAGAAGAAGTTGATTTACAAAAGATGCATCTTTACAGGGTCTTAAGCGTTGCATCGTCTTAAGTTGACCTTGCTTCGTCTTAAGTTGACCGCTCTGTCTTAAGCGTTGCATCGTCTTAAGTTGACTTTGCTTCATCTTAAGTTGACTCTACTTCGTCTCAAGTTGACTCCGCTTCGTCTTAAGACTTTGCCTCGTCTGCTTTCTGATTCGTCTGTCTTTTGTTTCGTCTACTTTCTTCTTATATGACCGAAACTTCTTCTATAGAGTTCCATTTGAGATAGTTCTTGTTTCAAATTAGACTAGAGAATTGGAGCTACAATTGTGTTGAAGAATTCATGCTTCATCTGCTTTCCACTTCGTCTGTCTTTTATTTCGTCTACTTTGTTTCGTTTGCTTTCCGCTTTGCCTGTTTTTCAATTCTTCTGCTTTTGATTGGTTTCATCTAATCCTATCGTTTGGTCCATTTTTGACCCTTTTGACGATTGAATTTGTCTTTAAGGTCTTCATGGAAGTTGTATATATTGAAGCCCTCTTTTAGATAATCTAAAGAACGTTTTGATTCGAAATCTGTCGAAAGAGTTATACCTTTCTTCCCAAGGTAGGTTCAATATGACTTAGATCAAAACCCTATTTGATTCTTTCAGCCATAACTTCATTATCCGACCTCCAAATGAAAGGAACCTCATGTCTAGATAATCTAGAGGCATAGAGCTATAAAATGATCTAAAGTAATAGAATTTTAACCTAGCCTCTAAGATGCTCAATATCTAGATGAAAGTTGAGCATAGAATATTTGCTTCAGTATAAGGAAGGATTTAGAAGATAGGGCCCGATACTACGGTATTAAGAAATGAGGATGAACCGGGGATGACTAATAAGGGTTAAATGGGAATAACCTTGCATGGTAACAAGCACAAGCACACGTCCTATGAAAAAGAATGTTGGGCTCTGGAATCGGGGTCCAACAACATGTATCCATGAGCAACTAACTATGCTTTGTATTTTTGTATCGAACCATCAAGTCTGAACTTTAGCTTGTAAATCCACTTTAGAACAACTATCTTTTTGCCATCTGGTAAGTCAACAAGCTCCCAGGTGTCACGTTTTTCCAAAGCTCTAATTTCTTCTTCCATGGTAGCCTTCCATTCTTTTATTTGCACAGCATCTTCAAAGCAGTTAGGCTCTTGAATAGATGCAAATTGGCAACTTTCTTTCTCTTCATAAATTTTCTGTAAGGAATGCCATTTTCTTAGAGGAGTTGTTAAAGAACTTGATGAAGTTGGAGAACTTGCTAGAGATGATGTACTTGAGGGAGTTGAAGGTGATGAGGAATTATCACCATTAGTATCATCAAAATGAAAAGATTCACTATGTCCATGGCAAAGATTTGAACAACCTTGTTTATTTCTCCAATACCTTGTAGTTTTCTCATCAAACACCAAATCACGACTAATAATCAACTTATTAGTCAAAAGATTATAAAAACGATAACCTTTAGTTTCAGTACTATAGCCCACAAATATGCACTTCACACTATTATCATCAAGCTTATGCCTATTTTGAGAAGGAATAAGGACATAAGAAATGCAACTAAAGACTTTGACATGTGATACTTTTGGTTTCCACCCATACCATGCTTCAAAAGGTGTTTGATGTTTTAGTGTTGTTGTTAGGCTTCAATTTAGAATATAAGTTGATGTGTGAACTACTTCTGCCCAAACATTTCTTGACAAGGATTTTGTTTTAATCAAGCTTTTGGCCATTTCCACAAGATTTCCATTTTTTCTCTCAGCTATGCTTTTTATAACAATGTAAGATTTCCATTTCTTTCTCTTAGCCATGCTTTTTTGTAACAATGTGTAACTAGCTATCAATTATCTTAAAATTCTAGAATCTACACAAAATTTATTAAATTCATTTGATAGAAACTCACCACTACAATCTTCCCTTAGAATCTTCAAGTAATGCCCACTTTGTTTCTCTGTACAACTCCTAAAAATTTTAAAAATAGTATGCATCTTGATTTTTCTTTAGAAAAATAAACCTATATGAACATGTTGTAGTTATAAACAAACACAATAAAATATGTATTACTATTAAGAGAAGGAGTATTTATTAATCCACATATATCCGCATAGACTAACTCAATGGGTTTAAATGCTCTTCTTACGTTTCCCTTAGGAAAAGCCACCCTATGTTGTTTCCCAAAAACATAGCTCTCACACATTTCTCCAATATCTTGAATTTTAGGCATTCAATCCACCAAGTTTTGATTGGATAAAAAATTCAAGCTTCTGAAGTTCAAATAAACATACTTGTGATGCCACAACCAATTTTTGTCCTCAAAAGATGCTTTGAATGCACATTGAGCACCATTAAATGCAAATTTATTGTTTTTGGCCATTGGAACTTTACATAACAATTTTTTTTTGCTTGCATCAGAGAAAACAACACAAGACATATTCTCAAAGACAAGAAAGCAACCTTCTCGCAAAAGTTGACTAACACTTAAAGATTGGAGTCAAGATAAGGAACATATAACGCATCTTTGATCCATTTTCTACCACTAGAATTTAACTTTAAATCTCCTTTTTCTTCTTCATCATGAATCACACCATCTTCCATCTATATAGTGGTTTGTATGGATAAATCTAGATATATAAAGGCCTCTAAATTAATTGTCATATGATTGCTACACCCGCTGTCTATAATTCAAATATCCGGAGATTGTACAGTTGTTGAATAACAAGCAAGAAGCAGGCTTTCACTTTCATCCTTTGTATCTTATTCAACATACTTAGCGTGTTTCTCATGCTTTTCTTTCAACCTACAATTCTCTTCAATAAGGCCAAATTTATTATAATAATAACATTGAAAATTTTGAGGTTCACCAGTTTTTCGTTTTCCCTTGTGATTTTGATTTTGACTGGTAGAATGTCCTACTCCTCTGCCTTCATGCTTTCCTTGATAAGAATGACCACCTTGTCCTTTTTTCCAGCTAGATTCCTCACTATTGCTTTTGCCACTTGGTGCATTGTTGTGGTTTAAGCTTCCTTTTAATACTTTTGTGTGAAAAGCATTTTTGGTGGATTTTGACCTTCATATCGCTTCTATCTATCTTCATGAGACTACATTGATCTAAGTAGCTTGTCAATTATTAGTTCATTAAGGTCATTTTTCTTTTTCTATGGTAGCCACCATATGCTCGTATTTCTTAGGGAGACTTATCAAAATCTTCTCAACAACTTTCTATTTAGACACGTCTTTAAAATATTTTCTCATTTGATTAACAATTTCTATTAGCTTGGTAAAATAAGCATCAGGGGACTCACCATCTTTCATAAAAGAACTTTCAAAATTTTGATGAATAGTTCGTAATTTAACATTTTGTACCTTTTTGGTGCCTTGATACCTCTTAAGAAGTAAGTCCCATGCTTCATTTGACTTGTTGGCTGACTCTATGCGAGGAAAGATAGATTCATCTACTGCTTGATAAATAAAAAAGAGAGCTTTGGTGTCCTTCTTTCGATGGTTTCTCAAAACCTCTGTTGAAACTCCAGTCTCTGTGTACCCTTTCTCCACCATCTCCCACATATCTTGAGAGATGAAGAGAGTCCTTATCTTGGTGCTCTATGCATCATACCTACTTCCTTTAAAGATATAAATGGAAGGAATTGAGGAATTATTCTGAGAGTGATTGTTAGCCATGACAGCTTAGATACCAGATGATAAAATAACTAGAATATAAAATTCAAAAACTTCTGTCTTGCACACTAAACAAAACAGAGGTAAAAAAAAAGTATAAAACCAAAGATTCTGGAATACCTCTTTATTCATCAAGTTCAACTTTGAATAGACATTAAAAATATCATAATCCTTAAATTTAAGGAATAACCAAAACAACCCAGCAACTATTTCCTACAAATATGAAACATAAAGTTTGTTGTTTAAGAATAGGACTTGAAATTGACCTGGTAAAAATAAAAATTTTGACTAAAGAATTTAAGAACTTACTAATTTTTGCATTATTTGTTAACAATCAAGTGCATGCATACCTACGGCATCTTAGGGACTTACAATTACCCACATATACATAATAATCATTATTTAATGTTTTTTAATTTCTACAAGTTCAGGAAAGAGTTATTATTTGGTTTTCTTTAACCAAAAAATACACGATTGTATTACTTTGAAGATCAAAGTTGAAGGATACAAGGAAGAACTAAAATCCATCATTTAAATTAAGCAAAATTGTGTTTGTCACTTTTTTTACTTAAGCAAGGTACTAGACAATTAGGATAACAATAAATTGAAAAAGGTATCTGTAAAAAACTGCATTAATATTATTATTTTGTAATTTTTATATTTCTAAAAATTTGTATTTCACTAACTTCGCATCTTATTGGTTTATCAATCCTATTTATAATAGCTAAATGAAACTTAATTATATTAAATCCTTAGATAAAATTTATTTTAAGAAATAAAAAATAATTCTAAAAAATACAAAAAGTCACTTTAGGAATAGAAAGAATATTTCTTAGAAATTGAAATTAGTTTCTTGTTATAATATTCCCTCTTAACTTGTAATTTTTGTATGATCTTTAGAATTGTCAAACTTGTCTCATAACTTTTGTAAGAATATTAACTAGCTAGTTTAAAATGCTAACATATTCTTTGTGAACCACTTTTTTATTTAATAAGTCATGAACAAAATAATATTACAATTTAATATGTTTGGTCTTACTATGAAAAAAAGGGTTCTTCATCATTACAATAACAAATATATTGTCATTTTAAACTAGTATAAGACTTTCTTATTTCTTCTTTAAAATTGAAAGAATCTTTCTCAATTACAAAACTTCATAAGTGGTACTAGTAGCTGCTATATACTCGATCTCTATTGAAAAAAGTGCAACAATGTTATTTTTTTAAAACTCTAAGATATTACCTTTGACTTAAGGAAAAACAAGAAGCATGAAATACTTTTGCAATCATCTAGTGATCCAATCCAATTACTATCAATGTAGCTTACCAACTTGTTATAATTTTCTCTTTTATGTTTGATCCCAAGTTTCTTTGTTTTTTGCAAGTAACATAATATTATTTTTGCATACTTTAAATAAAAGTTGCTTGGAATATTCATGAATTTGAAAATATAACTCATAGCTTATAAGATGTAAGGCCTAATATTGGTAAGATAGATCAATGATCTAGCTAAACTTCTTAAGACTTTTAGATCTACATTATATGTTTCATCATTGTTTTGAAACTTCTCATTGGCTTTATGAGAAATTTCTTAAGCAAATCATCAATATATTTTTCCAGAGAGATGAAAATTTTCCCTTTGTATTACTTTACTAGAATATTAAGAAAATATTTCATGCACCTAAGATTAGTCATTCCAAGATTTTTTGTTATGGCATGCTTGAAATCATTATCCATACTTAAATTTGTACTAGTGTTAATTAAATTATCTATGTTTAAACACACCATAAGAAAGTCATAATTACTCTATGTTTCCACATAAAGAGATGACTTAATTTGACTTCTAAAAAATTATTTTATTGGAGATAGAAATCAATATTCATTCTCCATGCATGTGAGACTTGTTTTAAGTCAAACAATGTCTTTCTAAGGCAATAATCTTTGTATTCTTCTTATGGTTATTTTATATAGACTTCTTCTATATCACAATTTAAAAATACAAACTTCATATTACAATGAAAAATTTCTAGTTCCAGTTGGACAAGCACAAATAGAACTAGGGATGACAATTCTAACCAGGCCCGGCCCATTTTTAGCCCGGGTTTGGCAGGCCACGGGCTAACCATGGTCCGCCCGGGTAGGGCCATGGGCTAACCATGGTCTGCTGGCGGTTCGCCCCGCGAGCCACGGTCTGGTCGGCCATTTTGGACAAAACGGCGTCGTTTTGTCCAAAACGATGCCATTTTGTATTTTTTTAATTAAAAAAATCTACACGGGTCGGGGTTGGCCAGGCCCGCAGCCCACCGTGATTGAGGCTAGGCCGAGATGGGCCGAGGGTGGCCTGGGCCCGGCCCAGCCTATTGACATTCTTAAATAGAACAACTCTAATAGTCTCCATATAAATAATTGGAGCAATTGTCTTATTAAAATCAATTCCAGAATGTTGTGATTAGCCTCTTTTTTTTTTACCAATTGAACTTTATACTTTTGAATACTTCCATATTCATTAAATTTCAGTTTACATTTCCATTTTAGTTCAATCAAATCTCTCCCATTAAGCATGTCCATAAGCTTCCATATGTGGCCATTTTCTATATTCTCTATTTATTCATTTTTTTCCCTTTCTCCATATTTCTTCTTTTATAACTTCATCAAAATATTGTGATTCACAAGAGGAAAGAGTAATGTTGCTCACCATATAAATGCCAATTGGTGAATGTACATTCCTAAGAGGTGAGTTAGAACCAAAGATTGATGGATTAATTTTTAGTGGACTTGGTGAATAAGATCTTTTATTTGAACTTCTTTTGCAACTGAATCATGCATAATTTCATATTATTGAATATTAACAAGTTCAAGAAGCATATAGCCTTTAGAGTTTTTAGTTTCTTCATCCTTTTAAGTCCAACTTTCAAACTCATCAAAAACAATATTTCTAAATATTTGTAATTGATTTGTGATTAAATTAAGAAGGTGATAACCTTTGGATTCATTAATGTGGGCAACTAAAATAATATTTTCTATTTTCTTATCAAATTTCTCTTTATTTTGAGAAATATTTAGAGCATAAGCAATGCAACAAAAATTTTTTAAATTTATCCATCATTAGTTTGCGACTACTTTAGGATTTAAGAGGGATTTTGTTACAAATTGCTTTTGTGGGTGAATCATTAAGAGTATAAACAACTTCACCTTATGAGAAATTAGAAAGGTTTTACTTTGTAAGAAGTTTCTTATCATTTTAATAATTGTTCTATTCTTGCATCCAATCTCTCTATTTTGTTAAGATATATTACAAATAATTAGTTATCTTTATATGCCAATTTTCTTACAATACTCCATAAATAGTATATTCACCATCATGATTAGATCTAAGTGTCTTTAATTGATTTTTACTTTGTCTTTCTGCATAAGTAATAAATTGTAAAAAGGTAGGAAAAACATCTGACTTTTTTTCTGGGAAATACAACTAAGCTTGGCATATTTGACTAGACTTTAGGGTAGGCATAAACTTTTTTAAATTTCAAGCTTCGACCTGACTGACATCACTTTACACTATGAAGCAATTACTTTTATAGTTGACTACTTTTATTATAGTGTAAAACAACTGACTGTTTTTCATATTGTAAAATTGAAAGGACCTATCATGGAGTTCCCTTTTTTGGAACCCGAGTGGAACCCTCCCAGCGACTTTCCCACGGTAGCCCTCCAGTCGATATCTAACTCAACCCAAGGGTTCTCATAAAGCCAAGTCGTTCAATTGTTAAAAACCTTTTATATTTTAAAAGTAAAAAACGTGGAAAATAGTGGGAAATTTTTTTGAATCATTTTATTAAAAATTTTGGTAGCACAACTACTGCATTTTGAAATTCCCAAAATTTTCAAAAGCCTTGTAAAATTTCAAAACAGTTCTATATTCACAACAATTTCTTAACTACGAATTTTAGACTTCAAGTCCACTCATAAGCAACTCCAAACAAATAATTCTCAACAATCACCACAATAAATTTTAAAAAGCTAAAACATAATTGTTCATTTCATTTAAAAGCATTTATAAATGTCCATTCTTTATACAAATGTACATATCAACATAACACAGGCACAACAACACCCGATGATACAACTAATCCTGTGGTGGAGTCCTAATTACTGCAGTACCTGTACGTATAATTGGGGCGGTTTGTTTAAAAAACATAAAAATAAGGGTGAGTTAGACGACATCAGTGAGTGTTAATTAGTTTACTAAAAATTTAAACTTTTCATAACAACATAACTGAAATATTCTCATACAATAATAAAGCTCATGGTAAATAATTTCCATAACAATTCACTCGTGCATCATAAAATTTAGTAATCTAATAACAGGTCATAAAATATAACTTCATTTTTCTGAAATTGCTATTTCAAAATGCCTTTTGGAAATTGAATTCATAATATAAGAGTTTCCATTTTCCATTTTCCTTTTTTTTAATCAATAAATAGTGGTGACAATATGTTTTCCCGGAAACTTTTATACTGAAAATAAGCTAACCACTAGAATTGGTACCATACGGTATCTCTCAAATTACTTTTTAAAATAAATAGTGGTGGAATTATTATTTTATGGCTTTTTTTACTCAATGCGGTCCACCACTAGTTTCTTTACCATACGGTACATTAAGCCTAAGCCACGGAGCTGGTTATGCATCCCTCACCTACAACTGGTCAATCACTATTTATGGAGTTGGTTCTATATCACTTACCCATAACAAATCATGAAGCCGGTTCTACATAGCTTACCCGTGATTGGTTAACCAATATTTACGGAGCTAGTTCTACATCGCTTACTCTTAATAGGTTAACCACTATAAATATACCAGTATAATAACATGTATAAAGCCTACCGATGTACCATAGGTAAAAGCAACTCTTACATTTACGACCCATCTTATTTTCAAAATCAAGTATAGAGGATTCACAAGTGAATTATTTCCTTGTAACTCCTAATCATATAAAATTTAACTTTCAAATTAAAACTCATATATTGCCAAAAAATACACTTATGCTAGCAATATTCACTTGTAAAATATCATTTGCATAAAACCCAACATAAATATTCATTTCATGATCAAATGAAAAATATTTGCATAAAATCAATTTAAAGAACACTCACATGTCATTAATTCTTTTGCAAAGAATTTAGTCATATAAAATAATTAAAATACACTTACAACTTGCTAGTCTCGATAAATGGAAACCATTTGCATAAAATCAATTTAAAGAACACTCATATTTCATCAATTCTTTTGCATGGAATTTAGTCATATAAAACAATAAAATACACTCACCATTTTGCAAACTTATCACCAAGCATACTCACATGTTTGGTGCCTCTCCTTTACCAACATAAAATTCATTTTGCTTAGGAATTTGTTTCCAAATTTGGAAATAAGACATTAAAATTATAGTTCGGTTTAACCAAATTCGAGATTATTATTTAATCGTGTAACACGTATGCTAATCATATTTCTTCTTAATTCTGTAAGCTAACCTATTGGTCTCTGTTTCTAAATATAACTTCAAAAGTTACTTAAATACCATATTTCACCCATTCTAACTTACTAATTTCTTCAAAACACAATCTCGCCTAATTTAATTCACCATATCATAACCATACATAATGAATCATGGTTGTGACCCATGTCCAAACTCCATACCTCCACTTTTCCTTTAATTTTCACATATTAAACATTCAAATTAGGTTTTGAAGTCTTTTATAAATTTATTCCCCTATGTCTCTAGTTTCCATATAATTAAAAATAATTCCATTTAAAATTATAAATAATGAAACATGTTCCAAATATCACAAGTTATTTCAACACAGGGACAATATTAGGTTACCCTTTTCAATCCTAATTTCCAATATTATTCATCCTGAATTAGGTACAGGTTTATTCTATACAATTTTAGTACTATGTCTTACGTTTCATTTACAATTAGAATCACCCAATTTGGAGATCTGTAGGTCAAGTTATGGTCAAAACAATAGGACTGGTTTAAGTGAACCGAGAACCTATGATAGAATTTCACTAAACGTGACTATCTCTCTTATCATATTCAACCAAAATTGACTTTTGGATCATATCACACTAAAAACCATAGGCATGGCAAATTCTCTCAAGCTTAATTTCTTAATTAATTTTCTTGTTTTCAACCCACAAAATCTTCTAAACTTATTATCTAATCCATGGAAAGTTAAAATCACAATTGATCTTACACAAATCCATTCTATGCAAAACCTACAAAACTAGAAATTTAGGTTAGGAAAACTTACCACTTTCTTTCAATCTTTTGGAAAATTGAAGAAAACTTAGTCTTGATGAATCTCTCTTCAAATCATGCTGCAAAACCCATCAAAATGGCAGTTTCCTTCTCCTTCTTCTTGGCTGTGAGTCACCCTTCCTTCTTTTCTTTCTCTTTTTATTTTTTTTGGTCTCTCACTTTCACTACATTTTTCTATCAATGGCCATAACCCATTCTTTCTTCTCTCTTATTTTCTTTTAGTTTTTGGGCTCTTTAATGCCACTCTCATAAAATGAAGCAAAGTGTATTAAGTTTTACTTTTTATACTCATTTAATGGATTACATATGTGACCTTCCTATTGTCGTCACTAATGATTCATCACACACATGTCATTTTCTCATTGATTATCACTAATGACTTATCAATCCACTAATATCATGTAAAAAGACCAAATTCTCCTTAATGAGTATAAAAAGACCAATTTGCCCTTTAATGCGTTTAATTCACCAACTAACTGAATTAAATCCCAAAGTTATTCCACAACTATGTTATCAACAAATTGAACATGAAATACTCTAACTAGGGTCAATACTTATTGAGTGGATGCTTTTAAAATTTTTGAATGGGTTTAAACTCATCAATACTCATTATTTTCCAAAAAGGGCATTTTCCAAAAAGGGCATTTTAGTCCAATAATTTAAAATTACTCGAATACTATTCAAACAACCTCCATTCTGACCTATTTCAGTTCCTAAGGGCTCCAATCCTAATTTCAGTGTTTTTCATCATATTTTAAAATTACTCAGTAACTTTTTCAATTGCTCAAAAGAATTTTTGGATTGAATATGGAAATCACTGAATTTCACCTAAATCATCCAGATCTCATTCAAAAGTGTCTAATTCCTTAAAGCACATTTAGGGTTTTTTAAACTTGTTTGAACTCATTCTGTAGCATTTTAGAGTTTTCAAAATTTTTTTAAGAAATTTCCAATCGAGTCCAGAACCATCTCTGGTTTATCCGTGATCTCTGCTATAACCTCAATAATACATTTAAAAACTTAAATTACTTTAGTATACCATAAATAGAGCATATTTTATCAAATTCATGTACAACACATTATAATCATCAAACTAGGATATTACAAAAATAATGTCATTTTATACTGTGAAGCAACTACTTTTATAGTTGACTGCTTTTATTATAGTGTAAAACATTATTTTACACTAGGTTGTATTGGGTCCTCCTTCCTTCTGCTTCATCTACTGTGCTACATTCTCCCTCTTCAATGTTCACTTCTTCAATCTTCTACTGCAGGTATGGAGTTTGCTCCTTGCCACTGTCATCTCTACTTCTCCAACTCTCCTCATAAGTCACATCTGCCTCTCCTTGCATTGCTCCTCCTCCCTCTTCCTGATAAGATTTCTTTGGTGACTACTGCGACTGCTTTCTATGTTTTTTTGGGTGGATATATTTCTCTTCTTCACTACTAGGAGCTAATTATAGATAAACACTAACAATCCTCAATTGGTTTAATTATGGAAGTGTCTTGGAAAGTACATTATGTCTCCTTGACTAGACGTTGTCTAATGGTTTCTATTTTCAAAGTATGAATTTCCATATGAATAAAATATATCTGTCTTTTGGAAATATATATGTAAACTCCAATGCGTTACAATTACACTCCAAAATTATTGTTATGTTTAGGATATTCTAGGTGAAGTTAAATTTTGAATCTATTCTTTTTGGATTCTTTGAAATGGAATTCATGAATCTGAAGTTATGATTTTTGAATGTGCTCATTCAAATAACTAAGTTAAACTCTTGAGACTTTCTACTTCTTATTTGCATATCTATTCATTCATTTAGTTTTAAGCTGTAACAAGGACTAAAGGAGCATAATAATACTACACTTGCATTAAATGTTTTCAACATCATCTTTTAGGAGTAATGTCTTTTTTTAAGAGACAAAGAAAATAAAACTAAAAGGAGGTATACAGTGGATTAAAAGGAAAGTATATTTTAAAAGTTTGATAGTTTGGCCATGGAAAGGTTTGTTTTCCTATAAATCTTAACCTAAACCTAAATATTGAGTTGTCACTAAATGAAAATGTACCTAACAAATCAAAGTCACCATAAAAATAGAAAAGAAGATAAATCATTATATCATATTCCTATCTACCTTTTAAATTTAATTATAGATCATTAAATGCCACCATTCAAATACTTTTTTAATTAATGAAAGTCAAAATAATGATATAACTTTAAGTTCATTAAAGGAGGACAAATGATGCATCTATAAGTTATTAAAAATGAGCATTGAAATTTTTAATTCAATAACTATATATTCTTTATAATTCATAATAAGAAGCTTAAGTGCACAGCGTGAACTACTTTACTCCCAAACTAAACCCTTTTAAGAATTTTTTTTAAAAAAAGCCTTTTGGGTTTTTTTTTCTTTTTTTGAAAAGACTACCTATAAATTTGATAGCACGGTAGGAGCCCAATTCCTATGCCATTCATGTTTAGTCACTCCTTTATCAAGTAATTACATGTAAATATTTGATATTATTCTAGCTCACTTTGCATTCTCCTAAGTATGTTGATGACCATTGTGTTTTTGTAGTGTTGTTTTTCTTATTTGTTTCGTTTTGTTTTTGTTTAAAAATGAATAGGCATATGTTGATATTTTGTCATCCTCCATATCAATAGTATGTACTAGAATATGAAGAACATTGGAATGAAAGCCAACATGTGTCATTAAGAGTCTTTACTAATTGGTATGTACAATATGGTTAATAGAATATTTGCAAAGCCTAATTATTTTCAGGCCTATATGTGTATATCACATATAGATGATGACCAAAAACAAACCATTTGTTTTGTTGCGGTAATGATATTATTTTGTTTGCTACATCACTGTTTACATTTACTTCTAGAATGGATATGTTTATTAGTTTTATCAATTACTTACGTTAACAAGTGGTAGTAAATTTTGATGTAAATATTTTGGTTGGTACTATTATTAATTTTATACACTAGTTCTATTTTCTTAAGTACTTACATGTCTTGATTTGGAATTTCTTGACCTAACAAGTCCCATTATTTATATTGGTCTTGTCCATCTAATATAATTAGTTCGAAACTATGAATGTTATATGAATGTTATATGAATGTCCCTCTAAACATTCAAACATTCAAAATTTGATTGTTAAATGTTTATCAAATTGTACATACACATGAAAATATTTGTGAATAACTTACATAGTCATATATATTGATTTTTTCAGATGGATGAGCATATTCCTTCGGTGGAGACTTCTAATTTGGTGTTGAAGAGTATATTAGCGGAGACTTCTAATCTAGTACCAAGTGAAGAAAGAAGTGCATTAGTTACATTAATGTTTGAAATCACTTCAATAAGGCTAGATCAATGGATGGAGTGAGAAGGCTTAACGTAAATATTGTCACAAGAAGTTAGCTGGGAGTTTAAAAGGTGGAACCTTTCATTTAAGGAGACATATGATTTCGTGTAATAGAAAGAAGATGGTATCAGGAGGTCAAACATTTTTATATCCTAACCTAATAAGAGGGACAAATGAAATGATTGGGCTATTATAGGTATCCTAACTTAATTCCTAAATTACTGCAATTAAACAAATGTAATAAAGGGAAGTATGAGTCAATTAAACAAATGTAATTGAGGACTTTGATTAATTGGTTATAATGGGTCTTGGGTTAAAGGTTCGAGAGGAAAAATTATAGGATAAAACCACATATATTTAATAATGCATTCCAGCAAAGTGTAGAGATGACAATATGAATGTGACCAAGTATTTATCTAACAATATACTATGGATGCAATATAAATGGATGCAATTAGGATAATCAGTTGAGTTGGTGAAGTGGAAGGGACATCATCTTAGGAATTTGTAGCTAGACATTTGGTAACTAAAGGTTTATCGTGTTTGAATGTTCTCAAACTAACAAAAACTAATCCAAGTGTAGAAAAATTAAAGTTAACATTGGATTGTTATGTGATGATTCCCATTTTGGCTAAATAATTGAGATCCACAAGCAATGTGTATATTAGTATTGAAAAATTCAAATAAATCCAAATTCATAGCTAGTTGTATGATGTATAAACCTAGATTTAATGTTTTATTTTTTTAAATCATAGAATTAAAAGATTAAAAGTGAATTGCATGGAATTAAAGCATCTAAAAAATGTGATCATTAATGACAATCATACATTAGAGGCATTAAAATATAAAATTGAGACATTGAAAAAGGAGGTCAATGTTTTTAATAATTTATAATTTACATTCACTAAAAGGAGCAAAAAACTAGAAAACATGCTAGGAGTTTAAAAGAATTCTAATAATAGGCTTAAGATTAGGTATACTTATGAGAGTGTACCTAACACCAAGATTACATTTGTCAAGGAATAGAATTTTCATAGTGAATATGCATTATCGAAGGTGGCAATTAAAAATAGAGTATCCATATCTAAGCATACACAAAAATCATAAGTACATGCCATGTACACTAGTGTTTATTATAAGAGTAAGACTCATGCTTTCATGTATGGATCTCCATTTAGGCCTATAACTCAATACTCTTAAGGGAAGAATAGGCATAGCTTTTTATGATAACATGTAAACCTACTCACACCCTTTTAGGACTCAAAGAAGCATACATCAAGCTTCCATTTATAGAAGGAATCATACATATAATCATGGAAGGATTTGACACTACTTTAGAAGAACATTCAATAACTTTAATATCCAAAGAAATATTCATTATTATGCATACGCATACAGAAGTCCAAGCAACGCATTTATACATTAGCATTATTTATATAATATTGTATGTCATTTTTTTGTTAAATATGGACCTGTGAATAGATTTTATTTCCTCAAACAAAAATTAACAAGTAAACCCATAAAAGTGTAGGTTGAAAAGAAGAAGGAGAAAATAATTAAAGATGCAAGTTTATTTGGGTAACTAAAACAAAGTGACAACTTAGTTGTTTATAAAAGGAATAAGAGATCCTATTCCTCTCATCATATATAGATCATAATTTTTTAGCTAGAAATGATTAAGAATACACCACTTAATAATGTTTCTTTTATATAAAGGACATAAGTTAGAATGACTACATTTTAAGAGTCAAAATTAACAAAAATTGGTTTAAGATATTTCTAATTTTTCCTAAGAAACTTTTATTAGAAATATTTTAGAATGATTAATATATAGAATGTCAAACATATTGATACTCTAATATATTAATGATATATTTTTAGCATTGAACAATATCCTATAACTAATGAAGAAAAAAGTAACAGTTAAGAGTACTATATGCTAATGAAGTTAGATTTCTAACATATATAATGATATGTACTTATATAGTATATTCCATATGGTTGGGATGGTCAGTAATATCATAATAATTATAATGTTGCACATTGGAAAGTAGTTCAAAGGGTTCTCATATAATTGTAAGGGACTGAGAACCTTGCCTATATCACTAGGGAGGAAGCCTTAAGTTATTTGTATATGGTAATGATGATGGATCTTTAGGCAGAGATGAATGAAAGGCAACCTTTGGCTATACCTTTAAACTTAGAAGTGGGGTCATATTATAATATAGTAAAAAGAAAATTTGTGTCTCACTATCCAAAATGGAGTTGAAATATTGTATACACACTTATGATGCAAAAGACTATTTGATTAATGCAATTTATGCAAAGCTTAAGCTTGAGGGCAAATTCAAATAAGGTTATTATATTTTTTATGGATAAAATAGTTACTATAGCTTATGTAAAGATTCTAAGTATCATGGAAGGTAAAAGTACATCGGTTCTAGATATCACTTTATTCGAGATGCCAATATATAAGATTGTGTAATCCTTAGATTCGTCTCCATATATAAGATGATAATAGGTCTTTTTATTAATCCTATAGTTAGGGACATATTTTATAGACTTGTTAAAGGTTTGGAATTATATAAGATATGAGGCAATAATAAAAATGATTTATGCATTATAAGATTGCATTATTTTTAGAAAATTTTGATATATGATAATTAATGGACTATATTTATATATGAGGCTGAAAGTAAGTTTTAACCCTTAAAGTCAGCATCAAAATTTAACTTAAACCTAAACATTTGGATGTATTTGAAAGGAAATTTTAACATCTCAAAAGTAATTAATTTTAACTCTCAACTTATGAAACCTTTAACATTATCAGGGTTTTATTAGTTAAATGATATATCATTGCTAATACGAGTTTGAAATAATTTTCCACTTTCTGTAGGTTTACTAATGCTATGTGGACTACACGTGGAACTAATGGGTTCCACTTCTAAAATAAGTCTTCTTCTCCCATTATTTATCATCTTCTCCATTTTTACTAGATTTTTAATGCAAATTAAAGCCAAAGATTTGCTATTTATTACCTCTCTTTTTTCTTTTCTAACTCTTCTTTGTTTATTGTCCAAACTCTAGACTAAATCTCGAAACATGCTTTGAATTATTCTCTATGTATATGTAAAGATTCAATTTTTCCCATCCTCTTATTGTTATTGTTATGGGTGTTGGGTGGTTTAAAAACTTAAAAACCACATGATATATATGAATGGGGAGGATAGGTGGTGGTTAGGTGGAGATTGAAATACAAAGTTGTTGTATTTTAAGTTTTCTTTATTTTTTCATAATTGACTAGCACTTATTAAAAACCTTGTTCTTTGTGTTTTAGTTTTCTTTTGTTTATGTGTTAGTGGGGAGGTAAAGTAAATGAATTTCACATGAAGCCTTTCTACATACCTATTAACTAATCCATTTTATTTAACAAACATTTTTATTTCTTGTTATTATTATTCTTCAAGTTGTCATTGTTTGCAAATACTTCTAATTGCAAGTAATTCTTGAGTTGCAAATGTCTAAAGAAATAACTATAAACTAAAAATGAGAATTCCTGCTAGAAGTCATCAACGAGTGGCTTCTTAAGTTAAGGAAATCAAACACCAATGATCTTTTCCCTTATAACATTTCATCATACTTGTTTAAATCTTTGAACCACCATCGAAGAACAATATTTAATGTTATATGCCTTGAAGGAGTTAATTGCAAGCTTAACTACAATTCACCTTTTAGAATTGCTTTAGTAAGTGGTTTCTCAAGAAAATTAAAAAGATGATTAAGAAAAGGAAAAGGACTTATTTTAGAAGTAGGCTTAATAGTGTCACAAGGACACATCAATGATGAAGTAACACTTAATTGAAAAAATATTAATAGAGTTAAGAGCTTCATTAGTTGAGGCTTCAAATAAGATAATTTTGAAATATTAAAATTCTTTTTTAATGTTTTCAAATATTTGAGTCTAAGTTAAAATTTAATACAAACATTAAAGGATAAAATGTACCTTTAACCTTTTATATAAAAGTCAAGTCAATAGTCTCAGACTATATTTCTCATACAGTAATCACTTTGCTACTCGTTGGAGAGAGTAAGATGAGATAATAAACATATTTGCATTGAGTTTGAAAAAAGTTACTTTTAAGCCTACAAATCAGTTTGTTGTTTGGAATTCTGCCATAGTTAAAGCTAAGATGTAACATCTTTGTATTTATATGAAAAGCTAAAAATGAATTCTCATAAAGTATTAGGCAATTGTTTATCTAAAGTTACTCAATTAGATAATATGGGAAATTAAGTTTTGACATAGCCTTAAAAGAAGCTTTCTAGTAACATATTAATTATATTGTATATGCTTAAGTTAAACCATTAAAAAAGAGTTGATGATTATATCTCTTCTTCATCAATATGTAAGCCCTATTGAATATAAGATCCAATAATTATACCCTTTAACGCTTAATACCTTATCAGAAAGTGGAATGTTGATGTTATTACTTTAACTAGTTATCTAAAGTTTCTCTTTCATCATGCCTGATGAAGCTTGTCTAGGAAAGTCATTAATATAAACTAATTAATATGAAAGTCAAGAAAAAAATTGAATGAAAACATACACCTATAGACTCAAAGACTGATGATTATAATTAAAATTACATTTGATATAATCATAAGTGCAAATTCATATTGAGATAGGTTAAGGTATTGTTCTATATTAGTATAATGAGATATTACTATTCTTATTTCATTTTTGTGGGAGTGTTATGTTAGTTTAGTGATGTGAATTTGAGTTTTTTAAAACTACATTTAGGTGGGAGGAGTAATTAGCTTTCATATTGTATAGTGATAAAAATCATTAAAATTACAAAGTTATGTCTATTTATATTTTGTTCGAGTATATGATATGCATCTAATCAAATAAAATCTAAACCTATTTTTATCTTATTTGATTATAATAGTATTTAAATAATTTTTTTTGGTAAATCGGTAAAATTAAATAAAAAACAAAAAGGTTATTTACAACTCAAGAGAATGCCTAAGAGGCAATTCTCTATCAATCATGATATGAAAAGCCTCTTCTAAAGACATGAGGAAATCTACAAGTAATCAACCAAACTTCCCACGAAAACTACCCAAAACCGAAATGAACAGCTTAACCAGAACACGTAATCTTACAAGCATACCTAGTAATGCAAAGTTAAAATAGTCAGTATTGCTCTCTACTTTTCCAGAAGGTTGAAACACCTCTTCATGGGTATAGCTGTTGAGATGCTCCATAATATACTTGCCTCCTTCTTGTCTCTGAATGCTTATTCCAAGGTTGGGAACTCCTTCTTATGTTATCAGAGTTCTCACCCAACCTTTCGTGTCAAATCCAAAGGATTCCTCTAATTTTGAAGAGAAAGGATATCTTTTCCGCTTTTGAAGCCTTGAGAATGTCGGATCTCCATTGACTCTTCGAACCATCAAACCTGTAGAAAAGATTAAGATAATAATAACAAGCATTTCAACAGTTACCTCCTCACAGTGTTTGAGTTAAGATGGTCCATAACTTGGAAGATTATTTTGGAGTACATGCTCCCCACATCCTTGGCTTCATCTTTGAATGCTCGGTTATTTCGCTCCTTCCAAATGTTATAGACAGTAGTAGAGAGAAGGATAGGGAAAAGGTTAATGTCAGTGGTATTTGAGGATTGGTTAAACCATATAGGGATGGATTGGAGGTTTGAGTTATTGGGAAGGTGTATATGGAAATGGATGAGACAATGATCCCACACGGTTTTAGAGAAGGGACAATTAAAAAACAAGTGTTCAATGGTCTTATTGGTCGAGATACATAAAGAGCAGTGGTTAGTAGTATGGAGATAAAGAAGTTTGTCCCGTGTTTGCAACTTGTTTAGGAAAGCCATCCATAGTATGAAGGAACACTTAAGGCTGTTGCTTTTGAACTAAACCAATTTATGCCAAGGGACTTTCTATAGTGGTGGTCTTAGGACATTGTAGGCTGAAACATTGGTGTACTGTTTTGAAGGGCTAGCTATCCATTCCAAACAGTCTGGAATAGAACTTTTTGGTTGGTACTATAGGGGCTCTAGGTTTCCAATGATCTCTATATTAAATTCTTACCATCACTCATTATTTCTGATAATTTTTGAGACTCTTACTGTTATTGGTAGCCTCGATCCATTGGTCTCCCACAGAGAAGCGAAGAGCTTCAGGAGTCCTCTAGGATGCCAAGTATCCTGCCAAAAAAGACCTAAATTTGGAATGGTTCCCCAATTTATCCCTCACGAATAAGATTTTCCTCCAACTGCATAAACTATTAGTGGTTGGTTGAGCGCTCCAGAAATTTTTCCTTCTTAAAATTATAGAGTGCACCCACTGAACCCACAAAGCTTTCTTATCATTAAACAGATACCAAATCCTTTTCCCTAGCAATACATAATTCCACGTTGGCAAAAGCTTAATGCTAGATCCTTTTGATTGTGATTAATTTGAAATTTAAATAGATTTTCTAAAGGTTATAAATAAGTGAGATATTAAGTAATTGAGCGTACACTTAAACAAAAAGAGAATTTATTTTAGAATCTTTTTTCCTATGTAAAAAATTCTTTTAAAGAGCTATCATCGCACTGTTATACGTCTTTGGGTGCTTTTCCTGTTAGAAGACAAACCCTTATAGAACTCTTATAGGTTCTTTTAGACACACATCTCTTATCTTGTACTTTGTTAGCTGTCAAATTTATTTATTATAGCTAGCTATTTTGTAGTTGTTTATTAGCTGTCTAAGTATCTGAATAAATCGACTTTCACAACCTATAAAAGGCCCTTGTATATGTAATGTTTGTAAAAGAGAAAAACAGAGGAAAATAGAGTGAAAAATAAAGAGCTGCAGCTCAAAAGTGTGTAACGTTGTTTTTATCAATATATATTATTGTTTGATTTTTTTTAGTAGTTGATCTACTTTGTTTCCAAAAAGTGGTATCATATCCAAGTTCGTGACTATGTTTCAAGGATGTGAAAATAGCCAATATGATTCAGCCTCAAATTGCAAAATTAATGAAGACAAATTAAGAAAATACTACTTAGATCACAAGATTTGGGGGAGATTGTTAAAAAGGTCTACATTAAGCCTAAAGAAGCAACCGCCAAAGCATCATTATCAAAGGCACAAAAGACATCACTTAAGGAATCACACAAGAAGGACAAAAAGGCCTTGTTTTTCATCTTTCAATGAGTTCATGAATCAACATTTGAAAAAATGTCAGATGCAAAAATATCAAAGGATGCATAGGAAACTCTACAGAAATCTCTTAAAGGAGTTGAAAAGGCAAAAAAGGTACAGCTCCAATCTGTTAGAGTTGAATTTGAAATGTTAAAAGTGCATACTATGTTACTCGTCTGAAAATGGTGGAAAACAAGATGAAAAAAATGGAGAAGTTTTTGATGATGTTAGGGCGATGGAAAAACTCTTACGTTCACTTATAAGAAAATTTGATTATGTCGTCCTTACAATTAAAGAATCAAATGATTTGTCACAAATCTCTATATACAAGCTTATAGGCTCTCTTCAAGCTTATGAGCTGAGAATGATCCAAAATGAAAATATTGATGATTTGGGACAAGCTTTGCAAAGCAAGTTATCTATTGGTGGCAATCAAACTAGCAGCAGTTGTAAACAAGGCAGAGGAAATCAAGGTAGCTGTAGAGGTCACTATAGAAGTGGACGTGGTGAATGGGGACGTGGTAGGAAATCTTTTGAAACAGGCCAACAAATGAAGGCTATCAAATATATGGTTGTGGTTGAGGACTCTAAAACTAAAGAAGAGATGGTTTTCAACTCCTAGGTAATAAATCATAAGTGCAATGTTACAACTGTAACAAGTATGACCATTTTAGTTACATGTGTAGATTAGCCCCTAAGAGGGAGGATGTAAAACCCCAAACTTTTTCTTTTAATGAAGGGAAATTTTATGTTCTGTGAATAGTATTTTTCTATATGAATAGTGATTTTTGAGGGCCCCACCCTGAAAAGAATTGAAAATATTCAAAATAAGGACTAGAGTATAATGATAGTGAAATGGCTTGAATATAATTCCGATCAGATGATTTCAAGAAATTTGAAAGTTTAGGACTTAAAATTCTCTTTTTGGCAAAATAATGGATACATATGTTTTTTAAACCTATTCAAAATTTTTAAAAGCATTTAGCCAATAAAAACAAATGTATCCATTATTTTTCCAAAAAGACTACGTATTGACCCGAATTACAGTATTTCATGGTCAATTTGATGGGAAGATGATTACGGAAAATTTTCATAATTTAATTTGGTAAGTTGATGAATTAAATTCATTAAAGGACAATTTGGTCTTTTTGTATAGTGATTAGGGGCAAGTTGGTTTTTGTACATGTTAATTAGTGGATTAGTGACTAATTAAGGGAGATGACTTGTGTTATGCACATAAGAAGTAAAATAAGACAACATGCTTCATTGTTTTGGAGAGTTAGTCGTGAGTGAAAAACAAAAGAACAAAGGGAGATGAGCAAAGGTGATTTCGGCCAAGGAGAAGAGAAAAGAAAAAGGCTATTGATTTTTCATTGTTTTGGGGAATGAATTGAAGGGAGTTTCATCAAGACTAAACGTTCTTCAAGTTGTCCAAAAGATTGAAAGAAAGTGGTAAGTTTTCCTAACCTAAATTTCTGGTTTTGCGGTTTTTAAATGTGATAGATTCATTTAAGATCAATGGTGATTTTGACATGTAATAAAGCAGATAATAAGTTTGGAAGCATTTAAGGGTTGAAACTAAGAAAATCAGTAAAAGAATCAAGCTTGAGAGAATCTTCCATAGATAGGTTTTTTTGTGTGATATGATTCAAAAGTCTATTTTTGTTTAAGATGATAAGAGAGAGAACCACGTTTAGTGAAATTCTATCTTAGGTTCTTGGTTCACTTGAACCAGTCCTAATTTTTTGGCCATAACTCAGCCTATAGACCTCAAAATTGGGTGATTCCAACTAAAATGAAACCTAAGACATAGTACTAAAAATCACTAGAAGAGACCCTGACCTAATTCTAGCTGAATGATATTGAAATTTGAGATTGAAAATGGTAACCTGATACTACCCCTGTATTGAAGCAGCTTATGATATTTGGTACCTGTTTCATGATTTAGAAGTTTAAATGGAATGATTTTTGATGCTATGGAAACTAGAGACATAGAGGAACAAATGTCTAAAAGACCTTAAAACCTAATGAGAACCTTTGCTATGTGAAAATAATAGAACAAGGGGAGGTTTGAATTCTGGGCAGATCGACTAAATCGAATATATAGTGTTAATGCCTTGTTTCTGAATTGAAAATAAATGCCTAAGCGAAATTCACTTTGTTTAGGTAAAGGAAAGGTACATAATGCGTCAGTGTGCTTGGCGATAAATTCACAAAACTATAAGTGTATTTTAATTGTTTCATTTGAATAAATTTTTTTAACAGAATTGATGGCATGTGATTTTAAATTATGCATTCAATTGTTTGATTATGAGATTGAAAGAGGTTAAAAAATTTAAACGTATATGGGACAAAGGCAATGTCACTATTGTGACAGGCTCTAAACACCTTCCATTTGTTTTTATTTTGAAATTGTATAAATTACTTTACAAAATGGTTTAAGCTTTATTCCACAAGTTAAAAGTACTAAGAAAAATGATCTTGTTTTTATCCTGTGGTACACCGTTAGGCTCATTACATGATATTATACCGGTCAGAGTATTCCAAACGAGCATGGTAGTTTTCAGGGGGCGTCAGTTACTAATAGTGAGTGGAATTATGTTTGTCAGTAGTCAAGTCCAGTGAGTTGCCCTCTGCATGTAGGAGTATATAAAGTTCTAGCTAAAATTGTTATAGGTAAGCAATGCAGAGCCAGCTCTATAACTACCGATTTATAGTAGTTAACCTATTACAGGTTAGCGATGCAAAACCAACTTTGTAATTAGTGTTTAACCAATCACAGGTAAACGATGCAGAACCAGCTCTGTGACTTTATGCCTAAGGGTACCATAGCGCAAAGAAGTTTGTGGTGGGCTATATTGTATAGGAAGTTCATGAAAATAAATAATGTTGTTACTATTTGCTTTAAAAGTAAAATTGAGAAATTTGTTTCAAGAGGCTTATATGTTATATATTGTTATTGTCTTATTCTAAATGAAATGAATTTCTTTTAGAGAGGTGTCAATGATTACAAATGATTTGTAAAGAATTTTATTTACACTCATTTACCTCACACTCTATTTTTTGTTTTAAATAAAACCTCTTAGGTGCACACTCAAGGGCTTTTGTAGCAGGGACTCCACCTCTTGAGTAATCAACTTCTTCACATGCTTCTGTGTAGGCATGTTTGCCTTGTATATACTTTTGCGAACTATTGCATATCATTGAACATGTTTTGGAATGTACATTTGTGTAAAGAAAGGATGTGTATAAATGTTCATCATTTTTTTTAGCTTTTCAAAGTTTATTAATGTAACTATTTGAGGTTGCATGTGAGTGGATTTGAAGTCCACACTTTGTAGTTGAGAAATTGATTTGATAATAGAAGTGTTTTAAACCTTTACAAGGACTTTGAAATTTTTGGGATGTCAAAATACAACTGTTACGTTACTGAAATTTTTAATAAACTAAAAAACAAAACTCCACTTTTTACGTTTCTTGTTAGTGAGTTGAAGCTTTTCCATAACAAGGGCAATATTCTTAGTTTCACGAGAACTTTCCAGTCGATTTAGATATCGAATGGAGGGCCACTGTGGAGTGCCGGATTGGTTAACTAGTCATTTCAGGATAGGGGCCTGTCACTGGAAACAAATCATTTTGTAGTAATAGAAGATAAAGAAGCTGAATCGACTATTTTTTTAACCTGCAAAGGAAATGAAGAGTGCAAGAAAAATATTTAGTATCTTGACACCGGTGCTAGCAACCATATGTGTGGGTGAAAGGAGTTGTTAACAAATTTGGATAAGACTATCTAAGGAGAAGTTACCTTTGGTGACAGGTTCTTATCCTAAAAGGACTAGGCAGCTCAACCAGCACCCCACGATGACCCTCCAGTTAATGTTTAATCTAAATGGAAAGTTCCAATGAAGCTAAGCCTATTGTCCCTTTTATTGAAAAAATTTAAACATTCATAAATATAAATATTAGAGTTTTTAAAACCATTTTATTAAAAATCTCGACAGCACAACGACTATATTTTGACATTCCAAAAATTTTTGAAAATCCCTGTAAAAGTTCAACACACTTCTTTAATCACATCAAAATTCCTACTACAATTTTTGGACTTCAAGTCCATTAACAAGCAATCTCAATAATCACTTCAATAATCTTTAAAAAAACTAAAGCATATTCATGCATTTAACTTTAAAACATTCATATACATGCGTTCTTTACATAAATACATCCTAAAACATATTCATGAATATGCAAATGTTCCCAAAAACATTTACAAGGTAAAAATTCCTATAGAGTAGCACGTGACAAAGTTGACTAATCGTGAGGTAGAGTCCCTACTGCTGAATCCCTTAAGCGTGCACCTGGGAGGTTTCATTTGAAGAAAGAGAAAAGAGAGTGTAAGATAAACGAACTTAGTGAGCATTAGATTTTCTATTCAAATCATATTTAATAATTTAAACATCCCTAAAACAAATTCATCTCAATTCATATAATATAATACTAATATGAAACATATATGCTTCTAGAAATCAAGTTTCTAAAATCGCTTTTCAAATAAATAGTGGCGACATTAAAATTTTCATGAATTTCTTACACGACATCGCCTATCATTAACTTCTTTGTCATATGGTAACTTTAGGCATAAAGTCACAGAGTTAGTTCTACGTCGCTTACCTGCGACTGGTTATCCACTAGTTATGGTGCTGGTTCTATATCGCTTACCTGCATTAAGATAACCATTAATACATCGGTAGTTATGGAGTTAGTTTTGCATCATTTATCCGTAACTAGTTAACCAATAATTATGGAACTGGTTCTACTTTGCTTACTCTCATTAGGTTAACCGCTATATGTCGGTAGTTACGGAGCTGATGCTATATCACTTACTCGCAACTAGTTAACCACTAATTACAGAGCTAGTTCTATATCGCTTACCTGTACTAAGTTAACCGTTATGAGCTGGTATAATAACATGTATAAAACCTATCGGTATACCATAGGCTAAAAACCATTTCTTTTTTATCAACCAATAATATCATCTCAATGTGAACTCAAATCATATAAGATTTAACTTTCAAGCTTCAATTCACATATCTCTAAAACATAAATGAATACTAGCAATATTCACTTATAATGCATCATTCATATAAAAATCATAATCAATATTCACTTCACAATAAAATAGAAATCATTTTTATAAAATTAATTTAATACACACTCAATGTTTTGCAAACTTATCGCCAAGCACACTCACACCCTTTCCTTTACCTACACAAAACACATTTTGCTTAGGTATTTATTTCCAAATTCAGAAATAAGACATTAAAACTATAATTCGGTTTAACTAAATTTGAGATTAGTATTTAATCGTGTAACACGTACGCTAATTGTATTTTTGCTTATTTCTGTAAGCTAAGCTATTGGTCTTTGTTTCCAAATCTAACTTTAAAAGTTAATTAAAAACTATATTTTACCCATTTTAACTTACCAATTTCTTCAAAGCACAATCTCACCCAATTTAATTCACCATATCTCAGTCATGCATGAACTGGTTATAACCCAAGTCTAGAATCCATATTCAAATGTTCAAATTAGGTTTTAAGGTATTCTAGACATTTGTTCCCTTATGTCTCTAGTTTCTGTAGCATAAAAAATCATGCCATTTCAACTTCTAAATAATGAAACATATACCGAATATCACAAGCTGCTTCAACAGAGGGACAATATTAGGTTACCATAATCAATCTAAAATTTCAATATCGTTCAGCTAGAATTTGGTCTAGGTCTCTTCTAGATATTTTTAGTACTATATCTTAGGTGTCAGCTTCAATTAGAATAATCTAATTTAGAGGTCTTTGGTCGAGTTATGACCACAACAATAGGACTGGTTCAAGTGAACCGAGAACCAAAGTCAAAATTTCACTAGGTTATCTCTTTTATCATCTTCAACCAAAATTGACTTTTTAATCATATCACACTAAAATAGCCATGGTGGATTCTCTCAAACTTGTTATTTGGTTTACTTTCTTGATTTCAACTCTTAAATACTTCCAAACTTATTATTTACTTTATTGCATGTCAAAATCACCATTGATCTTACATCAAAACCATTCCATACAAAATCCATAAAACTAGAAATTAAAGCTAGAAAAACTTACTACTTTTCCTTCAATCTTTACTTGGTCAATATCTCTTCAAATCTAACCCAAAACCTACAAAAATTAGCTGCCACCTTTTCTTTTCTCCGCAACCGTAAGTTCACCTTTGGCTTCTCTCTTTTCTTTTTTATTTTGAACACTCACAGCTATCTCTCAAAATTAAGAAGGTCTATCTTACTTTTGGCTTTTTAATACTTCTTTAGTGCCTTCCACATAGCATTCCCTCATTGGCCATTTCTATTGACTCATCATTCTACTATCACAATGCAAAAAAGACTAAATTACCTTTACATCATGTAAAAAGAACATATTGTCCTTCAATGAATGTAATTCATCAACTAACTGAATTAAACTCCAAAAATATTTCGCAACTGTCTTACCATCAAATTGACCATGAAAGACTCTCGGGTAAATATTAATTGATCATATGCATTTTAAAAATAATTCAGATGGGTTTAAAATCATTAATACCCATTATTTTCTAAAAAGGCCATTTTAACCCTAAACTTTTGGAACTCTCGAAATTCATCTGATCATACTTATTTTCGATCCATTTTAGTATCATTGTACTCTAATACTTATTCTAGACAATTTTCAATATTTCGGGGTTAGGTTCCCCAAAAATTACTATTCACTTAGATTTACTATTCATCTAAAAATACTATTCACCAACCATAAAAATTTATATTCAATGAAAGGAAAGGTTCAGGTTTTACATTAGGTGACTCATCAAAAATTCCAATTAAAGGTGAAAGTAAACTTTGATTACCTTAAAAAATGGAGAGAAGAGGTATAGAAATGAGGTTTATTATGTAGCTACATTAAGAAGCAATATTATCAGCCTTGGTCAACTCTTAGAAAAAAGGTGTGACATATACCAAGATTTCTCTCTTGTCATCAACAAAGGTGAAGAATTAATTGCTAAAGTTGATATGACAAATAATTGTCTTTTCACACTTAATATTCAGTTAGAAGTACTGAAGTGCTTGAAGCCTGTCATTAAAGATGAATCATGGATATGGCATTTAAAGTGTGGTCTTCTTGGTTTTGTTAGACTAAAATTACTATCAAAAGCAAAGATAGTAAAGGGAATTCCAGAAATTAATCAACATGATCAATTATGTGAAGCATGCATCAAAGGGAAACAACATATGCAAAGTTTTGAAGTTGGAAAATCATGGAGAGCTAGAAGATCGTTAGATATTGTTCACTCAGATATAGCTAGACCATTTGATATACCATCATTTGGTAGAAATAGGTATTATAGTACCTTTATTGATGATTTCAGCAGGGAAAGTTAGGTGTATATTCTTAAGGAAAAATTAGAAGCCCCTAATAAATTTAAGGAGTTCAAAGATAGTTAGATCTGATAGAGGAGATGGGTACATATTAAAGGTTTTGGAAACATTTTACAAAGAGCATGGAATTGTCTTCAGTTGACAGCTTCATATACACCATAACAAAATGGCATTGCAAAAAGAAAGAATCACATAACTCTTGATATGGCGAGAAGCATGGTGAAAGGAAAAGCACTTACTAAGAATTTTCTGTGTTGAAGCTATTCTATGAGTTATCTATTTTCTAAATCGGTATCCAACAAAAAGTGTAAAATTCAAAACACCAAAGGAAGTATAGATTGGTAGCAAGCCAGCAATTGGACATCTCATGATTTGGGTACATTGCATATGCCCATATTCCTGATTAAAAAAGAAAGAAATTAGATGATAAAGGTGAAAAATGTATATTTATTGGCTATTAAAAAAAGGAGTAAGGCGAATAGATTGTACAAACCTATGACTAAAAAGGTGATCATCTCACGAGATGTTGAATTTGATGAAGCAGGTTATTGGAAATGGAATAAAGAAGATAAGAAAGTTCAAGGATTATTTTTTGATGATGATAAAGATGATGACTCCAACATACAAGATGGACAAGGGATGAACCGACCCTTCCATAGAACTCTACTTCAATAACTCCTGTATCAACACCATCAAATTCATCACATAACAATAGTAGCAATAGCGATTCAGGGGGAGCACCTATAAAAATATAGAGTCTAAATGATATCTAGGATGTCACAGAATAGGTACAAACAACATTTGATTACTCATTGTTTTGTTTAATGGTAGAGTGTGATCCATTAACATATGAAGAGTTTATTAAAGATGAGAAGTGGAAAAAGTCCATGAATGAAGAAATTGTTGCGATCAATAGAAAGAACACATAGGAACTAACTAATCTTTTGAAAGTACATAAGGAAATAGGAGTTAAGTGGGTGTATAAGACAAAGACTAATTATGAAGGAAAGGTTGAAAAATACAACGCAAGAATAGTCACTAAAGGGTATAAGCATAGAAAAGGAATTGACTATGAAGAAGTATTTACTCCAGTTGCAAAATATGATACTATTAGACTTCTTATAACACTAATAGCACAAAATAAATGGAAGATTTACTAGGTGGACATGAAATCAGCTTTCTTGAATGGATACCTAGAAGAAGAAGTCTACATTGAGCAGCCATTAGGATATATTAAAAGGGAATAGGAAGACAAAGTCTATCGTCTAAAGAAAGCATTATATGGATTAAAGCAAGCTCTACGAGCTTGGAACATGAAAATAAATAAGTATTTCCAAAAGAATGGCTTTGCAAAAAGCCCACATAAGTATGCCTTATATACGAAGAAAAATCAAGATGGTGATATCATGATTGTGTGTTAATATGATCATCATCGGAAATGATCCGAGTATGTTCAGTGATTTTAAGAAAGCTATGAATAAAGAATTCTAAATAACAGATATTGGTGAAATGTCATACTTTCTTGGAATCAAGATAAAACAAATGGGAGATGGAATATTTGTTTCGTAGAAGAAGTATACGAAACAAATCTTGAACAAGTTTAGAACGAAGGATTGCAAGCCAATGACTACGCTAGCAGAAATAGATGTAAGATTGAGAATGGATTCAAATAGAGAATTAGTAAACTCAATACTATTTAAGAGTTTAGTCAGAAGTCTATGATAGTTGGCTTTCAGACGCCCAAAGTAAGATCACTTCATTGCAGCTAAAAGAATTTTAAGATATGTTAAAGGTACAATAAATCATGCTCTATTTTATACACATTCTCAAGATTTAAAGTTAATTGGTTATTCAGATAGTGATTATGGTGGAGACCTAGATGATTAAAAGGGCACCTCTGGATATGCATTTCATATTAGATCAACAAATTTTTGTGGTCATTAAAAAAGAAAAAATAGTTGCTTTCTTAATGTGTGAAGCCGAGTATATCATTGTAACAACATGTACATGTCAAACAGTATGGTTGAAGAATATTTTGAGTGAGTTATATCACCCAAAATAAGATTCGATTACAATATACATTGACAATAAATCTGCTCTACGATAAGTGTAAATTGCATTATGTTATAAGGCATAGTTTGATATATGATTAGCTGATAATCCAATCATTTAGTATGTGTTTAAGTCAGAAGTGTGTTAGTTTGTTAATTATTTATTTTTAAGTGTTTTATGGGTTAGTACAAGTCTTTGAGCTTAAATATTATATTTTTGAGGTACCTTGATGTGTTTGTTAGTGTTTCAGGGTCAAAATTAAAGAATGAAGAAGTTTCAAAGTTTCGGCCCATGATTGTGGTATGTCAGGCCACGATCGTGATAGAAGCATCAAATTTTGCCCACGATCATGGCTTGCATGCCACGATCATGACAAAAGCCTAAGAAATGGCCCACAACCGTAACAGACGCGCAGACACTCAAGAACGTTCAGTTTTGAGGGATTGTTTGGACGTTTAAGACCCTAAAAAAACCACAGGGCTGCTCAGAACACAAGAGTATATTTAAAGAATAAGAAAAGAGGTAGAGAGGAGCTTTTACATCATCCACTTTGAGAAACCATAGAGAGAAATCATCGAGAGATACAGGAAGAGAAGAAGGAGGAGAGAAGAGGAGATGAAGCTGGCTTGATGTACTTCTCGGATCAGGAGGTTTCCCGACATCACTACCTCCCATCATCCATTTAGATTGTATTTCCTATTTAATTTCAATTTTATTATTGTATAGAATTGGATTGAATAGTTGA
>JAOQMS010000179.1:14118413-14130703 GCA_027563885.1 Erythroxylum longipes
GAGACGGAGACAATTGTTTCTGTTTTGTCCATCACAACCAAACAGCTCACTGTCTCCAATTTCTGTTCTGTTCCGTCACCAAATTTCCGTCTCATTCCGTCTCTGCATATTGGAGACAGTAACCAAACAGACTGTAAATGTTATTTTCTGCTTTCACACATTGGTTTTGGTATTTGTCGTCAAAGGCCATTGCTCAAGTTTGTAAGTACGAAAGAAAGTATTGTGCTGTCGAATTAGAAGAGAGGATGGAGATACAGAGGAAAATCAGTCCTTTTTGTGAGTGAGAGTATACGTGATTGGACCTCTCTTCATATAATGTTTCTATTGGTCCGGGCTTAAGACTTGAGGAGATGGCGAAGATTCCTACACCAGTGCACGTCTTATCCAAAAAGCCCAAATAAATGAGACAAGGTGGTTTGGTAATCCGTGGCCTATTAAGCATTCATGGCCTGAGTCAGAGACACAAACGACTCGCCATTATTCGAGCAATTTGAAGAAAAAGGAATCACTATCACTGACGAGACACCCTGAAGATAGGCTACAACAAACACCATACATATTAAATATACTCAACTAACTATTATTTACAGTAACAATCAATTAGAATCATTTTCGACTTCACTTAAATGTTTTATGATCTCATGAATATCATAGAAGGCCTCTCGCAACATAAGGTGAGGACCATCTTAATCAACTCAAGGCTTTAGGCATTCTGCCATCTCCCAATTATTTGTTCACTTGCCTAAGTACAATATTAATTTGGTCATCTAAGATAACTTCCGCTCTTTCCAACTCATTTTTGTCGTACAGCTGTGTTTATAGAATTAAACATGCCCTAGTCATAAATGATTTAAAAAAAAAGAGGTATAATAAGCACAATTCTGACTTTTCTTTTCTTTTCACAAAAAACTACAATTTCAACTTAAACATTTGAACAAAAATTTAACTTATGCAAAAAGTTAAATTAAATCCTACCGTTTTTACTAAAATTTAAGTTAAATATTAACGTTTTGAAATGTTTAAAATGAACATTAATATTTATAAAATATTAAGATAAACCTTAGGTTAACAAAAAATTAAATGAAGTTAACTTTCCTTCTATTATATGTCATGTCAGCAGTGATATGATATATATTATATACTTTCAATCTAACACGTGAGCCTTATTGTGCCACGTGGATGACACATATTATAGAGAGGTTCACATGTTTTATTTAAGTTAGTTTTTTATTAGTTTTTAAAATTTAAAGTCTTAATGAAATAAATTTAATTAATTTAATTTCCGTTAACTCTAAGTGACTTAATTGTAATTACATTAACTTCAATTCACTAAAAATTGACAAAATATTTAATAATTCTCGATATATATGTCCAATTCTCCCACCATCTCTTAACAATCCTAACCAAATTTCCAAAAGATTATCATCTTCTCGTTCATATGAGAGATATCATTGGGCATTTCAAGCTTGGATTTTTCTTTTTCACAGGACAACCCTAACTGATTATTGCATTGGTGGTTGGTGTGATTTGTTTATACCTTCAAGCTTGACATTTTCACCCATATTTCTATTGTTTATCTTTATAGTGTGGAGACAACATCGTCTTCTCACGTGAGATTTTTTCTTGGCATCTTCTCCTTCATCAATGGTGAAGTGCTTTCATTTGACGACATGAGAGAGCTCCCCTTTATCGGTGATGCCTATCTAGAGGCTAGCTTCATTATTTCTGTGATTAGGTTTGACATTTATATTTGATTGGTGTTTGGAATAAGTCCTTATACTTTGTAAATTGTTTGATCCTATAACCATATACATTTACATGGATCACCTAGTTCTTGAGGTACAAAATTGATTATAAGGTTACTTTAATTTCCTTTTCTCATAATAAACTACTAAAAGTCCTTTTGATACATATAAGAAAATTAAGAATGCTCTACTCATCATTGATACTAATTAAATAATTTGCTTTGCAAGAATACCTTGCAAATGTACACCCATTTCCTATTAATTAACATGTCTTTGATAAGAGAATGAGAAGTTGAATTGTAGAATTATTTTTTTCTTATACTCTCCATTTCTATAATGCAAATGTCTAAATTGAATGTGATCCATTATATGGGCATATATAGATGAGATATCTTGTACAGTCATCTACTATAGTTTGTTTTAGATAAAGATTATGAGCATCACATGTTACTATCGTTGAACTTGTCAAGATCATACTTATGTGAGAAATCATTGTACCATACAACTATGAGTGTGCTTTAGATATGTAAATTAAAACAAAGTCATGAATGAATAAAATTGGTGATATAAGTTGTCTGAGATAATTATGCAATTTTTATTCTTGTATTAACCAATAGTTCCACATTAAAATTTTTATGCATACTTTTGGTATATCAAAATAGAAAGTCTATGTTTAATACTATTAAACTATGTTGTTTATTTGGTTTCATAGGAATGGATGTAGGGGCAAACATAAGATTCTTAATTTGTTTTAAGTAAGAAATTTTGTAGAAGTATTCCTACAAATACACTGCAGTATTTAAAGGTATACTTTTGTTTAATGATGCCTTTATTTGAACATTTGTGTTCTTTTTGTTTAAGCTTTGACCATCTTATAGGTCTTCAGACTTTTGATTTTAAAATATCTTGTACCATTACTGGAAAAAAATGCTTTCCTTTTGTAATATTCATTTTTCATTCCAAAGTATTGAAAAGTATACTTATGTTACTTATAAAACTGATTGATAATAGTAGCATCATGTGATTAAATCTTAGAGATTAGAACTATATAATGTTATATGTGCGATGATTGTAGTGACTTGTAAATTTATAGAATCCCTTTCATATACTGATACAATATTTATTTTAAATGTTTATAATTTTGTTTGCTATTATGGGTTGAATGTTTCGTTAAGAACTTTATAGAATGACTATAATCTAAAGAGCATATTTTATGGATGGCATAATTATCTAGTGAGTTGTTATTTATAATAAGTTTTAAAATCTTGTTTATAATGTTTAAATTATGAATTACTTTTTGTTTGAGGTTAGGAGGTATGATTTCTTTAAGAGGTAGGATGAAGAATTTATTAAGAACGCTCTTAAAGTCATTCATAAGTTAAGGTAAAAAATATGTATGTTGAAGAAGACGCTCGAAGAAAACATTACTAAAATAAATACAAGTAAAGAAATTGAAGAGCAGATAAAGTTCATAAAGCAAGACATTAATTTTTTAACAAAAGAGAGAAAAGAGTTGAAATTTATGGTGATGAGTATTGTAATAGGATTTGTTTTGTATATAGTAGATGTTATTTTCAAATATGTTGCTATGGGGAAATGAAATTAAATTGCAATGTTGAATTTCAAATTTGACTTTTAGTGAATGTAAAAATTATGTATTTAAATTTTTACTGAATTATATATTGTAGTTACATACTGTATGTAATGATTCCCTATAATTTATTATATGATACTTGTAATATTGTTTATTCATAATAGTAATATATTAGTAATTCATTTGAAATTCATATACAAAAGTCATAAACTTATATAGATTCATATACAAAAGTCATAAACTTATAGATATGTAGCTAAAAGTTATGCCAACAACACATCCATCTAAAAGAAAAATGCCAACAATACATCAATCCAAAATTATGCCAATAATATATCAATCTAAAAATTATGCCAATGATACATCCATCCAAAAGTTATAGCAATAACAAAAACAGAAAATTTAAAGTGGTTGGTTTTGTGGCACATTACTTCCTTCATTTGCACTTGAATGTGAAACTCTGTATTCTAATGATTGTGCTAATAATGCTCTCCTCTTGTTTGCTTCATCTTATATCTATTGTGAAGTAATGTTAGACTGTCTTTTAAACCTTAAATCTCATGGTTCAAATGACAACCTGAATGTATATGGATCAACATAGCCTAACTTCCTTTTACCAGTATACCAGATATGATTGTAATTCGTTCACCATCATCTAATTCCAAATCATACGTTAGCAGATTCATGAACCAACTCAATGAATATGTGTTCTTTACCTCCACAATAGTCAATGCCAATGGATACATCCTTCTATCCCCATCCCTCTCTATTGCACTTAGTAATTATCCTTAAAACTCTGTCTTTAGAAATCAACTACCTATCCTAAAAATAAGTCTCAAATATTTTCATCCTCTATTTATGACATCAAAGAAATTTTATAAACTTTTGAATTAAAACAAAATAAAATGGAATATGAAATGATTTTGTTACTACTACTTTTTTTTGCTTAGAATATAATTTTCATTACCTTTAGGAAATACGTCTATTGATTCCTTACTAGTTATAAGTGCACTATTAAGTCAGAATTCCTTAACTTCAACTCATGTATATTTCCCTGTAGCTTAGCATATTCATTAACAAAACTTATTCCCCTCTCTTTTCTCGGTCTCCTCAAAACTTATTGCCCTCTCTTTTCTTGGTCTCCTTTTTATTGCTTTACACATGATTGAATTGAAAAAATATGTTTACCTTCGTTCTATATTCTTCAACCTTTTTTGTAAATAATAGGTTTGTAAAGAATTTTATCTTTAAAATGTCTCATTAGAAACTTAGCAATAACATGCTTTGGTTTGTTAGTTATGAAACAAATATTATTAGGTTTGTATGTCTTCACTTTGGAACACCTTTCATTCTTGTCATATGCAGTATACAACTCCCATGGACATTCCTTAATACACCCAAACTCAATCCTATTTCTTTCACTCTTTTTTAACTTAACATTATATCTTGTTTGCACTGCATAATCCAAAATAGCATATTTAAATTCTTTTCCATTGTAAAACTCCATTCTTAATCTCCACTATGGTGCCTTACTAGTAGGATTATGCCTAATACTTTTGGTCTTTGGAATGCTTCGCTTGACTCCTCTTCACTTAGATATTCATCACTCCTAATAAAACTACTATAATTTGTCAATTAAATTTCAATTGATTGATTATCATCAGAAATTTCTACTTGAAAATAAACTTGTGCATTACCTACTTGTTCATCACTCTGGTCATTAACTTATTCATTGTCCTTTTTCACAACTTGTTCATGAACTTATACTTCATCTTCGGTAACATAATCCACTCTTGCACCATTTCTTTTTTGTTCACCATCACTCTCTCCATTCTCCTCATTGAACTCCTCTCCTCTAGTTATATGTAATATATTAGGTGCAAGGATTGGTTGTCTAACTTATGGGTGACATAGACATCAACCATTCCATATATTTTCATAAGGTTTATAAGCCTAAAATAGCTTTTGTTTGAATTAATAAGTTTGAATGACTCACTAAAGTCAAAAGTTTATACCGTATAATACAATATCCTAAATCCTTCCCTATCTCCTACATTTGCCTATAATTGATATAACTAAGGTCAACATTTTCAAAGATAGCAATATCCCTATTAACATATTTGATCTAAGGTTCTGATATATAAGTTCCCACCATAAAATAACATTACTCCTTCATATTGAGTCATTAGAAACCTATTTATAGTAATTAGAGAAAAACAAATGTACGTAAGTTTATGATATGAATTGTTAATATTAAAGCATGTTCCATATTCATATAACTTGTACACTACAACAATTAGGAAAAATTGTATACTACTATAATTGACAAATTAAATGTCATTTGATCTACTTCTCATTTCATAATAAAGCTAGCATAAAATGGTCATATAATCCTTATAATTCCAAAACATACAATCCTTGTTTTGCTTAGTAATTTAAGCATTTGAGTTCTATTTCTAAAACTAATTTTTGATTTACACCCATAAAAAATGCATGCAATAGATCAATAAAATCATTTTGTTAATAGTCTCTAAATTAATTAAGACATTACCATGAAAACAGGTGAAAACCAAAATGTCAAAATTTTAAATTAGTAATTACAAACCAATTTTCTAATTCTATCATTTATATGATAAAAAATGGCAAGAGAATTTTGTAGTATACAAGATCACCTTTTGTTCATCATTAGAATTTTAGAACTTAAGCAAACATAGAAAGGGTAATATTTAAATAGTAAGGGACAAATATTTAAACACAATAAGGAATTCCAGAACATATATGAAGTATAAATTGAACTTTAATATATATCAATCACAAACAGAATATATTTAAATGCTTGGGGCCAGGTCTTATCCAGGCATAAAGTAAACACACCATGTACAGTAGGGTCCATATTCATGTTGAATTTAACACAATTATAGATAGACAGTAGAGACTTACTAAGTTTTTGTCTCTAAGCTATAAAAATAGATAGTAAAAACATAGGAGAATATGCTAAGTTTGAAGCTATAAACAATTCATGTCAACCACTAATACAATAGAAATGCAAAAGAAAACATTAAGCTTGAAGCTATAAACACTTTATAATCGATTGAAGAGAAGATGCCAAGGATATTTCTCATGTGAAGGAGAAGATTCTAAGTTTCATATGATCGTCGACATTATGAGAAATTAAAAATAAGGTTTACTAAAATTTTGATTAATAGGATTATTATGAGATGGTGGGGAATTGTAAAAATTAGGAATATGGTTCTTTTGGTTGTTTTGTTATTAGTAATTTTAAGAAGTTTTTAGTCAGATTTTAACTAAATTAATTAGTTAATTACGATTATTTATAATTATATTAGTTTATAAGTTTCAATTACAGATTTAAAATAAAAATAAAATTAACGTTAATTTGACACATGGGTCCTACTATACCATGTGGATGCCATATGATACAATAAGAAAAAATATAAAAATGTAACACATCAATACTAAGACGGCATATAATAAATAGAGACTTAACTCTGTCTAATTTTTTATCCGTTTAGGGTTTATTTTGAATGTTTTGTAAACATTATTATTTATTTTTTGAATGCTTTAAAATGTTAAGGATTAACTTATATTGTAGTGAAAATATTAGCGTCTAATTTATAATTTTTTCTGTTTAACTTAAACCCAAATGTCTGTTAATAGTTAAAAAGAACTTTAACATTAAAAAAGAGTTATGTTTAAATTCTAAATTGAAGTAACCTTAGAATTCTATCTATATTCTATAAAATTTTGACATGTTGATATTTTATTATTTTTTATAAATCTCAAATTGTCAGTTAAACATTATAATTGGCAACATAGACCTAGTAATCTTGTCCAAATGCCCAACTAGACTAAAGGATAGTTCTAATCCCTAAATCATTTCCAATTTTACTTATTTTATCTCTTTATCATTTCCCGATCTTCATCTCTTCTTGTTTAGTGGTTCTCTCTCTATATCTCTCTCTATTTATATCATTATTGGTGTTAATTGTTCGTCTCTGTCTCTATGAAAATCTTCACTTATCTTTATTACTCTTATGAAAGTCAGTGGTGTTGATTGAATAACTATCCTTATTCATCTTTCTCTAGGGATACATATTCTTACAATCAACAATAATAAACATCTTTAATGTAAATCATGATAGTTAATGCAGATCTTAGGAAACAAAATGCATACCTTCACTATTTAAATATAGTTGTTAAAAGGAATTACTCAATAGCTTAATTAATTGATGTAACTACTATGAATGAGTCGAAGTGAAAAAATGATTATCACCTCTAGATGGAAGAAAGATTAATTCATATTATATGGTTAATTAATTCATATTATATCATTGATCGGTGATTACTAGAAGATGAGTTCAAACATGTTAAGTTCTTTCTTACAATTTTCATTAATCCAAGGTACAAATGAAGCAGATGGAAAAATTAACATTTAAAACAATACTTTTAGAGGATTGTTAATGAGTTACTTATGAATGCATGGGATAATCTCACCACCTATAATGGTTCCTTTGATTAGGGTGTTAAGCTTTTCATTCCCTTTTATTACAAGCTACAAATGCCTAACTATTATATGTTCAACCTTTAGATCTTCACTTGCATCCTTGTATAGTCAGATGCTTAAGGATAGAAGTTTCATAGATAATAGTTATTGCCCCAACATTTTCATTTGCATTTTAATAGAGGGTGTACATGTCCTATAAGAATTTGATAGAAATTTGATAAAGAAATTAATCGAGCATATGCATATTCATATAAAATAATGAAAATGCTAATTTGTCAAATTTTGATCGAACCCTACTGTTAAATGTTATGTTTGAACCTAGGATCCCTCAATTTAGGCTTCAAATATAATGTTTTTAAAATATAGGACTCTGAGGGGCAGAGCTAGAAGCGTTGGAGCTAGTTCTAGTGCTAGTGGTCAAAGGGCTGCGTCAAAGACAATTGATGGACCTAATACCCATACCCTACCTCGTGCATATGATATGCGAGCTCGTGATAACCAGGATGCCCTAGATATGATTGCGACTAATTTTACTATCTTTGACATTTCTGTTTAACCATTGAGATACCTAAGATCTACACATTCTTATAGTGTATGTCATTGCCTAAAAATATGGGGTTACATGTTTACACTCCTGAACATGATATTCTAGTTACAAATCCTTTGGGTCATAGTGTGGTGGTAAACAGGGTCTACAAAAATTGTCCCTTAAGAATACAAGCTTATGAATTTCTAGGTGATTTGATTGAACTACCTTTCCGTGAATTTGATGTGATCCTTAGTATGTACTGACTATTTAGACATCATGTAATTCTAGATTGTCATATTAAAAGAATCACTCTTAGAACAGTTGATATTGATGCGATCATAGTTATTAGAAAAGGGTCAAAATTACTCTCCAATGTTATATCAGCGTAGTAGCAAAAAGGCTTATTAGAAAGGGTGTGTAGCCTATTTAGCATGTGTTCTTGAAGTTAGAAAGGATGATACTAAAATTCATGAAATACCAATTGTATGTGATTTTCAGGATGTATTTCTTAAGGAGTTGCCAGGGTTACCAATAGAAAGAGAAATTGAATTTTCTATTGATGTGATACCTGGTACAACACTAGTATCCATTGCACCATATCGAATGACACTCACAGAACTTATAGAATTGAAAATCCAACTGCAAAAACTTCTTAAGAAGGGTTTTATACACCTAGTGTGTCTCCTTAGGGTGTATGTATGTTATTTTTCAAGAAGAAAGATGGTTCTTTTAGGCTCTGTGTGGATTACAGACAATTGAATAAAGTGACTGTGAAGAATAAATATCCACTTCCTAGAATAGATGACCTTTTTATCAGCTTAAAGGTGCAGATGTTTTCTCTAAGATTGATATGAAATTGGAGTATTACTAGTTGAGGGTAAAGGAAGAAGATGTCCCTAAGACAGCTTTTAGAACAATATATAGGCATTATGAATTTTTAGTGATACCTTTTAGACTCACAAAAGCTTTGACAGCCTTTATGGATCTCATGAATCGTATTTCCATCCTTAATTGGATTAGTTTATGATAGTCTTCATTGATAATATCTTGGTTTATTCTAAGAACCAAGAGGAGCATAATGAGCATCTGAGAATTATTTTACACACTTTAGGGAGCAAAATAACTTTATGCCAAGTTCAATAAAAGTGAATTTTAGCTTGATGAAGTTTCTTTCCTTGGTCATGTCATAGCAGCATATGGGATTAAAGTTGATCCCAAGAAGATAGAAGCCATTCTAGAATGGAAGCCACATAGGAATGCCTATAGAGATTAGAAGTTTCTTAGGTTTGGTTAGATACTATAGAAGATTTGTTAAGGCATTCTCCATACTCGCAGCACCTTTGACTAAGTTACTTTAAAAGAATGCAAAATTCGTATGGAGTGATAACTGTCAGGAAAGCTTTAAAAAGCTAAACGCCATATTAAATGAGGCAACTATTCTTACATAACCTGTACCTGGTAGAGACTTTGTGATCTATAATGATGCCTCACATAAAGGGATTGGATGTGTACTTGTATAAGAGGGAAAGTTAGTTGTGTATGCTTCTAGGCAACTTAAGCCTCATAAAAGGAACTACCCGAACCATGATTTAGAGTTAGCATCTATAGTCTTTCCTTCTAAGATTTTGAGGCATTACTTATATGGAGAGAAATGTTATATTTACACAAATCACAAAAGTATTAAATATTTTTCTACACAGAAAGAGTTTAACTTAAGGCAAAAAAGATGATAGAGTTGATTAAAGATTATGATTGCATTATTGACTATCATTTAGGCAAAGCAAATGTAGTTGTTGATGCTTTTAGCAGGAAATCATTATCAAATTTAAGAGCAATGAATGTTAAATTATCTGTAGCTAATGATGAAGCCATTGTATCTGAGTTGAGGCTCAATCAAAACTTGTTATAGCAAGTCAAGGAAGAATAGAAGTAAGATGAAATGCTAGTTGCCATTCTCAAACAAATTCAAGAGGGTAAAGATAAAAAGTATGCAATCAAAGAGGATGAATACTTGTATTACAAAGATAGAATCTGTGTTCCTAATGATGATGGGCTAAAAATAAACATCATGAAGGAAACCCATATCAGTTCATATGTTGTCAACTCAAGAAGTACTATAATGAACCAAGAGTTAAAGACACATTACTGGTGGTCAGGTATGAAGAGAGACATTGCAACTTATGTTACCAAGCGTGTTACATGATAATAAGTAAAAAAAACAACAAGTTCGATCGAGTTTACTTCAACTAATAGCAATACTCGAATAAAAATGGGATCGAATCATGATGGATTTTATTTTTGGTTTGCCTCAAACTAGGAAGAAGCAAAATCTTGTATGGGTGATTGTTGATAGATTCACCAAGTCAGCTCACTTATTGCTTGTCAGAATTGATTATCAACTCTCAAAGTATACAGACTTATACATTAGTGAGATATTGTAGTTACCCGGAGTACCATCTTCCATCATATCAGACCGAGATCTAAGATTCACATTAAGATTTTATAAGAAATTACATGAGGCCTTGAATACTAAGTTGATTTTAGTACAACTTTTCATCCTCAAATGGATGGACAATCAGAAAGAGTGATTCAGGTGTTAGAAGATATACTTGGGAGTTGCATTATTGATTTTAAAGGAAGTTGGGATCAAAACCTCCCATTGATTGAATTTGCATACAATAATAGTTATCAAGAAATCATACAGATGGCATTGTATGAGGCTTTTTATGGAAGAAAGTGCAAAACACCCTTATATTGGATTAAACTTAGTGAAAGCAAGATCGTGGGTCCATAATTGATAAAGGAAATTAAGGATAAGGTGAAGATCAAAAAGGAAAGGTGGAAAGTGGCTTCTTATCATTAAAAATCATATGCAGATTTGAAGAGAAAGGAAATTGAATATGCTGTAGGTGATAAGGTTTTCTTGAAAACTTCACCATACACGAAAGTGTTTCGATTTGGTAAAAAGGGTAAGTTAAGCCCTAAATTCATTGGTCCATATGAGATCATTGAGCGCGTAGGGCTAGTAGCCTATATATTAGCATTGCCACAAGATCTAGAAAAGATTCATAGTGTCTTCCATGTATCTATGTTAAGGAGAATGACCTATCATATATTATAAAACTAGAAGATATTGAAATAGAACCAAATCTAACTTATGAAAAGAAGCCAGTGAAAATTCTAGCAAGAGATACAAAACAACTAAGGAACAAGACGGTTCTGTTGGTGAAAGTAATATGGACTAACCACGAGGTCGAGGAAGCTACACAGAACCAAAAGAAACCATAAGAAAGTCTTATCCATAGCTATTTGACAAAGGTAAATTTCGACGACAAAATTTTATTTTAAAGGGGAAGAAATGTAACTCTCCAAAATCTCGGTTTCATGAATAATACTTTTTGGGTTATAAATAGTGTATCTCGAGGAGAATAGTGACACCTGGGACCTAAACTGCACTTTATTTTATTTTCCATCAGAGATAATATTATTCAAGGATAGCCAAAAGATCAAATTAGAGTTCAAAACAAGTTCATTTCGGGGTTTGACCAAGAGTTAACTAGTGGTTAAGGTTTGAGCTGAGAAAAGGGTAAAAGTCAAACTTAAAAATATTAATGAAAATAAATGATATTAATTAAGTTATTTACGTGGGGTTGATATTTTTTAATGGTTATTATTTATTAAGGATAAGAAAAGAATAACATTTGTTTTTATATGCATTAATGAGTATTATTTTTTTAGTAGGACTAATAGCATTAATTGCCACTTAACACTCTTCTTCACAAAGGATTGCTGAGAACAACCACTCTCTTCTTTTTCTTCATTTATCTTTAACCCTTGAATCAACTATTAAAAACTAAATCATCAACCTAAGGCCCCTAAACTCGCCATATCAACAAG
>JAOQMS010000179.1:14130803-14181259 GCA_027563885.1 Erythroxylum longipes
TTTATCTTTAACCCTTGAATCAACTATTAAAAACTAAATCATCAACCTAAGGCCCCTAAACTCGCCATATCAACAAGAATGTTGTGAAAAAGATGAAGAAAAAGTATATGGGTGTTATTGATGAGCAATACCAAAAAACCAACAAGGTAAGTTAATGGATTTTTGATTGTTTTTAGTATATGATTTTAGTGTAGTTGTATGCATTGATGATTACAATGCATGAAATTGAATTTTTATGCAATATTAAGAAGATAAAAAAGATTAATTGAAGGGGAGGGAGAGAGAGAGAAGGAATAAGGAATTGATGGTGAAATTCAAGCTTATTGAAGCTTAATTTGAAGATTTGAACATCAATTTGGTATGTGTTCTTGCAATTTTATTTTTCCCTAAAAATTTGTGTATTAGGTAATTTAGGGTTCTTGAGATAAAATTTGGGGTTTATGAAATTGTTGTTAAAAATATTTAGCTATATTGTAAATGAAGTAGTATATGTGATTAATTTAGATTTTGGACTTATAATTTGCATTTTTTCCAATTGGCATATATTATGTTTGAATTTGGGAACTTGATATACATATTATTTTTGACTAATTGGTAAGATGAACTTGTCTTGAATGTTCTATGAACTAAATTAAAACCAATAATGGAAAAAATGACATTAAGGAGTGACATTTACATTTACCGAATATGGAATAGTTTGAATTAGCTATTATGAGTTTTTATCATTAAATTTCAATGGAATTTAATTAGAATTGCCCCTAGTAAAATAAGAATTGGAGGAATATGATAAGGTTGGCATGCCAATGAAGGAGTTAGCAATACTGCGTCATGATATGTGTTACCGAACTGGATGGCTTCGAGAGCTTAGTTCCAATATAAGATATTTGATTTTTTCTTATGGACTATATGGCTCTGAGAGCTTGGTCCCATATCATATAGATATGCAAATGGATTGTATGGTTCTGGGAACTCAATCCCATATTTTTAAAATCTCACTTATCTAGCTCCGTGATGCAATTTTGTTAGATTTTACTTGGGACAGTTATAGAAAAATATATAAATGCATGAATAATGATTAAAGAACTCAAATGAAAGTAGTAGTTGATTGTACATTTTATTGATCATTATGAAATTAGATATGAATTATTATAATAGATACATGCTTGTATTTCATAAATTGATGTTAAATGCCTATTTATGCTTAGAAATAAATAAAAATATTTATATTTGAAAAATATTATATGTTATGCATGTTATGATTGAATGAATTGAATTGAATGAGAAATGGAATTGCTTGAACACCATTAAGTCTATAGCTTAGCGTGTAGATTTTCTTTCTGTGCGTAGGTTTTAAAGAGATGTAGAAGAAAGCTGTGGTGGATCTACTACAAGACTAGAGTCACATAGAGGATCTCGAAAGACTTAAAGGTGGATGGTTGAGTAACATAGATAAGAAGTGTTTGAAGTTTCTTGCAGGAGGTTTTGAGTAAATATAGAGGAAACTCTGTAAAAAATTTTATAAAGTGAATATTAATTGCTAGAATAATAAGCTTTTGAATAGACAATTTTAAAATTTGAAATTTTAGGTATTTAAGATTGTGGTAACACTTGGTATTCCGATTCCATTATTGAGTATGAGGTGATACATTTAGTGGTATCAGAGCTCAATTTAGGCAGCTTTGGGTCTATAATTAAGTAAATAAAGGACAAATGAATTGTGTAATGCCAAATGAAGGATTATATAAGAATATGATGTGACTCTAATATAAATATACCATTTCTGTTTGTTATAGACTGAAGAATGGAACCAGATGCTTGGGAGCCATTGAGGAAGAGGGTGAAAGTCATGCCTCAGTTAATGATACCGATAAGGACATAGTGGGGTAGCCAGCACAGCCCGTACCACCAAATGTCAGTTAACCAGTTCTTAACCTGACAGAGTTTTTCTAAACTATAGTGGACTATATGAAACAACAAATGGTTGTTGCACTTTCTATACAGTCACAACCACCTCTTACATTACAGAAGCTTACATTGGAGAAAGCCAAGAGGTTATGAATAGAGGATTTTTTGGGGGATTCATTAGTTTCTAGTCTAGATGTCGAGTTTTGGCTAATCAAGATAAAGAGAATTTTTTATCTTCTCTAGTGCACATAGAAGAGTGATTGGAATGTGCAGATGGTCTTCTTTAGGGAATAACATATCATTGGTGGGAGTCCATTAAAAGACTTGTTCCACTATAGAATCTTATTTGGGATTGCTTTTTGTCCCAATTTGCAAATATGTAGGAGAGGCTTATAAGCATGAGATGAGTGATGCATTCCTTCATTTGAAACAGGGGTATATAATAATATCAAAATATGAGAAAGAGTTTGATAAATTATGTATGCTGAGAGATTAATTCCTACGGTGGTAGATAAGTGTAAGAGATTTGAAGCAGGCATCCACCATGTCGTCAAGCAACTCCTTGTTGCACTGCAGATTAGGGATTTTAGAGAGATGGTGAAAGCATCTTTGAGGATTGAAAAGGTTAATATTGATGAACGTAAATGGAGAAATAAGGGACAACAAAAGGGAAGTTAAGGACAATCTAGTTCATCCTTCTTAGCCAGTAAGGAGCAAAAGGGTTTAGGTTCTCAGGCTCTAACACAAACACAGACATCTGACTGCCAATTAGGATAGAGTAAAAGATCAGTGGCTAGGGCAAGACAGTTGGCCCATCTATAGCTAGTACAGCAAGTGGGCCAAGACATGGAGTAGTTAATCCATGTGAGCATTGTGGAAAGAAATATAGCAGACACTATTAGAAGATGATGGGAGCATGCGATGTGGATTTATGGAGCATTTTCAAAGAGATTACTCTGGTAGACGGTATTAAACAGTTAGTCAAGTAGAGAGACTCGTTCCTATAACTATGAGGGCAGAGGTAGAAGCACTAGAGATACTTCTAGCAGTGGTGGTCAAAGGGCCGCATCAGAGACAGTTTATGGACTTAATACTTGTACTCCAGCTGGTGTATATGCTATGCAGTCTCATGATAACCAGGATGCCCTATATGTGATTGCGGGTCCTTTTACATCTATAACATTTCTGTTCATCCATTGATAGACCCAAGATCTACACATTTTTATATATGTATGTCATTGCCCGAAAATACGGGGTTACATGTTGACACTCTTAATCATGATATTCTAGTTACAAATCCTTTGGGTCATAGTTTGGTGGTAAATAACATCTATAAGAATTGTCCCTTAAAAATACAAGGTTATAAATTTCCTAGTGATTTGATTGAACTACCTTTCCTTGAATTTGATGTGATCCTTGGTATGGACTGGCTATCTAGACATTATGCAATGGTAGGTTATCATCTTAAACGAATCACACTTAAAACAGTTGATATTGATGAGATAACAGTTATTGGCAAAAGTTCAAATTTTCTATCTAATGTTATATCAACAACAGTAGTAAAAAGGCTTATTGGAAAGGGGTATGTATAGCTTGTGTTCTTGAAGCTAGAAAGGATGATCCCAAAATTTAAGATATACCAACTGTATATAACTTACATGATGTATTTCCTGAGGAGTTAGGGTTACCACTAGAAAGAGAAGTTGAATTTTCTATTGATGTGATACCAGGTACAACACCAGTATCCATTACACCACATTGAATGGCACCCACAAAACTTACGAAATTGAAAATCCAACTGCAAGAACTTCCTAATATATACCCTAGTGTGTCTCCTTCGGGTGCATCTGTTTTATTTTTCAAGAAAAAAGATGGGTCTCTTAGGCTTTATGTGGATTACAGCTAACTGAATAAAGAAACTATGAAGAATAAATATCCACTGCATAGAATAGATGATTTTTTTTATCAGCTTAAAGGTGTATGTGTTTTCTTTATGATTGATCTAAAATCGAGGTATTACCAGTTGAGAGTAAAGGAAGCAAATGTCCTTAAAATAGTTTTTAGAACAAGATATAAGCATTATAAATTTTTAGTGATGCCTTTTGGACTCCCAAATGCTCCATTAGCCTTTATGGATCTCATTAATCATATTTTTTGTACTTACGTGGATCAATTTTTCGTATTCTTAATTAATGATACCTTAGTTTTTTCTAAGAACTGAGAAGAGCATAATGAGCGTCTGAGAATTATTTTGCAGACTTTGAGGGATAAACAACTTTATGCCAAGTTTAGTAAAAGTGAAGTTTAGCTTGAAGAAGTTTCTTTCCTTGGTCGTGCCCTATCAGTAGATGGGATTAGAGTTGATCCTAAGAAGATAGAAGTCATTTTAGAATAGAAGTCATCTAGGAATGCTACAGAGACTAAAAGTTTCTTAAGTTTAGCAAGATACTGTAGAATATTTATTAAGGGATTCTCCATCCTTGTAGGACCTTTGACCAAGTTACATCAAAAGAATATAAAATTTGTGTGGAGTGATAAATTTCAGGAAAGCTTTGAGAAGCTAAAGGCCGTAATGACTAAAGCACCTGTTCTTACACAACCTTTACTTGGTAGAGATTTCATGATCTATAGTGATGCCTTACATAACTGGGTTGGATGTGTATTTATGTAAAAGGGAAAGGTAGTTGCTTATGCTTGTAGGCAACTTAAGCCTCATGAAAGGAACTACTCAGCCCATTATTTAGAGTTAGCAACCATAGTATTTGCTTTGAAGATTTGGAGGTATTACTTATATCGAGAGAAATATTATATTAACACAGATCACAAAAGTCTTAAATATTTGCCTATATAGGAAGAGTTTAACTTAAGTCAAAGAAGATGGATAAAGTTGATTAAAGATTATGATTACATCATTGACTATCATCCAAGCAAAGCAAATGTAGTAGCTGATGCTTTTAGTAGGAAATCATTATTAGCTTTAAGAGTAATGAATGGTAGATTATCTATAGCTAGTGATGAAGCCATTATAGCTGAGTTAAGGCTCAAACCAAACTTATTACAGCAAGTCAAGGATGAAAAGCTAGTTTCCATTTTTAAACAAATTCAAAAGGGGAAGGATAGTGAATATGCAATCAAAGAGGACGACTACTTGTATTACAAAGATAGAATATTTGTCCCTAACGATGATGAGCTGAAAAAGAACATCATAAAGGAAGCCCATAACAGTTTATATATTGTGTACCCAGGAAGTACTAAAATGTACTAAGATTTGAAGACACATTATTGGTGATCAAGTATGAAGAGAGACATTGTAGATTATATTACCAGGTGTATTGCATGCCAAAATGTAAAAGCAACACATTAAGTTCCGTCAGTTTTACTTCAACCAATAGCAATACCTGAATGGAAATAGGATTGAAATATGATGGATTTTGTGCTTAGTTTGCCTCAATTTAGGAAGAAGCATAATGTCGTATAGGTGATTGTAGATAGATAGACCAAGTCAACTCACTTCTTGCCTATTAGAACTGATTATCAACTCTCAAAGTATAGAGACTTATACATCAGTGAGATAGTGTGATTACATAGAGTACCATCTTCCATCATATCAAATCCAGATCCAAGATTCACCTCAAGATTTTGGAAGAAATTACATGAGGCCTTAAGTACTAAGCTGAATTTTAGAATAGCTTTTCATCCTCAAACGAATGGACAATCAAAAATAGTGATTCAGGTGCTAGAAGATATGCTTAGGAGTTATGTTATTGATTTTAAAGGAAGCTAGAATGAACACCTCCCATTGATTGAATTTTCATATAATAATAGCTATCAAACAAGAATACATATGGCACCGCATGAGGCTCTTTATGGTAGAAAATGCAAAACACCCTTATATTAGACAGAACTTAGTGGAAGCAAGTTCTTGTGTCCAGAATTGATAAAGGAAACCAAGGATAAGGTAAAAACTATAAAGGAAGGGTTGAAAGCTACTTCTGATTGCCAAAAATCATATGCAGATTTAAAGAGAAATGACATCAAATATACTGTGGGTGACAAGGTTTTTTTGAAAGCTTCACCATAGAATAAAGTGGTTCGATTTAGTAAAAAAGGTAAGTTAAGCCCTAGATTCATTGGTCCATACGAGATCATTGAGCGTGTGGGATTAGCAGCCTACAGATTAGCACTGCCACAAGATCTAGAAAAGATTCATGATGTCTTCCATGTATCTATGTTAAGGAGATATAATTCTGATCCATCGAATGTTATAAAACTGGAAGATATTGAAATATAACCAGATCTAACTTATAAAGAGAAGCCAGTGAAAATTCTAGCAACAGATACAAAATTGCTAAGGAACAAGACAGTTCCGTTGGTGAAAGTACTATAGATAAACCACGACGTCGAGGAAGCTACATAGGGACCAGAGAAAGTCTTATCCACGACTATTAGACACATGTAAATTTCAAGGATGAAATTTTATTTTAGAGGGGAAGAACTGTAACGCCCCAAAATCTCAATTTCATGAATAGTACTTTTTAAGTCATGAATAGTGCATTCCGAGATGAATAGTGACACCTAGGACTAAACTGTACTTTATTTTATTTGGCATCGGATAATATTATTCAAGGATAGCCCAAAGATCAAATTAGAGGTCAAAACAAGTTCATTTCAAGGGTTTGCCCAAGAGTTGGCCAGTCGTCAAAGTTTGACCCGAGGAAAGGGTAAAAGTCAAACCTGAAAATATTAATGAAAATAAATGATATTAATTAATTTATTTATGTGGGGTTGATATTTTTTAATGGGTATATTTATTAATAAGAAGATAAGAATAACATTTGTTTTTATATACATTAATGAGTATTATTTTTTAAATAGGACTAATAGCATTAATTGCCACCTAAGACTCTCTTCTTCACCAAGGGTTGCCGAGAACAACCCCTTTCTTCTTTTTCTCCATTTTCTTCTACTTTCAAGCCAAATTTTTTCTATCTTTGACCCTCAAATCAAATATTAAACACTAAACCATCAATCTAAGGTCCCTAAACTCACCATATCAACAAGAATGTTACGAAAAAGATGAAGAAAAAGTATATGGGTGTTCTTAATGAATAGTGTCAAAAAATCAATAAGGTAAGTTAATGGAGGTTTTTGTTGTTTTTAGTACAAGATTTTAGTATAGTTGTATGCATTAACGAATTAAATGCATGAAATTGAATTTTTATGCAATATTATGAAGATAAAGAAGATGAATTGATGGTGATAGAGAAAGAGAAAGAGAAGGAATAAGGATTGATGGTGAAACTAAAGATTAATTTGAAGATTTGGATATCAATTTGGTATGTGGTCTTGCAATTCTAATTTTTACTTAAAAAATTATGTATTAGGTAATTTAGGGTTCTTGATATAAAATTGGGAGTTTATGAAATTGTTGTTAAAATTTTTTAATTGGATTGTAAATGAAGTAGTATATGTGATTAATTTAGATTTTGGACTTATAATTTGTATTTTTCCCCAATTGGCATACAATATGTTTGAATTTGGAAATTTGATATACATATTATTTTTGACTAATTGGTAAGATGAATATGTATTGAATGTTCTATGAACTAAATTAAAACCAATAATGGAAAAAATTACATTAAAGAGTGACATTTACTTTCGCCGAATTGCCCCTAGTAAAATAGATAGGGATTGGAGGAATGTGATAAGGTTGGCATGCCAATTAGGGAGTTAACAGTACTGCGTCATGATATGTGTTACCGGACTATATGGCTCCGAGAGCTTGGTCCCGTAAGATATAGATTTGCAAATTGACCTTATGGTTCTGAGAACTCGGTCCCATATTTTTAAAATCTCACTTATCCGACTTAGCGATGCAATTATGTTGGATTTTACTTGGGGCAATTACAAAAAAATATATAAATGCATGAATAATGATTAACGAACTTCAAATGAAAGTAGTAATTGATTATACAATTTATTGATCATTGTGTTATTAGATATGAATTATTATAATAAATACATGCCTGTATTTCATCAATTGAAGCTCAATGCCTATTTATGCTTAGAAATAAATGAAAATTTTTATATTTGAAAAAATTATATGTTATGCATGTAACATCCTGTTACCCATCTTAAGGCTAGAATTGTGATTTATGAGAAATTACTGAGAAATTAGGAAATGCACATCATACTTTAGTTAAATATGACATGCACATTTTTGCATATGAATATGATTGTACATGCATTCATTGACATTTTCTGGGTATAATTGATTTATAAATAAGATTAAAATGTGAATTATGAGTTATTTGCGTTAAAATTTTATTTGGAGACCATTAGCATTATTTCAAAATTTTTAGTGAATTTGAGGTACATTTGGACTAGGACAAATGCCAAGTGGTAGGATAAATTGATACATGAAAAATTTCGATGATTAAGCCTAAAATTGAGTGACATTTGGCATAGTTAATTGGTGACAAATGGACTAGTAATTAAGTGACAAATGGATCAATTATTGTGTGACAAGTGGACTAAGAATTAAGAGACATATGGACTGATTAATTGGTGACATATGGCAACATCTAGAGTGGATTAGTGGTAGCATCTTGATTAGGCAAATGTAAGACATGCCTTAGGACAAATGTTGTGCTATAAAGTTGGCAGCATCTTGTGATGAATTTTGCTTGCATGGAGACTTGGTTTAATTTGAATTTTGAGCTGAATTGAAAGCATAACAAGTAAGTGACAATCTGATCTTTATGATATGTTTGGTAGTATGAGAATTATGCCTGAATTGGAATGACATATATGAGATATTGGTGAAGATGTATGCTGGAATATTATGAACTGGAGAATTTTCATTGAATAGACTTCGGTATTATGATTATAACTTGAGATATAGATTTCTAAATGAGTTGATTCTTAATTCAAATTAAACTAGAGACATATTTCTACAACTTTTCTGGAGAATCTGAATGTTAATTCTATCTCTAATCATTTCAAAATCTTGCTGGAAGTAGAGTTAGGAGTTCTGTTATAGTTTAAAAACAGTCTGAACTCTTTTGGATCTAACTTTCAATATATTAAATCAAATTGTATGATTCTAAAATTATTAGAAACTGGAAACATAGTGGAACAATTTTATAGAAGAAAGTGTTACTAAAATATACCATTTTCCTTCTCATAATGATCATGCAAAGTTATCCCGAAAGGGGGTGTTAGGATGAAAATGCTGAGGTGTGCTGGAATTTGACAACTGGAATGTTTTTACTGAACGTGCTTCGGTATTTTGGCTATATTTTGATCAGTAGATTTACAAATGAAATGATTCTTGATTTAAATTGAACTAGAGACATTTGGATACAAATTCTAAGAAGAAATTGAATTTTAATTCTGTCCTTAAGGGTCTTGAAATTGAGCTTGAAAGTTAGTCTTGGCTTAGGCAGTAGCACTACCAGGGACAGAAATCAGGTCCTATTGTTATTGAATAAACTGTATTGATATAGGCCGAATCAGACAAATATGTCTTCACAAAGGTTATATCTTATACTCTTATCTTTTGATTGGTATAAATTTTGTAAGTTTTAGATATTGGAATTCAGAGATATAAGGTGTACAACTTGAATATATGATCATGCATTAGCCAAAATTTCAAATGTACATAGTCTGTGGTTTTTTGAGCATAACTCTTAGAATAATGAACTAAATAGAATGACATTAGTATCATTAGAAACTTAAAACATTGGATAAAAACTTTCCAGAAGGAAGTGTTGCCTAATTTGTTTCATTTACCTTATCAGAATAATTATGTAAAGTTGACCAGAAAGTATATTATGAGAAAACAATCTGAAATGATCAATTGGGATATAAAATTAGTTTCACATTGTTTTATTATAGTCCAAACCCTAAGTACAAATTATATTATTGAGGGTTTTGCTATCTGAATGATATGGTGACAAAATCTTGATAATATACTCGGAATTGTCATTGAACATGCATTGTGCATATTGTCTATACATTGACGTGCATAAAGAAAGACTTATACTTTTGTGCAAAATTATGATATATGTAAATGTGTTTTGTATGATATAGAGGAGCACATTGGATTCCAGTATAATATTACTGGGTCATCCAGGCAATAGCATGTTAGAGTGTACTGTGAGTAACCTAAGATGGTCTCACCTTGATTTGTTTTGTTTATTACTGAATTAAATTTGATATTGATGAATGTGTACTGAATTGTGTACTAAATTCTGGACAATAATTGTCCGAGGCTTTCGATGCATGTGAATATCATTGGAAGTGCTACTTGTATGTGAATGAGACTGCCTACTTGAATATTTTGATTCTCAACTGGAAAGTTGAATGCCGAATTCATATCCGATGACCTCTGAATGACATTTGAATTCTCAAAGAAAGTTGAATGCCGAACTTAGGTCGATGACTATAAGATTTTGATTGTGAATTATGAATGTTTGTTATACATGAATTAATTATGTATTTGATGCATTTCATAAATGTATGCTCAGATAAAGGCGTTGTGACCGGAGTATCCAGTATGAAAGCGCTTACACGTAGAGCTTTGCTCCGTGATTAGTGTTTCTGCACGTAGAGCTATACTCCGTGATTCTGTTCTGACTGAGCCCAATGAGTCAGTATCTGTATATGTATATGATAGGCTCTCAGTCACAACAATAAAAACGAATGTAAGTCTTATGCATATAGCATTCATATATGATTGAAATTTATTGAATGATTTGTAAAGCTAAAATGTAATGATAAATTGATATGAACTATTTGACTATATGAACTGTGTGATTATCTAATGATTGAATTTTGTTATATGAGTGAGCCATCGAGGATGGTTACTCAACTGAGTTCGCAAAACTCATCAAAAATTGCAACGTGGCTTTTAGGGTTTAGTAAAGAACTCCAGAGAGGCTCTGAGTAAGAGTTCCAAGTAGAGATCAGTGTGCGCCTGCATATGTCTTTAGTGAATTTTGTGTTTTTGAATTTTGTTCTGCAAGAATTGTACAAAGTGTATGTTTATGATTTGGTAATGAAATGACTTTATGATTGCAAGTGTTTTTCCCTATAATGGGCCCAAGTGATTACTGAAACTCTAATGAGTTCAATAATGATTGTTTTAGCATGCCGCTCTTGCAGGCCTCGTACTCGGATATCACTCAGGATGTCGGGTACATGTTCTATGAGAGTGGGGTGTTACAATGTATGTTATGGTTGAATGAATTAAATTGAATGAGAGATGGAATTACTTGAACACCACTAAGCTTGTAGCTTAGCATGTGAATTTTCTTTCCGCGCGTAGGCTTTAAAGAGAAGTAGAAGAAAGCTGGTGGATCTACTGCAAGACTAGAGTCACATAGAGGATCTCGAAAGACTTGGAGGTGGATGTACTATAAAATTTTATTTTGTTTTTTGTTATGACATGTAAACATAAAGAAGTGAAGGATCTTACAAAATTTTATTATGAATTATATATGAAAGTTATGTATGAAATTTGGTTTAGATTAGTTGAAATGTATTGGAGGATGGGTAAATCATTTTTTCAAGGAGTTTGACAAAGAGATGGATGCTTGAGTAACATGCATAAGAAGTATATTGAAGTTTCTTGCAGGAGGTTGTAAGTAAATATAGAGAAAACTCTGCTGAAATTTTTATAAAGTGAATAGTAATTGCTATAATAGTGAGGTTTTGAATAGAAAGGCATTTAAGAATGTCGTAACACTCAATATTTCAATTCCATTATTAGGTATGAGGTGTTACAGAGTATATAGATACTTTAGGTTAATTGTTATTTTAACCTAGGTAATCAATCTTGTTTAATAATTAGAATTCCCTATAAGTGAATCTCTAAGCCCTAACATTTTCTTTATTTATTTTCCTCCACTAGTTTAATTACAATTTTTGGTTAATTCAGTTAATTGATTAGCTTCAATAATCTCTTGGTTTATTTATTTTTATTGTTTAACTAGGATTAATAAATAAAGTGTTACAGTTCCTATGAGATCGATATTTTAGATTTACTCTAGTTTTAATTGAGTTTGTATACTTGTAGATTCAAGATAGATCATTCATTTCCACTAGCTAAATATGGCTATAATTTTTTTTTAAAATTTGAAGTAAATTATGAGCGAACACAAGTTCAAATTTTTTAGCTAGGGTTATGATTAAAATAACATATAATAAAAGAAGAGGACGATGAAACATGACGAAATTCGGAGGGGAAATAGAGGCCCAAGAAAGATTATTTACCAGTACGAGATTACTTCTCTGCTTTTGTACATATAAAATTACAAAATTATCCTTCCTATTATATCTAATTTTAAAAATTCATAAGTAGCATGTGGTGGTCGCGTACTATACTATGTTCCAATTTTTAATTCCGTTCAATAATACTAGAAAAGACACGTCAATATCATAAGTCATGTATGCCTCAGTAACTTCTCTGCCATGTAACACGACATCCAATACGCCCTTTTTCAAACTATGTTTTTACAATTTATCTTCACAAGATGAACAAGGCCTCAAATATGATCGTGGGCAGCACTTGTTTAAACTTCCAGTTATCTATTGTTATCTATTTGTCTTAGAGATGGACACGCCTTATACCGCAATTGTGTGCCAGGCCATGTTCATCCATGTTTGTATTTCTTGACTAACATCATTCTTAACCAATGTTTTCGATATAACATAAAACCAATCAAATCAATATAATTTAGATATAAAGAATAGGAAAATATAGGTATTAAAAAAAACGCAAGGTAATATGTCTATATAGGATGGCGGTATTCTTTAAATAGACAAGTGATATTTTCAATATAAAATGATGGTTTTTACAATATAAAGTTATAATATTTTTCTATATGATATTTTTCTTATTTTGAGGAACCCACTACCGAAGAAACTTTTTAAGAATTACCAAATATATATGGGAACATGGGAGTGCATTCAATTGTCACAAAAGAGATATGATTTAAAGAGAATAATGATATTTATGTATAAAAGTGGTGTGTTGTAATAGAAGAATAATATTTTTTATAAAGAGGGGTGATATTTTCGTATAAGATGGTGATATATTTTTTTTATAGAAGTATTATTTGTAGTATGAACCGGCAGTTTTTTGTAATATTAGGAAGTGGATTTTTTTTAATCAATGCGGTGATAATTTTTACATTAAATTATTGTATTTTAAAAAGAATTATGATAGTTTTCATAGGATAATGACACTCTTTATTCAGAGTTAATATATTTTATAGGATGATAATATTTTTATAGGGCTATAGTATTTGTAATATAAATTGGTCATAGTTAGAGTATTAAGATATTTTGTATATAAAAGTAGTGGTATATTTTGTATACAATTATGGTATTGTGTTTTTATAAAATTTTATTATTTTTTATTTAGGGTCATGATATTTACAATATGAACTAGTTAGAGTTTTGATTAAAGATATCTTACAATATATGGGTTTTTTCTTGCTGCATGGTTAACGTCTTCTAATTATATAAGAGAAGCCATTAAGCCTTTGAGTTTTGCCTCATCTTCTTATAATTTTGAGTTAAGTTGTATGGCAATTTCAAAATATTTTTAGATTGCATCTTTTGTAATTATATGATTTATTCTGAAAAAATTGATAGTCTTATTCCTCATTATTCAGTTTGTGAACAACATTTAGGAAGAACTAACCTATACTTATCATAATTCTGGATTCTATGGTAGACTTGTGAGTTATGTAGCTTCAAACCATTAATGCGACCAACATTTTTGAGGATTGGAAGAATTAATCCCAGTTGATGATCCATCCTTTAATAACCCAATTCATCATTAAAAAAAAATAAAAACAAAAACAAAAACAATTTTTAATATAACAAAGAAAGCAATCGAGAAAAGGCAACGAACTAAAATGAAGGTCTATCTTTGTAAGTGAAAATATATTAACTCTGAATAAGGGTGTTATACATATTATATGTGAAAATCATTTTACGAGTTTTACGAGTTGACGAGGTGAACATGTATTCCTTATGAAAAGCAGATGGAGATGAAGCTATAGTACTGGTGATAGAAGTTATTTTAAGACTTCTGAAGTGAATTTTGTACCGAATAAATTATTCTTTTATCTGTTAAAATTTTAAATTACAAAATTATATTAGAATATTTACATTATTTAAAAAATATTTACATGACAAGTAATAATTACTAATAATCTCCACCTAGTTATCAGTATCCAGTCGTGTCCTCCAAAATATTACACAACTGGTGTACCAAAAACATTATAACATAATGTTGCTAAGTCAGCTTCTCATTTAAGGATCTAACTTACAGCTTTTCAAACCTTGGGTCTCATCACGTGGAGTTGACTTGAAAATTGCAAGTTCAGAGCGATTCAACCTTTATCCATGCTCTCGGTATCTTTACTGGGATTTGTTTTGGGATTCCCCTTTTCGTTCCTTTGACTCTTTTGATACATGACCAATAGCAGGTGTTCGTCAAAGTCCTTAATGGGAGGCATGGAAATTAATGATGTCTAAAATTTGACCTCTTCTTTTGTTTTTGTAGTGTGTTCCTCGTGATTGACTTGAGAACAATGAGACAAGTGTTTAATGTTCAAGTACTTCCACGTACATTTGGAATTTCAAAGTTTCTGTTCTCGCTGTCCTGTGATTTGCATCAATCCCCCTGCCCTACTCTATTCCCCCTATTTCTAAACAAATTTATCCATTCATTGTAATAAATTGGATAGATGAGATTGTTTGGACACATGAGGAATAACGTAGGGAAAACAGATGATCTGTTTCGTATTTTAGGTGCCTATGCAATAATAGATTTTTTCAGAATGCATCCATCCATTGGACATGTGAAATCAAAAATAAGTATAGGACATTTTAATAATTTAATTATTAATTAAAATTTAATTATAATTATAAATAATTTAAATTAAATATTAATTATGCTCAAACAAGATCTAATATCTCATATTAATCCTTAGTTATTAAATATCTCATATTAATCATAAAGTTTCTTAAATTTTATAATCAAGTCAAACTTGATTAAAATATCTTCTCTCTTTTTAACCTGCTTTTCATATATGACCCATTAGGTTTTTAAATATATTAGCAATAGTTACAAACTATAACTTTAATTCATATTTGAGATTAGATAAATTAAACTCCTTTCATTTATCTTCAATTCTCTAATTAAATAATTTATATCTATAGATCAAGATCAGCGTCTAGTAACACATCATGACCATCTAAATATTTTGAAATGTCAAAGTAATTTTGATCAACCTTTTTATGCACAGTTTTGTCATATAATTCAATCATTTTATCATACAATGCTCTGATTAGACAAAAAATAGGAGTTAATATCTACTCTATTTTAAGTTCAATCATATTAGTTCTTCACCAAACTATTTAAAAAATGTCATTTCACCTTGGTCAAGAATTTTCCAAATTAATACTAATCAAGCATAACATAACATTCTCTCTAATTACTTTAGGGTGATGGATCCTATATTGATTACTCAATTACCTCTATTTAGTTTGTGCTACATCCAGTGACTACCAAGAAAACTACCAACGATTAGAATAAGTCATAAGTGGTATTAAAACATAACAATCCCTATACAAAAGAACTTTGGATATCTCAATTCAAAAGATCACTTATACAATCATCACAATGAGAATTTCTATAGACATACAAGTAATTTTCTAAATAGATTTCTCATATAGGGTCAGTTCAGTGAACTTTTTTTCTAATAAGTACCCACACGCTTGTTTATCTCTATATTTTAGTCTATAAGATCGACTACTTCTTTCACAAGGAAAAACATAATGTGTGTTAATCTTTTTCGTTCTATTAATGTCCAACCTAAATAGAACAATAATTAGAAACAATTTAGAGATAATACATATATGTAATATGAATCTTATAATTATAATCTCATCATAATTTCATTTACAATTTATATTTATCTCATAAACTTTATCATATACATCTAAATATGTACAAGATAAAGAATGTCTTCAAATTATTTTGTCTGTAAACGGTAACCAACCGATTGGCTTAAAGGCATAATCCAACAATCTCTCACTTGCAATAATCCAATCATTTAAGTATCTTATACCATATCACCATAAGATGATCATGCTACTGCTAGGATAATGGCTTAATACGACAATTCTATAAGATTATCTATAGTAAGCACTAACTTAACTATTACATCTTTCATCTTCATTTTCATCATCATTAAGAAAAATTAACCAAATGCATCCTTAGATCTTTGATGAGACCTCATCTCCTTTTACATGCCCAATGACTCAAATGTTCCACAATACATTACTATTTTGAACAATGCGAGGAACTATATCAAGTTCATTAAAGAAATTATTAATCCAATTAATCATTTCCACTAAATGAAAAATGTATTATGGCTTAATTAGAAACCATTGCTACATTGGAACATTTCCAATCTTAAAATTATATTGTTCTAAGTAAAATAGATCTTAATTAGGATTTACTTCAAAAGTTAATATCCATAAAATCTTGAATCAACCCATATATAGAATAATGGATATCTTTATCTGTCTATTTGGACTTAGAATAAGTAAACAACTTCCAATCTTTCTCTATATATCTAATTATCATAATTAAGCTATTACCTTTTCATATCCAATACTAGTTGTTCTTGGAAAATTATATTTTCAATAATTGAAAATTAGAATGGTTGTTCTCTATGAGCAATATATCACTATGTACTCTCACTGAAGAGGACAACTATAGTCCGACTAACCTTCTTGTGAAAAGATAAATTCACAATCATCTTCAACTATACATCAAATGTACCAACAAAGGCACTAGTTCCAATTTGACGTATTATTATGTACCAACAAAGGTACTAGTTCCAATTTGATGTATTAATTTGAGATTTGAACTTTTCAATTTTCATCTTAGTCCCATTACTTATCTTAAAAACCATTATCCTATGAGTATAAATTAAAGCAAACAATTTTTTCAAATGGTCTATAAGATTATATCTAACCTTTTGAATATCTCATAATCTTTTATTATCCAATTTAGTTTTAAACTGAGAGGATAATACATACTTCAACTAAGCATCATATCCTTAAATCATTAACTTTGACTCTTTTAAAGTCTTAGCGTTGTATATCTAATATACAATCTTTGTAATTGATCTAATTAGAACTGTTAAAGGTAAGTCATTATACTAGACATCATTATAAAAGAAATAAATATTGCATTTTACAATATCTTATACTGTATATTTAATAGATGCATATTTGACTATAATTATACACCTATATTTGATATATTTTGCTTAATATTTTATATTTTATGTATTTTTGGTACTTAACTCTGTCGAAGTGCATTTATAGGTTGTAATTGCCTTCATAGAATAAAAGAAAACAAATTCAGATGAAATCGTGACATAAAACAAAGATTTGAAGCATTATGGACTTAAATGAACATGTATGTGGCCGTGTAAGTCTTTGTGAACGTGTAAAGTCACGATTTTAGGAATTTTTAGAGCTACATGAGCACCTACAAAGTTATGTAAGTAACCCTATATGTCCTAATAACCCTAGTTTTCACTACAAAAGGATGTGAATGGAAGCAAACAAAAGAGAGCCAAATTTTACAACATACTTGAGACATGAAACATTCAGAGAGGTGGCAATTTGATCCAGAGACAACGAAAACACGAAGTTAACATCAAAAGAGATCCAATAAAAGGATACATAAAATCCGAACTCGCAAGAAGATTCAGTAGAATACAAAGGGAGATTTAGAATTACAAAATCTTTGTTTTCTATTAGTTTTTCTGTATGTTTATATTTGATTTCGCCTTCTATTATGAGTAACTAAGCGTTTTTAGTGCCTAAATTTGATGAACCCTAGTTTTTGATACAATATGTCTCAATCTTTTATTAAATGCAACTATTTTGATTGATTTTAGGGATGTCAATTGGGCTCAGCTCGACCCGACCCTGGGTTATGTGGCCTATGGGCTTACCTAAACCATCCTTACTTTTTTTAAAAAAATTAACAAACGACGTTCTTTTTGTTATTCTAGTAGGGCCACGAACTGGCCCGGTCTGGCCCGTGCTCAGCTTGACCTCGATTTATGGCCTAGTTAAGTCGAACATTTTTGGCCCATGGCCTGGTCAATTCGGGCCAAAAATTGACATCCCTAATTGATTTATTATGATTCAATAATGTGTTTTATGTGTGTTCTAATATATCTTAAATATTAGTACATAATTTGATTTCATATAATTGAGATATAGAAATCCTTTATACGAATAGATCTACCATAATTAAAAGGAGTTGATTGAAAACCTAAAGACAGGTTAAATTCATAAATCAATAATTCAATCCTAGGGGTTTTAGCTAGAAAGATTTCTGTTAATCAATTGATTGATTAGTTGTTAGTAGTCTTGAGAGAGTTATTACCATAAGATAGGAATTCCCCTAGTCTAATAATCAATTAAATAATTGCATGAAAAAAGGTTAATTATTTAATGATCTTTAGGGTGATTCATCACCTAGAAACTATTCTTTGATATTAATTTTTCTAAGTAATTTCCTTTGTCTTCTGCGTTCATTATTGTTTCCAATTTTAGTTTATTTTTTAAGTTTTATTTTTGATTAAAAACAAAACATCCAATTCGTAGGCTAGATAATAGGAGAAGGGTAATTACTAATACTTACTGTCTTTGTGGGATTATATTTACTCATGCTAGCTACAGCTATGTTGTGCACTTGCAAATAATTTAATATTGATATAAAGAAAAATATCAATCAATATTCCTCCTTACATATAACTATAACCTTATGAATTTAGTTGTGGAGATATTCATCAGAGAATCTCATTCCTTATAAATAACTGAAAAATTTAAAACTCAACACATCGATCTTATTAAAGTGTTTAACATTCTCAATTCTTAATTTCTACTTAGATTTAAACTACTTGAACTTTTCAAAATTTTAAATTGCTATTTTATTTAATATATATAACTGTATCACATAAAGTCATTAGTAATACTAATGAAATATAAGAATAATCATTTTATGAATTGTTATTCCATCTAATATATCAGATGTATAAATTTAACAATTAATACCATCATCACCCTTTCACTAAAGGTTGATTTTATTAGTCTTCAACTTAACAAGTTTTATATAATTTATAATCAAAAGGATACATATATCTTTGTATGTAACTTTATAATTCTTATTATATTGATTTAACTAATATGGCATGAAAGAATTGTCTCGATTATCTAACTTTGTATTCTTGCCATTTATGTTAAACATAAGTCTCCTTTAATCCAAGACATACAAACTATTTGCATAAACTTGGATCTACTTTTACTTAACAATCTATTTCTTATCATGCTTTAAACATTATAGAAATGTTGAATTTAAATATAGTATCAAATACTCATAAACATAATATGACCTCTATCATATTTCATATAGGCAAAAAAAGTCATGCAATCATTTCTTCTATTGATAACTATTATCATTCTACAGCAAAGCCTTTAATTGATGTCCAAGTTTATGCTTTTAGTAGGCTAAATTAAGTGAAACGATTTCATTAGCGTACTATACCTTTGAACTCTACTTTATGTAACCTCTTACATCCTTCTATCATGATATTGACATACATATTATATGTTGTCATCATAGTTTATGAGATCACTAAAACTTTAACACAAAATAAGGATTAATAGCAAAATTGCATAATAGACATACAACTTGCTTCTATCAAACTTTAAGAACTCTTCTCAAAACTAACTTAGTTCACTAATTTAGTATCAACTGTACTAAACAAGGTAAATTCGAATCTAGAAAAAAAATATAAATGTATGAAAAGTAAGTGATTGATTATGTGTCATAACTATCAAATGAGATTAGGACTTTAATCATATATTTGGTTATTTCCACAATTTTGTTTGAAATAATAGCTTTCATTGCTATTCGGAAAGATTAATATTTTTAGTGAGCTAGGATGCCATTCAAATTTAGTTGATCATGAGTTTACTTAACAAACTAACTAAACTTAAATTAGGTAGATAATAATTTTATCAATCACATCTCATACGACTCCTAGATCTGTAAGGTGAAAACTCTTACCAACACATACCTTATATGTTATTTCCAAACTTGCTTCTAAATTCATATGATCAAAATTTTGCTTATCTAAATCACACAAATTTAGTTAAGTAGGACTCACTATCATAATATTAAACATATTCGGGTTAAAGAGACCTTGATTTTACTCAGCAAGCCTAACAATAAAACTCTGATTTATTCTTGTAACAATGGAAGGTGACAATCACACTGTTAATGTGTACTTTATATTTTAATGAGAGATTTAATTTCATTATTCTCATCAAGTACAAAGTTGCATGTAAAATATCAAAACACACAATTTAGCATGCGTTCAAGATATATATATATCAAACATATAAATGGAGTATGCAACTTATGCACTTATAATCAAATTACATGCATAAAATATCAAGCTTTATTTGATTCTAATCATTGATCTTCATAGTCTAAAATAATATTTTTCAACTCTTTGGATAAATAAATTAAAATAAAATTGATTGATTCCTAAATATATTAAATTCCTATTCCAAATAGAAATTTAATTTGAATTGAAAATAATTTTATATCCAAATGAAAACTATTTTCAATTATCTTAACTCCTTTGACAAAATTTCATTGAAAACAATTTTTAGTAAATTATGCTTCTTACTTATTAAGTAACATATTCTAATTCAAATAGAAAACTATTTCTAATCTAATTAGAAGCTACTTTTCTTTAATTAGAAAACTATTTTCTAATATTAAAGGAAACTACTTTCAAAATTAAATGAAACATTTTTAATTTAATTAAGAAAATCTTTTATATTATTTATTTTGAGATTGATTTCTTAATTAATTAAAAATCTCTTTTTAATAATTTAGAAACCTATTTTCAAAATATTAAAAAACACATTTTATTAATTAATTAATAAAAACATTTTTCAAAATTTCATTAAGAAATAAATAAATTTATTTAAGAAACATCTTTCTTAATTACTAAAAAACAAATTTCTTAATTTTAAGGAGCAAAATTAATTAATTTCAATCTAATTATATTTCAATCTAGTTGAAATATAATTAATCTTGATTCTAAAAAAACTTTTCAAAAATTTTATTTCAAAATCGTTATAATTGTTAATCTTAATCAAATCAAGAAAAATAATTAATATAATTTTAGAATTGATTTTGAATTTAAAACTCTTTTAAATTATATATTGATTATGGACTATTTTAGAATTAGGTTACTCTTAGTCCAAGAACCAAACAAGCCTAAAACTAGTTTTAGAATACCTTATTCCAATATCTAAACAACTTTTATTCTAACTTTGGGTTACAATAAATTAATAACCTAACAGTCCTATTTTAGAATTAGGATAGTCTTATCCTTGTATCCAAACACTGTATATTCCACTACTAGAATAAACTTAACTGCACATCTAAACGTCCCTATCATCTTCCATAAAAACCTAAGTTTCATAAAGATGAAACCCTAGCTTTCATCTTCAAGCTTGTTGCCACCACGTGTCCTTGCCTCCAGCTATTCTTACTGCTGCATCTCCATATAGTAGTTTGTCACCGATAAAGTATAAGTGCTCTAAGGCACATTGCATGTGCGTCATCGAAGGCTGCATGGCTTTCGAAGCTTTTGCCTTAAGTTCTAAATCTCCTATATGCACTACAATAAAGTAGACATTTAGCTACGTTTTTTTGCGACATTAGAAAAATCATCGGCAAAAGTTATCATATTGCGAGGATTTCACAAATTTTCATTAAAACTAAGCTTTTAGTGACTAAAAAACGTCAAAAAAGGAATAACATTTCGTGACGAATGACAGAAAATCGTCCCCAATTGGTGAACATTTAGTGTCGATTACTGAAAATCGTCACAAAATAATCCACAATGAGTGACAATTTTAGATATTCATTGCTAAATTAACTTTTGGTGATGCTTTTCAGAAATTATCGCTATAATTTGTTAAACATTTGATGACCGATGTACGAAATCGTCACTAAAGGGTTCACAAGTGGTGATGATTATACAAAATCGTTAGTAAAAAGACAATTGGTTTTTTGCTACATTTTTTACATTGTCGCTAAAAGTGGCCATTTGGTGATGATATTTGGAAGCATGACCAAAAGATCAACATTTGGTGATAAATTTTAAGAATCGTCACCAAATGTTACACATTCAGTGACGATTTCTTAAAATCATCACTAAATAGTCCACATTCGATGACGATTTCTAGAAATCGTCATCAAAGGGTTGACATTTTTCAAATTTGTTAAAATAACATTTTTATAATCTATCATAGTTAAGATATGTTTTATTAGAGATTTGTTTTGAATGTTTATAATGTATTGTTGAAAAAACGCACGCAACATAATTTTAAATGTTAACAGTAGTTTTAATTAATCATTAATATTTACTAACATTGCAAAAATTAGTTATAAAAAATTTAAATAATTGTATCAATATAATAATATGATATATGGAATAGTATGAACTTTGAATTAGAAGTTTAACAATTCATACAGTCATAGAACAAGAACAATAATAGTTCACACTCAATAATACACAGTTTGACCGCTAACTAGTAGAGAGGTTGTTTGACAAATTCTTACAAATATAGCAATAAATCAACTTTAAAGCTGAGTCTAGTTGATTGCATCGATAAATGACAATGATATAATTATTTTTTTGGATTCCAAGTGACATGAGAGTTGGTAAAGGTGAATGAGTCCTCAATGTTTGGATTCCCGAGAAAGGTCCTTGAACATTTGAAGGAACCAATTGAAACAATAATATTTCTTCCCTCAGGTATAGGGTTTTTTCACATTCTCTTACAACAACATTTTTGCTATAGCTAAACTTGGAGAGGATAACGTGAATGAGTCACTAGATTTAGTATGGAAGACATGTTTTCAAGATGAACTGTTAATATGAAACTATTTACATAAAGCACAATCAGTATAGAACTTAGATATTGTTAGATTAGTAAATCATTAAACGAACCGAAATTGGAGTGACATGCATATGTGAATGACCAGACAAAGTATGTGGAATTGACGAATTTTCCAAAACAACCAATTTTTCTAATCCTTTACTAACCGTTGTGAAATTGCTCCTGCCTCCATAGGCATACATTTCATCTTCTAGATTAAAGGAAGCTTAAAACAACATGTAGTATATACCATCAAATGTGAATATATATATAATAGCTTCATAAAAGGAAATGAAATGCACATAATAAGGTAAGTGATGTTGTTCAAATGATATTAAACACCTTGAAGTAGAAGATTGACCATGGATGGAAAATGATGATTAGTGTATGAAAAGGAGATTTTTCTGTATTGTGTATTTTTTCGTAAGGACAGTTTTGCCACACTCCTTCCAACGGAATGAATTAGGGCCATTTGGAACTAATCGCCATGTTGACATTCCTTAATTAATAATATTAAGAGGTATATTCTAGAAATGTTGATTTAGAATAAAATGATGATATGTTCAACTCTAATTTTAATGATAAGTGAAAGTAGTCCAGTTTAGCACTTATACATCTTCAATGTGCCTAATGATATGGAAGTTACCCTTACTAAAATATCATAAATCTATTATGTAGTTTCTATCTCATGCAAAATTTAGAATTTAAAGTAAAATATACATGACTGTGTTCTTGATGTACAGAAATATAGTATTATCTATATTGGGTTGTATTACTATTAATGGAAATGAATTAAAGTAAAATACTCTTGAAGACCTTTCATCAAATAGTTATGAAGTTTTGATAAGGGAAGCATTAAAGGTCGCTGGGAAGAAGCCAACCTATATACAAATAACAAAGACAGACAGTAAATCATGTTCGAAACACAACCATAAACATAACTTATACATCAAATGCATAATTAAGAGCTCACAATAAACACCTAAAAGTATAAGTTAAACTTAGCACAACTTTGTTGATGAAAATAGAAAAAAATAATAATACTGATTTAGTTAATAATGGTTCTTCGATGATGATGACCATAATACAGAAACCAAATAGAAGAGAGGATTTTGAGAAATATTGACGACTTGAACGAGAATGGAGTAGCCTTTTATGTTTTTGTCTTTGAAAACCTAATACAAAACGACGTCATTTTTCTTATTTAGGTAAACGATGTCGTTTGTTGTTTACTGTAGTTGTTTGGAAGTAGTATTAATTAATTTGCTACGATCTATTGTATTTGGTTGACAAATGTCAAATGTGGCGACTAATACATGGTTCGTTGCCAAGGCCCACGGGTTCATAAATAATTTTTAATAAATTTATTTTCCTATTCCAAATAAAACATAGCTTGAATTTAAAATTAAATTATTTAATTGAAAACTATTTGCAAATTATAATTGACTTACAATTTTTAGAAAATTATAAATTTTGATTATTATAATTTCAAAAAACGTATTTAAAAAAATTATACATTTTGTAATTTAGAAAACTAAATTATAATAATTTAACAAGACATTTTAATATAATTAGAAAACTATTTCAAACAAATTAAAATTAAAGATTAGTCATTCCCAAAAATTAAGCAAATGAAGAACAATTGCATATATAAGTGAGAAGATTAATTTAATTTTTTATATGATGTATTAGGAATATCTCATATATATTAATCAATTAATAAAATTAATAAAGTAAAGAGATTGCTTCGGTTTTAGGCGATGATGTGGAAATTTGGTAGCAAATTGTCTACCATTTGTGACTAAGTATGGTGGTTGGTTGCGGAAATGGTCTTTTGCGACTAAAATTACTTCGTTACAAAAAGCCTCAGGCATTTAAATTAAATGTATCTTTTTATACAAATAATAAGGTTAATGGTAGATTAAGGACTAAAGGGTATATGTTGTCATGTGGTGATGAATTTGGTTTGCAATACTTATTAATTCTACTAATAATAAAAAGAAGATACAAATTTTTAGTAATTTCCCCATTTATTTTTTTATCCACCAAATTAAAAATAAAGATTAGTAATTCCCAAAAATCAAGCAAATAAAGAACAACTCCATAAGTAAGTATAAAAGACAAAATTATCATTTTGTTATTGGTAATAGGAAAAACTCATATATGTTAATCAATTAAGAAAATTAAGAATGTAAAGAAAATGCTTGAGTTTTGGCGACATTGTGTATAATTGGTAATGAAATTGGACTGATAGGCGATGATAGTTTTGACTATCAAAAAAAGGTAAAAGGTTTAATATTGGCGATGATTTATCAATTTGGTAGCAAAATGTTGAACAATTTGTGGCGCTATTTTATTTTCGTAGAAAACGTTTAACATCTGGCGATGAAATTTAGATTCATCACCAAATGTACCAGATGAGAAAAATTAAACAGACGCTAGGACAACGTGTAGCATTGACGATGATTTAAATATTGGTTGTCAAAAGCAACATTTTGCGATGTTTTGTGATATCGTCACTAAATAGATGGACAAATTATGCGAAGCAAAAAGTTGTCGCATTCATACAAACTTCGACGATTTTAAAATTGGTCGCTCAATATATTATGTCGTTTTCTTTTGGCAACAATAACATTTTTCGTCACGAAATATTTCGACCTTTAAAAAAATTAATCTAAGACAACATCGTTTCTTCTATGCCAAACGACGTCGTCTCAACTTCTGTTAAATGAAAAATAGAAGTGGTCACCTCCCAAATTCTGCCTTTTTCCTCTCTCTCGTGTTGGTTTGTCCTTGTTTTCTCTTCTCTTCACTGAAATTTGTGTGCTTTTGTCTTCTCCATTCGTCGTCCTCCTGTCCTTTGGTCAAGGTTAGTCATTCAACACTTATTCTTTGTGATGAATGTCGTGTTCACAGTGTTGGTATTTTAAGAGAAAATACCTGATGGTTTGTAATGGTTTTTTGAGTGTTTTTGCATTTATTTTGATAATGGTGCATTTGGCTTTACAATGTGTTACAGTACATTTAGGAAGGAATAAGACATAATATTCTTAGGTGATTTAGGATGAATATTTCATGCCTTTGAAGTATTCGAAGAAAGTTCATAGTGGTCTATTTAAGACTTCCCCTTTTAGTTTTAAATGCAATGCTTTTGAATCACCTTGAAGTGGCCAAAGAGGAGGATGCATGGATGATGGATGCCTTCCTTTTCTATTTTTCATATTTCTTTATAGACAGTCTCGATATTAGTTATAGTTAGGATATACATAAGGGAAAAGAAACTAATGCATATTGGTGGGCGTGTCCAAGGCATAACATGATGAAAAGTTAGGACCACTTAGGACAATCTAAGACCTTAAACAATAACAGAAAAGATGAAAAACATTTTTTTAGTTACTAGTCTAGTTGGTTGTATCCTTGGGATGCTGCGATCTATTAATGGTTATAGTTAGATTAATACAATTTCCTACATGTCCTCAGGAGGCACTCATATTGCAACAGATACTTAGCTAGTGTGTTTGTTGACCCATAAGAAGTGCTTAAGAGCAATAGTCCTTTTCATTAAGTTAAAGACACCTCTGCTATCTTCAGAAGTAACTATTTTGGCTAGATTTTTCTTGATGTGGTATAATAATTCTTCACACACTCAGTTGGCACGTAATTCTATGATCAAGTCTATGATATTAAGACGTTTATAAGATCTTACTTTATATACATCTTTCATTATTGAAATTTGGACTTTGAATGTCCATTAGGATTTAAGATAATACTGAGATGTAATATATTCTTTTGTTATTTTGAAATTATTGGTTTAATCATCATTAGTTCAACCAACTTAGATTGACCTTAGCTTGAGGATTGCTATTTAATTTCTGAATCATTGCATGTGGGAAGTTAGTTGAATATGAGCATAAGCTGCTTCTAATTTAGCTTAAAATTCTTGGAGTATGAAAAATTAAGTATAATTTCTTTTATCTTAAAAGGAAAAATACATTTTACAATTTTCAATTTTTATTTTGCTATTTTATTTCAATTATTTAACCTAAAGTCAATTTAGTAAGTAAGTTACTAACTTATCACCACTCTCTCTCTCTCTCTCTAATAGTTCCAGCTCAAAAACTACCTAAGAACACGCAAAGAGTAAAGACACAAACCTTACGTATCTCACCCCTATCTCATCTCTCTGTCTCCCTTCAGTGTCTCTTATTTTCTTTTTGATACATATCAAAATTGTTGTAATTTAACACATTGTTGCCTAATGTCACCCATTTCCTCACAAACTGGAATGCATTAGATGCTACTTAAACACGTAGCATCTCTCCGGTGCATTGAAGTAGCAATCACTTAGTTGTTGGTCCTAGAATGACCCTTTAAGGATTTCTTGGGATATGGGTGTTTTAGGAGAATCATGGTGTTTTTGGTAGGGAAGGTTAAAAACCTCCTCCTTCCCCAGCTTCCATTAAATTTTATTTTGGTATATTGGAACAATTAAACTTGCACACTTGGCATTACTTGTGAATCATTTGCATCTTGTGCACTGAGTTTGTCTATTGCATCTAATTAATCTTGAAGGTGTTCCCAAATAACAATGTTTTTACATTGCTATATGGGAGAAGACATGACATATATCTTTAACAATAGAATTTTTTTTATCAAGTACAAATGGACTTAGTCAAATGAGTACAAGCGGCATCTATACTTGTAAGAATAGAATGTATCAGATATGCTTCGGCATCTTCAAAAAGCATTCTCTGATAACAAGTTTACATAATGCTTTAGACTTTGAGGTTTGCAACAACAAGCTACTAGGTTGATTCCTCCTTTGGAGCTTTTGCAAAAGAAGCATATGCCCCTCATAAAAAGTTAAGAAATTAAAGTGAATGCTCACTTTTTGAATGTATACATCTATGAAAATATACTTATTGAATGTATACATTTATAGGTTAAAATGATTGTTTAGTGTGTGAGAAATCTCTTCACTTTTAAAATACTTTATCAAAATTTTCAAAATCCTTTGTTATGCTTTAAATATGCTTTTATAGTACCATAAAGAAAAAATTTTGTATTTAGTTGGTGATTATGTATAGGGTTTATTTGTAGATTTTGTATTCCTCTATTCGATTGGAGCCAAAACAACAGAATTTGTGTGGCATCTTTAGGTATATTCTCCCTACCCACCACACGTTTAACAAAAGCAACTATTGTTAATGAAAATTAGTAGTAACCATTATTGTTATTGTGAATAAGTAGTAATCATCTTACTAATTAGCTTTTTAATTAATTGTTTTCTATATTGATTGTCGTTTCATTTTGTTGTATATTGTTTATGTAAGTGGTGCAACTGAAACAACATTGTTCAGTGGATAGTAAACAACGCCACGTACCTTAATTGCATAGGTTTTTTAACATAATATTAAACAAAAAATGCATGTAATAACTCAGTTATCTTTTTTTATTGTACAGCTAAATAGATAAGAGTTGGATCTGTCATCGAAAATGGTCAACTGAATATGTAGAAGGAGTTAAGAGTTTCAAGCAATTTGTAAAAGATCAAATGGGTGATGAATGTAGTATTTGTTGTCCATGCATCGATTACTTAAATGTCAACTTCCAAAGTCAAGATGTGGTGTATAATCACTTGCTGATCTGAGGCATAGATAAATTCTATGCTCCATGGTTTTATCATGGTAAACGTATGGAAGTAAGTTGTAGTAGAAGTGGTAGTACATGTTATGATAATAGTTACAATAATGACGTTAATGTTTATGATGTGAATGATGATGGTGACGATGGGATTGATGAGAAGTTAGATGATTGTCGGAATTATATGGAGACTATGAATGAAACAGGAATGTCTAACATAATTGGTAGTATTACAGAAGATAATTTTGGGAAGTTATTGAAAGTTGCTCAAGAACAATTACAGCTGGTGTGCTCTAATTTCTCATAACTATCATTTGTTGTGAAGTTGTTACATTTGAAGGTTTATAATAAATAGAGTAACAAGTCATTTGACATGTTAATTGACTTACTGAACGATGCATTACCTATTGGACATAAGTTGTCGAAATCTTACTATGATGCAAAGAAACTGTTAAGGGATCTTGGATTAGGATGTATTTCAATTCATACTTGTAACTATAAATATGTTCTTTTTTGGAAGGAAAGTAAAGATCTTTAGAAGTGTCCTATTTGTGGTACATCAAAGTGGCAGGTGGATGATGGGAGAGGGAAAAAGATACCGAATAAAATCCTTCAATACTTTCCTATTAAACTGCGATTACAAAGACCTTTTATGTCAACAAAAACAACTATAGATATGAGGTGGCATAAAGAGAAATGCATTGATGATAACATTATACGTCATCCAGCAGACTCACTGGTATGGAAAGAGCTTGATAGAAAGTCTCCATGGTTTGGAAAAGATTGTCATAATGTTCGACTTGGATTGGCCTCAGATGGATTTAATCATTTCGATAATATGAATAATTCATATAGCATGTGGCCGGTGATTCTAGTCCCATACTATAACGTCCTAATATCCCATGTTAGGGGCTAGGACCCCAGAAAAGTGTATACTAAGCAATTAAAAGTGCATTTCATGCATCACATGGCATATTTCATTATGTGAATTATGTTGAATTTCATGAAATAATTGTACATGCATTCATTGACATTTTCCGGGTATAATTGATTTATAAATGCCATTAAAATGTGAATCATGAATTATTTGTGTTGAAAATTTATTTGGTGATAACAATTATTATTTTAGAATTTTTGGTGAATTTTAGAAAATTTTAGAAAATTTGTGGTATTTTGGCCTAAAAAAAATTAGAATATGCACCAATTATAGTGTGACACATGGACTGATTATGTAGTGACAATTGCCTCACATACAAAAGTGACATGTGGCAGTGAATTAAGAGAACACATTGCTTTGTTTTGAATATGGAAAATGACTATCGTTCCACCGAAAATATGCAACACTAAAACTTTCCTTGTTCTTTGTTTAACCACTAAAGCCCTGCCTTTCATTTTCACTACTAGAATTCATTGAAGAATCAAGTAAGTGGTGGTTTTAGTTGTTTTTGGATACTACAACTGCCTATGATGATGTTTGAGAATTTGTGAATGAATTCATGCATAAGTGGGATAGGAAGAAGTAATTTCATTGATGATTAGTGAATTAGAACGTGAACAGAAAATAAGACATAGATATAGAAATTCATGAAAGTGGGTAAATTTATGCTCTATTTTGTTTTGGAGAAAAATGTAGAAAATGGAAACATGCGTGAGTGAGGATCGGATTTTTTATGCTTATATTGAATCCTGGATTTTTGATTTGTTGTGTTATGTTGAACTGAAAGGGGAGTAGAAAAGATGATTAATGTGTTAATTCAATAAGATAGGAGAGTGAAATCTATAAAAAATGATAAAAGAAGAGTAGAAGTACTGCAAAATCTAGAAAATAATGAGTGAATGATTGTGCACCTGAAGGTTTTCTAAAATTGAACATACTTCACTCTTTTTTTATAACTTCTTCTCCTGACCTCCAAATGATATGAGATTTAAACCAACGAATTCATAATACATTGTTCTTTATCTCCACCAAAATTTTTAGCCATCTGAATGAAATTGGAAGCGATTGATTAATGAGTTTAGGATGAAACTGTTGAGGCGTGCTAGAATATTATGAACTGGAATATTTTCATTGAACATGCTTCGGTAGTTTGCTTATATTTTGATATGTAGATTTCCAAATGAGTTGATTCTTGATTCAGATTAAATTGAAGACATATGGCTACATTTTTTCATGAAGGAATTGAATTTGAAATCTGTTCTTAAGAGTCTTGAAATTTGGCTTGAAGTTGAGAGTTGTGTTCTGTTGAGGTATAACAAATAGTATGGAGTATTTTGATTATAAATTGCATGATACTAAACCAAAATGTCTGATTTTGATGTCATTAGACACTTAAGACATAGAGGAACTTTTGATTAGAAGAAAGTGTTGCCTAAAAACTTCTAATTCTAGGTCAAAAATGGCAAGAAAGAAGGAAGAAAACATAGTAGGTCATGATTGTGCATCTGCACGATTGCGACTCTACTGAAGCATGAAGGAATGCACGATCATGACTTTGCTGATGAAGGAAGACGAGAGGCTTTATCAAAGAGTGATTTTTTGGATGTTTTTCAACCTTATTCAAGTAAGAATGTTACCATATGAATTATGTAGGTTTAAATGAGCTCTTAAATGAATTTAATTGATGTTGACTAAAGGGATTAAAGTGAATAAAAGGGTATTAAGGATTAAAATAATGTTTGGAAGGTGTTGAAATTGATTATAAAGAGTATTAAAGAAACATACTCGAGAAATTGTCATTGAACATGCAAGTTATATGATACATTCATAAATGTATTTATGACTGATTATTCTCATGAAATTGCATATGAGTAACATATAAATGTATTTGATTGTATATAGAGGAGCAAGTAGAGAGACCACATATATTGCTGGAACTTCAAGGCATGAAGCAAAAAGGGAGTAATTGCGAGTAACCTAGACGGTCTCACTCAATTAATTGTATGTTTTGATTATGCTTGCATTATCTTATGAACGTGTGATTGATTACACTGATTCCGGACATGAAGTTTCAAAGATTCTGATTTGATGAATGTGATATTAAAGTGCTCCTTGTAAGTGAATTAGATGAAATAAACGTTACTCAACAATCTTGTTGAGTGTCTGACCAAGGTTCGATGATAAATGTGTTCTGAATGTGAATGTGAAATCATGTCATTGATTGAGAATATGAAAATGTGAAACATTCCATTACATGAATGCATGAAAGATAAAGGCAGTTGTGACCGGAGTCGCTAGTGTAAAGAGCTTAAAGCTCATACTATGATCAGAGCCTCAGGCTCAGTTATGAAAGTAGCTGATATCCACTAAAGGATATGGGACATTATCTGATACAACTCGGTATCCACGAGGGATATGGGTTAGTAAAAAGGCACTTGGTCACAACAACAACAATAATAAGTGAAAGTGAGTCTCATGAGCATTGCATATACATTTTAGTACGTATTTTTGACTGATTGAAATATTGGTACCTTGTATTTGAATGAGAATGTAATATGTGATGTTTCTTGTAAAGTGCAAAGATGTGAAATACATGTTACGTGTGATGAAGTGTTGTATGAATTGAGTGAATCATCGATGATGGTTACCTCATTGAGTTTGCAAAACTCACCAAAATTGCACCATTTATTTTTAAGGACCAAGAGAGGGCTTACCTACTGAGAGACCCTACAAGAAACATAGTTTTGTACTTTTGTGAAGAAGAAATAGCTCAAAGGTCAGGCAACTGAGACTGAAGTAGTAATTAGTAGTTTTGTTCAATTCCTCTTTCAAGCAGTATGTTATGTATAGGGTTTTGACATTGTATATATATTCAGATGGTTTTTGTAAAGCTATAATGTAAGTTTGGTTTTTAGACAATGAAATGAGGAATATGGTTAGTTATTTTGAAATTTTGGTGATTCTTATGTATACTAGTTGATGCCATGACTAAGTTGGATAAGTTGCCATGTTAAAAAGTGAAGGTGAGATATTTAACTCACCATTATTATAGATTATACACTAGAATATCCATAGGATGTTTTGGTATGTAATTTATAATATTGGGGTGTTATATTTTGGTATCGGAGTATGGTTGGCATCTATAGGGATATGTAGGAATGTTAGGTATGAAATGTTGTGAAAATTTTGGATGGTAATCGAAGTTATTGTGTATTATAGGTTATTCGACGTTCCCAATCAAATGGAATGCTCAACTGACCTAGCATCAGAAAGAGTCAGTAGAGAGTCTTCTGTGCCTTAACCAGATGTGATGCCTCTAAGAATTTCTAGAGAAGGGAAAGGAGGTATGACAAACTACGAAAGCAGGAGGATGTGGACTTCTATGTAAGTACAGTCCCTGCAGAGGCCGAGGGATGGTTAAAGAGAACTGAAAGAGTGTTTGATCAGATGGACTGTGAGGCAAATGAGAGATTTGAATATGTGGTCTCACTACTGGAAGGTCTAGCATATCAATGGTGGAAAACTATTCCAGGTAGTGCCACGAGACCTTGCAATCTGAACTGGGGAGAGTTTCTAAGGGGTTTCAGGGAGAATTACAGGCCCAAGATCTACCTGGACAAAAAGATGAAGGAGTTCCTAGATCTTAAACAAGGCAAAATGTCTGTAGCAGAGTATAAGATCAAGTTCAATGAATTGTTGGGGTATGCTATTGCTTTGATTCCTACAGAAGAAGGCAAGTGTAGGAGATTTAAAGATTGGTTGAACATGGAGATTAGAATAAGGTTAGCAATCACTAGCCTGAGTAGTTTTACTGAGTTAAAGGCTTCCTCGATCAGGATTGAGCAATTACTGAGAGAGGGACAAGTAGAGTTGGGACAAGGGTCTAGAATGAAAAGACCTAGTGAAATTCAGTGGTTCGGGTAGAAGATTTAACAAGTGGCAAAATCAAGCTTTCAGATCACTGACTGGATCAAGACTGTCAGGATTCAGACAGAGGGGTGATTTTGTACAGTCTGGCAGTAGAAGAGGTACAATGCAGAGCCAGTTTCCCCCTTGTGAGCAATGTGGGAAGAAGCACAGTGGAGAGTGCTGGACTTTATCAGGAGCATGTTTTCGATGTGGCTCTCTAGAGTATAGAATTAGAGATTGTCCTGTTATTGCTAGAGCCCAGTCAAGTATGAGAGGGGGATCTGTAAGTGAAGCTACTATCCAGTAGAGCTGAGCTAGTGGGGTTAGACAGAGAGGCCGAGGCAATGGCAGAGTGAGTTCTGGAAGTCCTTCTGTCAGGATTGAGGTTCGGAGCAACAGACCCGAATCTCAAGCCCGAGTATACATTATGACCAGACAGGAGGCTCAGGACTCTCCAGATGTCATTGCATGTGCGTTGCTTATCTTTGATTATGAAGCATTTGCATTGCTAGATCCTGGATCTACGCATTCATTTATTGCACTGCATCTGGCATGTAAGTTGCATTGCAATAGAGAGCAATTAAAACGTGGATTAGAGGTGAGTACACCAATAGGTAGTACCACCGTGATTGGAAAAGTCTGTAAGAGGTGTTTGATTAGAGTTGATCAGGTAGAATTGGAAGCAGACTTGATTATATTATAGCTAAGAGAGATAGATGTTATTCTAGGCATAGATTGGCTTATTGCTTATAGGGCTATCATGAACTGCTATACTAAGGAGTTGCTATTGGAATCTATTAATCAGCAGAGAGCAGTTTTAAGAGGTATTAGTCAAGCAGTGGCAGCCAGGCTGATCTCATTCATGAGTGCCTTTAGGTTTATGTAAGGTAGATGTGAGGCTTATCTGGCCCATATTATTGATACTAGAGTTGAGTAGAATATACAGGACATTCCTGTAGTTAAGGAATTCCTAGATGTGTTTCGCATAGAGTTTCCTGGTTTACCTCCAGACCAAAAAATAGAGTTTACAATTGACTTAGTTCTAGGTGCTACTCCTATATCTATTCCTCCATATAGGATGACATCTGTGGAACTAAAGGAGTTAAAGGCTTAGTTACAGGAATTGCTTGCAAAGAGATTCATTAAACCCAGTGTTTCACCTTGGAGAGTTCTAGTTCTATTTGTGAAGAAGAAATATGGTACTTTGAGACTGTGTATTGACTATAGGCAACTGAATCGGGTTACAATGAAGAACAAGTACCCTTTTCCTAGAATTGATGATTTATTTGATCAACTACAAGGAGCTGTGGTGTTTATTAAATTGGATTTGAGGTCTTGGTATTATTAGCTAAAGATAGCAGAGGTTGATGTACCAAAGAGTGCTTTCAAGAGCAGGTATGGGCATTTTGAGTTTTTAGTAATGCCGTTTAGGTTAACTAATACCCCAGATGCATTTATTGCATGGATGAATAAGGTGTTTTAGCCCTACCTAGATCGCTTTGTGATAGTGTTTATCGATGACATTTTGGGGCATTCAAAGAGTAGAGAAGAACATGCTGAACATCTAAGAGTGATCTTACAACTTATGAGAGAAAAACAACTATATGGTAAATTTAGTAGATGTGAGTTTTGGCTAAATCAAGTGGTGTTTTTGGGTCATATCATAAATGGACAAGGTATTCAATTGGATCCAATGAAGATTGAGGCAGTAATGAAATAGGAGGCTCCAAAGAATGTGTCTGAAATTTGAAGTTTCCTCGGATCGACTGGATATTACCGGAGATTTGTCAAGGGTTTTTCTTTGATCTTGACCCCTTTGACTAAACTTCTGAGGATGAATGTAGCATTTAGATGGGATGATGATTGTCAGAAGAGCTTTGAGGAGTTGAAACATCAGTTGACTACAACACTGGTGTTGACTATTCCATCAGGAACTGGTGGATATGTAGTATACAGTGATGCTTCGCATCAAGGATTAGGATGTGTGTTGATGCAAAATGGCAACGTGATAGCCTATCCATTGAGACAATTAAGGTCTCACGAGATGAATTATCTAGTACATGATTTAGAACTTGTTGCAGTTGTTTTTGCTCTAAAGATATGGAGACATTATTTATATGGAGAGACATTTCAGATATACACTAATCACCAGAGTTTAAGATATTTGCTGAGTCAGAAAGAGCTAAACATGATACAAAGGAGGTGGATAGAGTTGTTGAAAGATTATGACTGCACGATTGAGTATCATTTGGGAAAAGATAATACAACTGCTGATGCATTGAGAAGAAAGTCACATAGTAGTGTAGCTCAGATTCAATTATCGAGATTACCAAATTTGATTCAGTTGAGAGCTTTGAATGTGGAATTGAATCTAGAGCATAATGAAGCATTGACGGCTATACTAAATTTGAGACCGATGTTACATGATCGAATTAGAAGAGTTTAGAGTAAAGATTCTGAAATGGTGAAACTGATTGAGAAACTTAAAATGAATCCTAATTCTGAATTTGATTTGCGAGATGAGACATTGTGGTCAAAGCAGAGATTATGTGTGCCAAATGTGGATGAATTAAGAAAGGAAATTTTAGAGGAAGCTTATATGGCTGCTTATGCTATGCATCTTGGCATGACCAAGATGTATAATACGCTGAAGCAACATTTCTGGTGGCTAGGAATGAAGAAGCAAGTAGCAAAATATGTTTCCAAATGTATAACATGCCAGCAGATTAAAGCTGAGCATCAGGCTCTAGTTGGAAAGCTACATTCGTTGCCTATTCCAGAGTAGAAATGGGAACGAATCACTATAGATTTTATTATAGGTTTGCCTAAGACTTCGAGGAAAAATGATGTTATATGGGTGTATTGGATAGATTAACTAAGTCGACCTATTTCTTACCAGTGATGGAGAATAATTCACTAGACCAGTTGGCTCAGAAGTATGTGAATGAAGTGGTTAGACTACATGGGGTTCCAGTGTCCATTGTATCGGACAAGGATATCAAATTTATTTCGAGATTTTAGAAGAGTTTGCAGTCAGTTATGGGTACTAAGTTGAAATTTAGTACTACATTTTATCCTCAAATAGATGGGCAGGGTGAGAGGACAATCAAAATTATTAAGGATATGCTCAGGGAATGTGTATTAGAGTTTCAAGGAACTTGGGATCAGTATGTTGCATTGATTGAATTTGCTTATAACAATCACAATTACAATAGTATCGGAATGGCACCTTATGAGTCATTGTACGGCAGAGTATGTCGATCGCCTCTATATTGGGATGAAGAAGGTTTGAGAATGATAGAAGGTCCTGAGTTGGTACAAGACACTGTGGATAAGGTAAATTTGATCAGGAGTCGAATAAAAGCGACTCAGGATAGACAGAAGAGTTATGTGGACTAGCATCGACAGGATATGGAATACAGTAAAGGAGACAAAGTATTTTTTAGAGTGTTGCCTTGGCGAGGTGCGCTAAGGTTTGGTAAGAAGGGCAAGTTGAGCCCTAGGTACATTGGTCCTTATGAGATTATTGAGAGGATAGGACCTTTGACATATAAGTTAGCTTTGCCTAATGAAATCTCTTAGTTGCATAATATGTTTCGTGTAAGCATGTTAAGAAGATACAGATCTGATCCAACAGATCTATTATCGGCTCAAGAAATTGAAGTTGCTAATAATTTGAGTTATATTTAGGAGCCAGTTTAGATAGGGGGATATCGAACAAAACAACTAAGGAATTGAGAAATTCCAATAATGAAAGTTCTACAAAAAAGTCATTCGAGTAAGGAAGCAACTTGGGAAACAGAGGAGCATATGAAAAAGCAATATCCCCACCTATTTCATCAATCAGATAAGAACTTCAAGGACGAAATTTCTTAAGGAGGGGAGAATTGTAATGTCCCAATATCCCATGTTAGGGGCTAAGACCCCAAAAAAGTGTATAGTGAGTAATTAGAAGTGCATTTCATACATCATATGGCATATTTCAATATATGAATTGTGTTGAAATTCATGAAATAATTGTACATGCATTTATTGACATTTTTCGGGTATAATTGATTTACAAATGCGATTAAAATGTGAATTATGGATTATTTGTGTTGAAAATGTTTTAGTGATAACAATTATTATTTCATAATTTTTGGTGAATTTTAGAAAATTTTCGAAAATTTGGGGTATTTTGGACTTAAAAAATTAGAATATGCACCAATTATAGTGTGACACATGGACCGATTATGTAGTGACAATTGGTTCACATGCAAAAGTGACATATGGCAGTGAATTAAGAGAACACGTTACTTTGTTTTGAACATGGAAAATGACTATCGTTCTTCTCCACCGAAAGTATGCAACACTAAAACTTTCCTTTTTCTTTGTTTAACCACCAATGCCCTGCCTTTCATTTTCACTGCTAGAATTCGTTGAAGAATCAAGTAAGTGGTGGTTTTAGTTGTTTCTGGATACTACAACTGCTTATGATGATGTTTGCGAATTTGTGAATGAATTCATGCATAAGTGGGATAGGAAGAAGTAATTTCATTGATGATTAGTGAATTAGAAAGTGTATAGAAAATGAGACATAGATACGAAAATTCATGAAAGTGGGTAAATTTATGCTCTGTTTGTTTTGGAGAAAAATGTAGAAAATGGAAACGTGTGTGAGTGAGGATCGGATTTTTTATGTTTATGCTGAATCCTGGATTTTTGATTTGCTGTGTTATGTTGAACTGAAAGGGGAGTAGAAAAGATGATTCATATGTTAATTCAATAAGATAGGAGAGTGAAATCTTAAAAAAATGATAAAAGAAGAAGAGTAGAAGCACTCCAAAATTTGGAAAATAATGAGTGAATGATTGTGCACCTGAAGGTTTTCTGAAATTGGACACACTTCACTCTTTTTGTTATAACTTCTTCTCTTGGCCTCCAAATGACATGAGATTTGAACCAACGAATTCATAATACATTTTTCTTTATCTCCACCAAAATTTATAGTCATCTAAATTAAATTGGAAGAGATTGATTGATGAGTTTGTGATGAAGCTATTAAGGTGTGCTGGAATATTATGAACTGGAATATTTTCATTGACCATGCTTTGGTAGTATTTTGATCTGTAGATTTTCAAATGAGTTGATTCTTAATTAAGATTAAACTAGAGACATATGGATACATTTTGGATGCAGGAATTGATTTTGAAATCTGTCCTTAAGAGTTTTGAAATTTGGCTTGAAAGTAAGAGTTATGTTCTGTTGAGGTATAAGAAATAGTATGGAGTATTTTGATTATAACTTGCACAATACTGAACCAAAATGTCTGATTTTGATATCATTAAACACTTAAGACATAGAGGAACATTTGATTAGAAGAACGTGTTGCCAAAAAAGTCTAATTCTAGTTCAAAAATGGCAAGAAAGAAGGAAGAAAACACAACAGGTCACAATCGTGCATCTACATGATTGTGACTCTACTGATGAAGGAAGAAAGTCACGAGCACGATCGTGACCCAAGAGGCTTTATCAAAGAGTGATTTTTTGTATTTTTTCAACCTTATTCAAGTAAGAATGTTACCATATGAAGTATGTAAGTTTAAATGATCTCTCAAATGAATTTAATTGATGTTGACTGAAGGTATTAAAGTGAATAAAAGAGTATTAACGATTAAAATAATGTTTGGAAGGTGTTGAAATTGATTGTAAAGAGTATTGAAGAAACATACCTGAGAAATTGTCATTGAACATGCATGTTACACGATACATTCATAAATGTATTTATGACTGGTTATTCTCATGAAAATGCATATGAGTGACAGATAAATGTATTTGATTGTATATAAAAGAGCAAGTAGAGCGACCACTTCCAGATATTGCTGGAACTTTAAGGCATTAAGCAAAAAGGGAGCAATTGTGAGTAACCTAGACGGTCTCACTTAATTAATTGTTTGTTTTGATTATGCTTGCATTATCTTATGAATGTGTGATTGATTATACTGATTCCGGACATGAAGGTCCGAAGATTCTGATTTAATAAATGTGATATTGAAGTACTCTTTGTATGTTAATTGGATGAAATAAATGTTACTCAACAATCTTGTTGAATGCCGGACCAGGGTATGATGAAAAATATGTTCTGAATGTGAATTTGAAATCATGTCATTGATTGAGAATATGAAAATGTGAAGCATTCCATTATATGAATGCATGAAAGATAAAGGCAGTTGTGACCGGAGTCGCCAATGTAAAGACCTTAAAGCTCATACTGTGATCAGAGCCTCAGACTCAGTTGTGAAAGTACCCAGTAGCCACTAAGGGATATAAGACATTATCGAATACAACTTAGTATCCATAAGGGATATGGGTTAGTAAAAAGGCACTTGGTCATAACAACAACAATAATAAGTGAAAGTGATTCTCACTAGCATTGCATATACATTTTAATACATGTGTTTGACTGATTGAAATATTGGTACCTTGTATTTGAATGAGAATGTGGTATGTGATGTTTCTTGCAAAGTGCAAAGATGTGAAATATATGTTACGTGTGATGAAGTGTTATATGAATTGAGTGAATCATCGATGATGGTTACCTCATTGAGTTCGCAAAACTCACCACAATTGCACTGTTGATTTTTCAAGACCGAGAGAGGACATGAGGTACTGCGAGACCCTACAAGAAACATAATTATGTGCTTTTGTAAAGAAGAAATAGCTCAAAAGTCAGTCAGCTGAGACTGAAGTAGTAATTAGTAGTTTTGTTCAATTCCTCTTTCAAGCAGTATGTTATGTATAGGGTTTTGACATTGTATATATTTGGATGGTTTTTGTAAAGCTATAATGTATGTTTGGTTTTTATACAATGAAATGAGGAATGTGGTTTGTTATTTTTAAAATTTGTTGACTTTTATGTATATTAGTTGATGCCATGACTAAGTTGGATAAGTTGCCATGTTATAAAGTGAAGGTGAGATAGTTAACTTGCCATTATTATAGATTATATACTAAAATGTCCACAGGATGTTCCGGTATATAATTTATAATATTGGGGTGTTACACATACAATTTACCTCCATGGAAGTGTATGAAGGAGCCTTTTATATTTTTGTCTTTGCTTATTTTAGGACCTACTGCTCCTGTTAAGAACATCGATGTGTACATGCAACCATTAATTGACAACTTAAATGATCTATGGGAATTTGGATTACAAACTTTTAATGTTGTTCAAGGCAAAACATTTATAATGTATTCTACTGTTTTGTGGACTATAAATGATTTCCTAGCTTATGAGAATTTATCTGGGTGGAGCATTAAAGGGTATATTGCTTGTCCTATATGTAACTATCAAACATATTCAAAAAGGATACGAAGTAAAATATGTTATACAGGTCATCGTCGTTATTTAGAACATGGGCATAGATAGAGAAGAAGTAAATAGTTTAATGGCATAGTAGAGTTGGGTGAAGCTCCGATACAGTTATCCGGTGATGATATTGTTTACTAGCTCTCACATTTGGGTAACATTACACCTGGCAAACACCCAAGTAATAGAAATCGTAAGAGACATTATCACGAACTAAGTTGGACAAAAAAACGCACAATTTTCAACTTACCATATTGGAAGGAATTACTATTAAGGCACAATCTTGATGTCATGCATATTGAGAAAAACATTTGTGAGTCCATTTTAGGGACTATCATGGGAATTGATGGGAAATCCAAAGACATAATTAAGGCTAGAATAGACTTGAAAGACATGAATATTACAAAGCATTTGCATTTGAAAAGAAGAGCTGATGGCTTATACGTTATTCCCCCTTCTTGTTAAAACATGTCAAAAAGTGAGAAACAATCATTTTTTCAGTTCCTCCAATCAATCAAATTTCCTAATAGGTATGAATCAAATATAGGCCGTTGTGTGAATGTTAAAGAGGGAAAAGTGTCAGGGTTGAAAAGTCATGATTGTCATATACTTTTATAACGACTACTTCCTGCTAGAATACGTGGGTGTTTGCTAAAGGATGTGTCCATTACTTTGGGTCAATTGGGAGAGTTTTTTAAGTACTTATATTACAAGAAACTTAAGTTGAAGAGCTTGATAAAATGAAAAAAGACATAGCATTGATTTTATGTAAGCTTGAACTATCATTCCCCCATCTTGTTTTGATGTTATCGTTCATTTGGCAATTCACTTATCATATGAAGCAAAATTTTATGGACTGGTTCAATTTCGATAGACGTTTCTGGTTGAAAGGTAATTCATATTAAATTCAAAAAAATTTCTATGTTATTTGTTTGTAACAATTCCTAAGTTTATAACTATTTATAAGCATTATGTACGTAATAAAGCTCGACTAGAGGGGTCTATTGCAGAGGCTTATATAGCAAATAAATGCTTGACTTTTTCTTTAATGTACTTAACTGATGTGGAGATAAGATTTAACAGACTAGAACATAACTTTGATTCTAATGACGATGGTGGGTTGTCTATTCTCTCCCAAAAAGTTAGGCCACTTGGTGTGGGTAAATATGGGGAGTCAACTAAAGACGAATTCGAAATCGCCCATTGGTTTATTTTGAACAATTGCGAGAAAATTGATACATACATGGAGTACGTATATTCCTTTTCATTCAAACAATAATATTATAATTTTCTTCATTCACTCTGAGATATTACTGTCATTGCCTTTTTTAAATAGACAGCACAAAGACATAATTCACAGCAAAGGGATTATTAATATTGAAGAGAGACATAGGCAGAAGTTTGTATCATAGTTTACAAATCGAGTAAGTTTCATATTGATTACAAATTATGAAAATATGAGAATATGTCTCATCCTTATATTTATTTTCAATTTTTCATACAGATGATACGGTTACATAACTATAATGTGCAAGAAGCGATAACAACATTATATAGTTTGGCATATGGGCCTCATATTTATGGGAAGAAATACACAAGTTGCATTGTTAATGGTGTGAGATTTCACATACAAGATCGAGATAGTCGAGTTAGAAGTCAAAATAGTGGGGTTATCGTTGAAGGATGTCATGATGACAAAAACATTGACTTGTACGGTGTCATCTCTGAAATAATAGAGTTGCTCTACATCAAGGATAAGAAGATTGTTCTACTTAAATGCAAATGGTTTGATCTAACTGACATGAGTGAACGGGTATACTACTAGCATAAATGTTAGTAAGACATGGTATGATAATGATCATTTTGTCCTTACAAGTCAAGTCAAACAAGTTTTCTACGTCAGCAATACTGTATTGGGTAGTAATTGGAAGGTTGTTAAAAAATTTCAACAAAGGAATGTCTTTGATTTTTGTGAAAGGTATATTGATTAATTGGATGAGGATGCAGATGAAGTCTATCAAGATATTATATTGGAGTTCAATAATGAAGGCATTCTAGTATAAAATGCAGATATATCATCATTTCATAGGATAGATGTTGAGCCCAACATAGTTCAACTAGATGAAGTCCAAGCCCATCTTATCTTACAAATAGAAGAAGACTATACTCAAGATGACTTAAGTGACAATGACGATACTTTGCTCGAATATATTAATGATGAAGAATCCAACGATAATGTACATAATGATAATGATTTTCAAAATCTTGATCATGATGATTGAATGTAAATAAATTGTTTCTATTGTTTGAAATGTTATGTTCATAATTGCCTTATGTTGTTGATGTTTTACTTATGTTAATTTACAATGAATAGATGCATATTTTTAATGTTTCACTTACGATTTTGCAGAATGTTATGCCGAATGTTTAGTATTTAACTATTGATCTCCTTATAGTCATCTGAAAATTTGATGTTTGAGTTAAGATTATACATTATGTACATATTTTGTTTTACATAGGTTCAACATAATGGAACCTGGTAGAAATAAGGGAAAACGGGTGGTAAGGACTGAAGAAGTTCCTCCCACACAATAACCAACTCAATCTGACCCCGTCGTTCAACAACCAATAATTGCATCCTCGAATGAAGACAGTCACTAACAACCTTTACCAATATCATCTGTTAGTAATGAGGAATCTTCAGGTCTGTTATTGTTAACCAAACATATTTACATTAATGCTGAAATTACTCATTACATATTTAGTGTGTTTTTCTTATTATGATTTTTTATTTTCAGGTTCCAATACTGGCGTTAGAAAACGAGATAGAGGTATCATAAAAGGAGATGAGTTGTAATAGATGAATGTTGCGATGAATAGCAAGTTGTCTGAGACCACCGACCCCATGCAATGTCACCCTCTGGATAAGATCCAATCTGTAAAATTGTCTAGTGAGTTGGGTGTCATTGTAAGGAATGAATTGCCTTGCCTTCAGCATATCAGGCAATTAAAGGAAGACAACTTGCTCCAAAATGCTTTGGACAAAGTTTTGGTAATATTTTAATTCATTTGATTATATGTATTGCGATTTTACTTAATAAAAATAGTAACTTAACTTATACGTGTTCTTCACAGATGAAGCTCAATATCGTTGATATCGACAAGCCTGAAGTTTCAAGCTGTATTAGTTTACTGTTGAAATAAAGGGTAAAGGATCATTGATATAGACTTTATAAAAATTACCAGTCTTCCCTTCCGATGAAGAGGCAAGGAGACATGTTCTGGATCAGGTGAGTTTAGAAAATTAGAGTGAAATGTGTGATTATTAGGTCTTAACAAAAGGTTCAGGCTTGTTTTTTTCTCTTTAGATTTCCTTCCATTGATTTTGTTTATACATTTCATGACTACTTCTCTTAATTTAGGAAAAGTGTGAGAAAGCCAAGGTGAACAGAGCAAAAATGAAGACTTCTCATAACGCCGGCTCCAAATCATTTGTTGTCGTCCGACAAAAATTTGTAAATGTAACGTTTTCAACTTATTATTTTATTTCTTAATAAAATAAATTCTATTATCTTCTAATTTTTTAAATTCATATAATAAAGCCAAACACAACTCAAAGGGCAAGAGTGTGATAGGATCACACTTTACAAGCTAACACATTACAAGGAAGGTCAAGGCTGGACGTCTGAAGAGGCACAAAGTAATTATGTAAGTACAAACAAATTAATATTATAATTTATTTTTCTGTGTAATACTATGTAATAGTTTTTTATTTAACTCGATTTTGTATTTTAAATTATAGGACAAGATGCAGGAGTTGTTGCAGACATCATTGTCTGAGGGGAATCAGCCCAATGTCGATGACATTTGCAACAATGTCCTTGGTACAAGATCGGGCTATATCAAAGGTCTTGGGTATGGCCCTAAGCCTGTTAGTGCATCTTCGTCACGACCAGCATATGTCAAGGTGTTTCAAGAGGAGAACCAGTCACTGAAGACTAAGTTACAATGTACGGAAGAGAAGTTAGATCATAATGTAAAAGAAGTGAACAAGCTTAAAAAGATGGTCAAACAATTACCAGGCTTAAACTATGTTAGTAGTAGTGACGACGATGAGGAGTCTTAGCTTGTATATGATCTGTATTTATTTTATATAAAATGCTTTCCATTTTTAATGTTTATTTTATTTCAATTTATTATTATTTAAAAAATATGTCACTAATGTTAATTATAATGTAACTAATTTATATTTTAAACTGTCTTAAAATTTGTAATAAATTTGTTTTAACAATTATAATAAAATTTAAATTTTAAAATAAAATTTTTGTCACTAAAAAATATTAGCTACCAAAACAAAATCATCACAAAATGTTATTACCTACGGTTACAAGAACGTGTCTACAAATATTTACCTACAACAAGAAATTAGTAATTAAAACTATTCTGCTACAAAAACAGAATCATCACTAAAAAGTATTAGCTATCAAAAAAGTCATCACAAAATGTTGTTAACTAAGTTTACAAGAACGTCTGTAAAAACATTTACCTACAATAAACAATTAGTAGCTAAAACTATTCTGCAACAAAAAAAAGTCATCACTAAAAAATTATTATTTACAACTACGATTTAGTAGGTAAAAAATTTTATTTACAAAACATACACATTACAAAATCCTGTGTACGACGTTCTTCGTTCTCGTTGGTTATATATTTTACCGATGAAATTATTGTGTATCCAAAACGTTTTTGTGACGATTTTAAGAAAATGTCGTAGATATTATTTTGCTACTGGAATTCAGCGAACATTAGGAAGAAGATTAGTTTTCATCGCAAATTAATATTTGCAATGATGTTTTAATATTTAGCGACGTTTGGTTTCGTCGCCGCTAAGATTATCTATTGTAGTGACGTATGATTGCCTACTTAACTATTGTTTCATCTTTTTGGCATCTCTATATGTGTCCTAGTCACAGCCACGTCGACTTTCTAGTGTCACACTTTACCAAGGACTAGTCACTGGATAGTGTTATTCAAGCAGTAACTAAAGTCCATAAACACATAAACTAAAAACAATAGTGTTTTAACTACAGATAACTACCAATGCCATTAGCCATGGATTAACTATAAAAAGTTGTCCAGTAGCCACAAACGAACATGTTTACTAACAACCACAAACTGATTTTTTTTGTTTTCATAAATTCTAGGTTCATTATTTTTTTATAGATTTCTAATGCTCAATGAAACTGTTTGATATATTGTTTATCAGTTAAACAATTTCAATTTAATTCCAAATTAAATTATAGGGTTTTAAAATTTCTAATATGAACTTTTCAAATTTTTGGGTTTGTAATACGAACTTTTGATGTATTAATGTTCATATTTAAGATGCAAAACATTTGCTATTCAATTCGAAAATTATAATAAATAATAATAAAATATTTTAATTAAATTATATAATTAAAGTCTACTTTGATATCATTTTAAAAAATTGGGTTTGAATGCCATCGTAAGTTCAACGGAATAACAACAAAAAAATTTATATTTTAATTTCTCAAAAACCAAGATCACTTTAAATTTTATAAAATGATTAATATGTAAATCACAATAAAACATTAATCTTAATTCATTCTTTGTTTCGAAGCTTGATCCTTTTCTTGTCATATCTCTTAATCCTTTTTTAAAATTGGCTCATCTCAACCACCATAGTCGTACCAGTGTTGGACACAGTATCCACAAAACGTGATGAGAGAACTATGTAACTAGTATAGAGAGGGCTAGGTAAGGAGAGCTAGTTTTCATAGAGCTTAAGCCTATTTACAATACATTTTGGACATTTTAGTAATTTAATTAAACGTGATGAGAGAACTATGTAACTAGTATAGAGAGGGCTAGGTAAGGAGAGCTAGTTTTCATAGAGCTTAAGCCTATTTACAATACATTTTGGACATTTTAGTAATTTAATTAAAATTAAATTCTAATTTCAATTAAAATTACAAATAATTCGAATTTAATACCGATTATTCCCAAGGAAGATCCAATATCTCATATTGATCCGTATTTATTAAATATTTCATATTTAATCATAAAATTTCTTAAACTTTACAATCAAGTCTAACTTGACTAAAATAGATTTTCTCTTCAATTAGTTCTTTATTTGTGAATCATTAGGTTTCTAAATATGTTAGTACTGGACATAAATTATACCCCTAAATCATATTTAGGATTACATAAATTAAACTTCTTTGATTTATCTTTAATTTTCTAATTAAACAATTTATATTCATAGATTAAGACTGACATCTATCAAAACATCATGACCACCTAAATATTTAAGAATGTCAAATTATATTTGACTAACCTTTTTGTGCATGATTTTTTATAATTCAATCATTTCATCATATAATGTTCTAATTAGAAATACCCGAGTGAGAAGTTGTTCTTGCTAAAGCCTTTAGCTCGACAATAGAATTAGCTTAGCAGTTAGAAATGAAAAAAAAAGATATTTTTTTAGAGAAGCCTTAGGCCAATTGGAATAAATATGGTGTGGCAACAGTAGCATAAGGGTCACATGCAAGCTGTAAGAATAGCACTCAGAAATCTCTCTAAAACCAAAGCCTTAGACTAAGTGACTATGGTCAGATAGCAGTTAGGAAGAAGATCCGGTTCACAAAGGAAAAGATACTAATCGAGGTATTCTCCCTAATTACTTTAGGGTGATGAATCCTATATTTATCATGCAGCTACCTTCATATAGTTCATGCTGCATCCAATGACTATTGACTGAACTACCTATGATTAGAATAAGTCATAAGTAGTATCAAAACATTGCAATCTTTATACAAGATAACTTTAGAGATATTAAGTCAAAGGATCACTTATACAATCATCACAATAAGAATTTCCATAGACATATAAGTAATGTTCCAAATAGATTTCTCATATAGGGAGTTCAATATGCTTGTTCTCTAATAAATATCCATACATTTGTTTAAGTATCTCTATACTTTAGTTTATGAGATTGATTGCTTCCTTTATAAGGAAAAACATAATGTGTGTTAGTTTTTTCACATTTTATTAATGTCCAATCTTAATGGAACAATGACTAGAAACAATTTAAGGATAATAAATAAATGTAATATAAATCTCATAATTATAATCTTATCATAATTTTATTTGCAATGTATATTTATCTCATGGATTGTATCATATACATCTAAATATATACAAAATAAAGAAAGACTTTAAATTATTTTATCACTAAACTACCCCCAAGCTGTAAATTGACTACAGGGCATAAACTAACAATTTATATTTTGAATTGGTTGCGGTATGAGATGTAGAGAAAATATAAAAATCTTATTTATGTAAACCAAATATTAACCAAAAGGAAGAATTAGAAAGTCTAATTATCGTTTGACCAAAGGGAGGTCTGGCCAAGATTGAACTAATTAAAAGCATAGTATATTTTCTATCACCTTAAACATTTCATCATGTTTTTTAATCTACCAAAGAGAATTCTATACACATCCTTTGGTACCCATTTTAAGGCATGTAATAAAAACTCCAGTCGTAATGAAAGGCTAAAAAATTAACATTGTTTTCTTAAGAAGGCTATGACAAAAAGAACTTTAGGCTCAACAATTTGTTTGCAACAGTTTAAAAATGTGTTGCTAAAAAGTAATATAACGCAACACTTTATAAATTGTCGCCTTTATTAATATAAAAAGGCAATGATAATAATAATTTGATGCTATATATAAGAAAAGGAAACAAAATTTAAAAAATGTTGCAATAAAGTCTTATATATGCAATATTTATAATTGTTGCTGTAATTTCAGTCATCTATTTACTAAAGGATATTTACTAATGTTATATATTTATTTATATAGCTCTTTACTAATGAATATTCAGAATATGTCTAGGAAAATTAAATTACCCACTAATTTCTATTTGTAAAATTAAAATACTTGAGTCGATATTATAAGAGAATAGCAAGACATGGAGGTGGATAGGTAGGGAGACTAGAGACTCTAGATCCTTCTTCTTTGCCTTCGCTACAGTGTGCACTGTGGTTTCTAAAGTCATTGGGTATTGTGTTATGCAAATTACCAACTCTTTTGAGGCCAATCTCTGCCAAATCGCCCTCCCTAAATCTCTATCAAATGGGGTTTAAGCTTTATTTATTGCATAAATGATGTTATTTTATTCAAAATGACATCATTTTACATAAAAATTTTAATTTTGGATTGGGTAATTCAAGCCCCAAGCGTGACTTAAAGGCTGATTTTTTTTGTTTAAAAGTCTAAACTCAATTCAAATTTTGATTAATGCGAGTCACGTCGAGTCAACTAGGCTAGACCAGTCTGAACTATACTTTTTTTTCATCTTTAAACAAATATTAATATTTGAAGTAATATTTATCTCATATAATATTTCAGGGACAAAAAGAATTTTAGAGGAAATGGTTTACAACAACTTTATTTTTTAAAAATTTTTAAAAATGGTAATAATGAATGAGAAGAATCAACATTTGGAGTACAACAAATAAAAGGCAAATAAAAACGACATCATTATAAAAGTCATCTAGATAGTAAGAGACAACGTCATTATAAGTCCAGTGGTGGAAGCTCAGAATCATTAGCAATTTTCGTTATTACTTTTCGAGTTTGAGGGAGAAAACCTCTAAAATTGTTACCTAAAAAAATCATTGGTGGGATTTCCTCTAAGACGTTTGAGGATAAGCTCAAAGACTACTTCTCCCAGTACAACGATGTTCTTCAGCTGTGGTCATAAGAGACAATACCACTGATAGACCTAAAGGCTTTGGCTTTGTTGTGTTTTCAAATCTTCTATAATCGATAGGGTTCTTCAAGATAAGCGTACTATTGATGGTAAAACGGTGAGGGAAAATTTCCATTTTTTCTCCTTTTTTAGGGTTTTGTTGGTGGGTTTTTAGTTTCATGTGTTGGTGTATGTGGGGGTATTAATAGATATGTTGATTTTTTTGGTAATGGTTTCTTGGTTTGAGGGAATCTTGGATTTTTTCTACTTTTTGAACTATGGGATCTCTCTTGTTTTTCATTTTATTAGTGGTTTATTAGTTTCTGCCCTCCATGTTTTTCATTCATTTCTAATGGAGGTTAAACTGGAAATGAGGGATTCAACTTGTTTCTACTACTACATAGTTCGTGTTATTGAGTTTTGACATTTATTTTATTGCTTTCCTTTGATTAAATTTTCATTATCTGTAGTGAACTTTAGGTTTTTGGGATTTTCATATATTGAATCCTCTGTTTTGTAAGCATTGGTAGGAGTTCTTTTGAGTTTATATTGTTTATTATCTCTTTCTTTCAGCATTAATGTTGGATTCAAGTTTCTATTATATCAAATGATGGTTTATTGGAGTAGTTCAATTAACCTTTCATGCTTATTACTGGGATGATAATGCACAATTTGTGTTATTGAGTTTTGACATTTATCCGATTGCTTTCCTTTAATTAAATTTTCATTATCTGTAATGAACTTTAGGTTTTTGGGATTTTCATATATTGAATCCTCTATCTTGTAAGCATTGGTAGTGGTTATTTTGAGTTTCTATCGTTTATTATCTCTTTGATTCAGTGTTAA
>JAOQMS010000179.1:14181359-14198412 GCA_027563885.1 Erythroxylum longipes
TGTTGGATTCAAGTTTCCATTCTATCGAATGATGGTTTATTGGAGTAGTTCAATTATCCTTTCATGCTTATTACTGGAATGATAATGCATAGTTTGTGTTATTGAGTTTTGACATTTATTCGATTGCTTTCCTTTGATTAAATTTTCATTGTCTATAGTGAACTTTATGTTTTTGGGATTTTCATATATTGAATGCTCTGTCTTGTAGGCATTGGTAGTGGTTCTTTTGAGTTTCTATCGTTTATTATCTCTTTGTTTCAGTATTAATGTTGGATTCAAGTTTCCATTCTATCGAATGATGGTTTATTGGAGTAGTTCAATTATCCTTTCATGCTTATTACTGGGATGATAATGATTCATTTGTCCGTGCTATTAGATATTACTGGTTAAGGATGCCTTGATGATATTTTGGGGCACTTTCTTTATTGTATTTCATTGTTTCTAACTCTACATATTCATTTACCCTTATCATGCTTATTTTTCACATTCTGGTTGTTATGATTGATTTGTGATGATCTCTTATGGCATTCTTTGAAAGTTTTTTTATCATTTCTAGTGGAGTTGATTTTGATCACTTTCTTAATTTTTCACTAGAGCGTTCTGAGATGAATTCGATGGATAAATGAAAATAACTTATGTGTTCAATAGTTTCATCAGTTGTCCGTTTCTTTATCTAAATTAGTTTTTAACATTTTGTGGATGTGATACAAATATGTTGAAAAAATATTGATGGACTTGATAAAATTATTAACGCTTCTGTATTTCATTCTAACATTGATTTCTTAAAATTACTTTAGATATTTGAATTAGTGAATTTAGAAACTCAACATTGTATTGCTGTAGGATACTTATGATTATATTTATTACCTTTGGAATTGACTACAAAATTGTAAAGCGTATGTTTGTTTAAAATAATGAAAAATATCAGTAAATGTTAATATGGTCATTTGATGAAATAAAGTTATACTTGGGCCTTCAATTCATACTTATTATTAAGACCAGTAATATCTATACTTGATTTTTAGTGTTCATTGTTACTTATCGTGTTTAATAAAGCACTCATCTTTGCTATTGCAAGTTCTTCTTGTTATGTTAGTACACACACGTTGATGTATTTATATGATAGTGAAACTAATTTTATTTTTTTAGAGTTCTCACAAAAATTTCAATCATTCTACCTTAATGTGGATATCTTAGCCCATAAAACTTTCATATTCTTATTGTCACTATGCATGATTGCTTTTAATTTTTAATTGTTTGTATTGCTCTTTTCCTCTGTAGTTCCACTTATTTTATTTTAATTAAGAGTTACATGGACTTCAAGTGGTTTAGATAGTTGATTTGCGACTGGAGCATAAACCATATCTTTGGAATCTCCAAAGTGAGACAATGAAGTGTTTAAGTGAAGCATATTCTTCCTCTTTTCCTATTTTCTAGTCTCTAATTTCAAAAGTCAAATCTCCACGTCTACTATGTTTTATCTATGGAATTTTTATGAATAATTTGATGTAATTCTTGTTACTAGGTTTTGAAGTCAAGGCAGGGTGGCCTCCTAAGTTGAAACTTGTCGAAGATTTCCTGAACTAGTTGTGAGTTTATACAATTTCGTAAACTAGTTGTGAGTTCATCCCTATTGTTTTCCTATTTTCCTCAGGTACTTCGATACTTTTTCTTCGTTACTTTGATTCCACCTTGTTTCATTTCTTTAGTACCGATTTTTTCTTTCATTCTTATTGTTAACTATTCTTTTTCTTCCTTTATTTTATACACTAGGATGAGTTGAGATCTGCATTGCAAGTAGCTTGTTGATTTAGTTATAATTGTAGAATTATGACTAAATCAGCAAGCTACTTGCATTGTTACCTTAATAAAAAGGCAACGATAATTGTACTTATAATTACATTTTTGTCTGTTGCCTAGGGCAATTTTTGCCATAGTGACATTACCATTCGTTGCTGACATTTTGAGTTTCACATAACTTTACTGCCGTTTATCAGCATGTTTTAGTGGTATGCTGTATTCAAACTCGAATGTCTTAGCTTCTGATGTTTCACCGATTAACATGGGCTATGGGAAATAGTGATTTTCAACTTATATTCCACGTGATATATGAAACTATAGCAAACCATGGGCAGAAAGTAGTTTACTGGCATATTTTAAAGTTTTGTAGTCAGAAGTTTGCCGTGGTAAAATGGTGTGATTTGCTTTTATTTAAGTTGGCCCTTTTTACTAATATTCAAAATTAACGAAGCTGATATTCTAAATGTTGTTAGAATAATAAAAACTTTTTGAACGCTTTGAATCAACAAAATCTTGACTGTTTACCAAGGATTTGAAAAACCAGGAAGATATTAAAGACCATGAACTTTCAGTTAAAACATGATTCTGTACATCTTTTATGTGAGAGGACTTTGATTTTTAATTAGGAAACGTACACACTTTGCTTTCATGAAATTCTACATTCAAACTCCTTTGAAAAGTTTTGATTCCCTGCTGCGTATTTTCCCACAACCTTCTCCCAGTTTTCTTGGATTTTTCCACCCTTGGTAGTTAGAACCATTCAGAAATTTTGATTTCTATGATCTCTACAGAAACTAAAATAAGTGGAGAATTTATTTTGTAATGTATGGCTTATGTGGTCTTCAATTTTTTAGTTAAAAGTCATGATCATGTTAACGATTAGAGATTTAATCTAATCCCCCCATGTACTAAAGTTTGAATACTAGTAAGTATAAAGGGTGAATGAATTTCAGAAAAGAAGAAAAAAGGTGAAGACATTCTCTCTTTGCCTAAACGTTAATCGCATAGTAGAGAAAATCAAATTCACAAAAGTGTGATGACTAATTACACATAAAACGTGCAAGTTCATGATTCTGTTAATTGCCAGTCAACGCACGGTTGCATAGGACCATCACTGCCGAAAAAGCGAAATTCTCATTTAAAGTGTAGGATTCAGAAATATGTTCTGATTTTTTGTGAGTTTTCGAATTAGATTAATCCAAAGTTTTATTATAAATTTATAAAGACAAAAAAGTAGTGCATCCGACAAACTCTGCCTACCAAACTGCTGCCCTTGTTCGTTGACATTAACTTCCAGTATTGGCGTGCGTTTTATAACTTCAAATCAGTAGTCACACTTGAACATAAGAAATAAATAATAGCTATAAGAGAGATTACGAAGTTTACGACTGTACTTATTCTAACAAGCAACAGATATTAAATAAAGCTAATGCTGTACTTCACTCGAAATTTTAATAGGTACTATATGTGGTTACCCATAAGATTCCACAACAGTTGAAGTTCAATATGAGATCAGATTCTCAGACTCTTCTGAATCATAAAGTTGGAAGATGATTCCAAAATATATACCGGTAGCAAAATATGCCGACCCGCCCATGGTAACAAAAGAAAAGGCTTGACAAGCTAAAAATAAATAACATTTTAATTTTCTGAAAACTCTTCTCTTGAAATGTATCATCACTTATATTTTTTTATTAAAGAAATTAATTAAAAGATATTGGAAAAAAAATAAATGTTTAAATATATTACATAAGAGCTGACGAAATCACGACCGGAACCCAAACCAGTAACGGGTAGAAACATTTTAATTAGTTTCTTAATGGTCCAGTGAACATATTTAACACGAAAATTGTTCTTTTCCTGCTTTCACATGTATAATAAAGGATGTTCCTACAGACCTGTCAGTCACCAAAAGCCTCGCGCATGTCAGCACGTGCATATGGATATGGTTTGTCTCAGAAGTTTCCTTATGATGTCGCGTGGAAAATATTGGGACTGCGAAATATGCATATTCACACATATAGAAATAAAATAATAGCAATAGATAATCTATGAAAAATTGTACATCTATGTTAAAACTGGAACCATATAGAGAATCGTCTTGGTAATTTAACAATCTCACTCGTAAGAGACGCACACATGAATAGACATTCTTATGTAGAATGTAATATGCACGATGTGAAGAATTTTAATTTCTCAATAATATTTTGATTTTTGTAAGTTGGAAAAACCAAATTAGTTCATGCTAGTTAAAACCACTTCAGGAAGAATGATATCATAAACAAATGGCCAGAGAAGAGAATGCATGGGTTCTCCAACTCGACACGGGTTAGGTACATATCAGATATACTTATCAAATAAGATCCGAAATTACAAAGAAACAACAGCCCCATTAATCTGAAAGCTAATGGAGCTATGAAATTTCTTCTCGGTATCGAACCAATTTCACACAAAGTAGTAAACTATTGCTATCAGGAATGGTCTTCAGTCCATTCACGTGCTTATAAATACATGCACATAGCTTCTTGCACCAGCCAAATTTATTCACATACGAAAGGCTTGATCTAAACTAGCTACAATCACAAAATCAATCCGATATGGCAAGGCAGAGCCATCTTGTGATGTCAAGAATTGGCATTATTGGCGCTGGAGTGAGTGGTCTAGCTGCTCTCAAGCAGCTAGCTCACTACGATCCAGTGGTTTTTGAGGCCAGTAACTGCATTGGAGGAGTCTGGAAAAGCTGCTCCTACCGTTCTACAAAACTTCAATCCCCTCGTAACGCTTACGAGTTCACTGATTTCCCTTGGCTTAACAGGGATGATCCAAGTTTTCCTTCTCATATTGAGATTTTAGACTACTTGCAATCTTATGCTGAGCATTTCGATTTGTTGAAGTACGTGAGGTTCAATACCAAGGTGGTGGAGGTCCGTTTTCTTGGTGAACCTGTACCTTCTGACGTCGGTGGGAACAAGTCCATGACGTACGACAGCCTCTTGCCAGGCCGGCCAGTTTGGGAGGTCGCCGTGCAAAGCAATCAATCAAATATCATTGAGGTCCTGAACCTTCTTGCGTTTATCTAATTTTACCATATGAAATCTCTTAAAAAGTCATTCCCAAATATAGAAAGATAGATAGATAGATACACACACGGGCACGTATTATCCAAATATAGATTTGAACTTCCCGTATTATCCAAATATAGATTTGAACTTGCTCTTGATTTTTTGAAAGGAAACCCCACTATTATTCTTCTCCTATAGAGTCTAAGGTATTGATAATGTGTGAAACCTTCTATAAGCGATAAAATTAACTTAACTTAAATCCTAGTTAACATTGGAATAGCTTGCGAATTTATTTACAGTGGTATGCATTTGAGTTCCTCGTTGTCTGCATCGGAAAATACGGGGATGTACCTAAAATTCCCATAACTCCACGAAATAAAGGACCAGAAGTATTCAAAGGCAAGGTCTTGCATTCGCTTGATTACTGCAAACTGGACAAGGATGGTGCTTCTGAACTGCTTCAGGGGAAAAAGGTGGTCGTTGTTGGGTTCAGAAAATCAGCCATTGATCTAGCTCTTGAATGTGCCGAGGCAAACCAAGGTGATTTTCTTACATCTCTACATATGTTTGAGATAAAGAGCTTAATTTGTTACATTTTTATCTATATTTTGAGACAAAAGAGCTTAATTTATTATATTCTTATCTATATTTAACACAATTTTCTTACGTTCTTCTCATCATTTCCAACTTATATTTTTGTCTAACTCATCTTAGACTTTCTGCAGTCCAGAACCGGGCAAAGTTAAGAAAAATCACTTTGCTAGCTAGATTTTTAATTGTTCGACTTGGAAGAACTGACCTACATTAAAAGTCAAATCAAGCTAGCGTTGAAGTCAAATGATAGTTTAGAAAAGTACAACGTTGACAGCTCATGTAGGCAGGTGTTTCGTGCTTGTTTTGGGGGTGTAGTCTCCTTTCATGGTAGCGTTGAAGTCAAATGGTACTTTTAGAAAGTATAACGTCAATAACTTGTGTAGGGAGGTGTTTCGTGCTTGTTTTGAGGGTGATCTCCTTTTCAAGTTTCAACTACCCAAAATACTTAATTACTTGTAATAGACTATTACTAAACCTTTTACTAGTACTAACCATACAGGGCCTTATGTGCTAGCTGAGATTTTGGGGCGGGGATGGATCTAATTATTTTTTAGTGATTAACTTTGTGGTTGAAAATTTGGAATGAGATAATTCCTATGAATAATAGCTTTGATTAAACTATTACGGTGATTGGCAAAGTAGTAAAGTGCATTTGGATTTGCCAGATAGTCAGTTAATAAAAGATGCACAGAATTTTTAATAATCTCCATTACTGGTAATGGGGGCATATATTTTCTACGTGCATGGCTTATGTGCTTTACTTCTTTTAGAATTTTTCTGTCCTTATTCCTAATTGAAATGGTGGTTGGACTTGTTGACTACACTTCTTTTCTGGCAATACACGTATCAGACTTCAACATATCTTGGCTTTTGACTTTGCATTTGATTATTTCAGATAATCGAAGTGAAAAGGGTATATCCAAAAGATCACAGTTGCATGATTACTAGAGAGATCTATTTACATTATTTGGAAATTCGTCTTAATTTCCTATATATATATATCATTAGGATGCCACAAGCCTTACCTTGAACATGTTGCAGGTCCCGAGGGGCAACCGTGCACCATGTTGATAAGGACCTTACACTGGACGGTACCCCATTACTGGGTTTGGGGATTGCCCTTTTTCTTGTTCTTCTCAACAAGATCTTCTCAGTTCATCCATGAAAGACCTAACCAGAGTCTCCTGAGAACCATTCTAATTTGTGTTCTTTTATCTCCTATGGTAGGTCAATGAAGAAACCTTCATTATAGGCTTTGCGGACTGATGGTTTTTAAGTTAATGGGTTAATCTTTTTGACAGAGACGTGTACTTTCCAAATTCATCGAGTCCTATGTGCTCCATAAGCTCCCCTTGCAGAAGTACGGACTAAAGCCAGACCATCCTTTCATCGAAGACTATGCGTCGTGCCAGATGGCTATCATGCCTGAGAAATTCTTCCCCGAGGCCGACAAGGGGAAAATTTTATTTAAAAGGGCATCAAAATGGTGGTTCTCTAGTGAAGGGATAGAGTTTGATGATAACACTAAAGTGGATGCTGATGTTGTGATTATGGCAACTGGTTATGATGGGAAAAAGAAACTCAAGGATATCTTACCACGGCCTTTTTCCAATTTGCTAGAGCATCCTTCTGGTGTCATTCCCTTGTACAGGTAATCGTGTTAAGTAGTTTCCAGTGAACAAGGGATGAAATCCATATCTAGCTTCTGATTTCATGCCCTTGTATACGATTAAAGCCTACTGACGATTGATTTTTTTTCCTTGAAAGGGGGACAATACATCCACTGATACCCAACATGTCTTTTGTGGGTTACATAGAGAGTGTCTCAAATCTTCACACCGCTGAGCTTCGCAGCATGTGGCTGGCAAGACTTCTTGACAGTAAGTTCAAGCTTCCTTCAGTGGATAAAATGCTTCAACAAGTGTGGAAAGAGATTGAAATCATGAAGAGGAGTAGCAGGTTTTACGAAAGGCATTGCATTTCCACATTCAGCATCAACCACAGTGATGAAATCTGTGAAGAAATGGGCTGGGCTACTTGGAGGAAGAAAAACTTGCTTGCAGAAGCATTTAGTCCTTATGGAAGTCAGGACTACAATGCCCACGAATGATGGTTATATTGACCCTACCATCCATTATACATAATCATAATACTCCGACGACAGATGTGCAATAAACAGGGATACAAGGATGAAGTTATATTTAAGTCAAGAATAGACCAAGAGTATGGAAGCAAGGCGCATAGTTGCTGTCTGTAACCCTTTGTCAAACCATTCATTTGACAGTAACTGTTTATGAAGAATTATAGATATTAACGAGTAATAAAATTGAAATTTGATCCTTGTGGACAATTTCAAAATTCATTTGCAATTTAGTTCAATAACATTTTAGCTCTATTAAGTCAAAAGGAGATACAAATTTTACTACATGGGTACTTCTTTACTAGATTCTTTCCGCTCAGGATGCTTTTAGCCTTACCCTATCAAGAACACTTATCCATCTCTTATTGAACATATTGAAGGCAGACAAATGCCGTTTACATTAGTAGAGCTAATTACAAGGGGCATCGTTAATGCACACAAAAAAAATCAGTGTGTCCAGGATACTAAATCTAAAAGTGCCAAGGCTAGGAGAATTACAACAATAAATGGAATGGTCGCTTCAAAGGCTTTGAAGTAGCTTTAGGGTCTCATCTATGTGCTTCTCAGGTTGGAATTGGTTATTGTAGATGAGTTGAACCACCCCATTCTTGTCAAGAACGTATGTCTGTCTCCCAGGTAATGCTCCAAACAGGTCTGATGGTACTCCCCAATCTTTCCTGACCTTGTTACCTTCATCGCTTAACAATGTAAATGGAAGTCTATACTTCTTCGCAAATGTCTACAAAGATTGGAAGCAGCTATAAATATTCACTTAAAACTTGATCAGAGATTGAGATTTAACTTACGACCAAAAGAAAAACTAAACTGTGTCGCTAATTGTCAATTTTGCATATTTCTAAGGAAGTTTATGAGGTGAAAATCTCCTCCTGGCATGCGCTCTAGATGTAAAGATGAAAGAACTTGACTTGAAACAAAGAGATTTGACAAATAGAATACAGACAATGGGATTTAAAAAATGGAAAGTGCAATGTCAAACTGGTGAATATGCGTAAGTAGTTTCGCTAGCCTTATCAAGTGGTGAGGCGGGAAAAAGTCAAAAACCCGTTACAATAAAATAGACTATTAGTTACATTTTTTCGCGACGATTTGAAAATTGTCACTAAATGTCGACTTTTAGTGGCGATTTAAACATTCGTGGCCCAAAGCCTTGATTTTGGCAACGTTAAATAAAATCATCGCTAAAGCAATTTATTTAGCAACGATTTTCTAGGAACATCACAAAAAATACCTAATATTGCGATGATTTTCGTATGTCGTTACCAAAGGTCAAGCATTTGGCGATGAGAATTGAATACGTTGCAAAACACACAAACTTTTGGCAACAAAATATATAATTCGCCGCCAAATGTAGACTTTTGGCAACTAAACTTTGAAATCGTCACCAAAAGTTGAGATTAAAGAATTTGTAAATAATAATGTTAATTTGATGTTTTTTTAATAGTAAGTATGTTTAATAATCCTAAGGTTAATTATAATTGTCACTTATATATGATTTTTTATATTTTTTACTTATGTTTTCTTTATAGATTTGTTTAAATATATAGTTAATGCATTAAAACTCTATAAATTATCTTTTTGGATATAAAAAGATAAACATACCTAAAATTTTACATATTAATAAGATAAAAAATAAAAAATTAAATTGACTACTATTCTTAATCATTAATATTTGTTAACAATAAAATAATAATGCATAAAAATATTGAAAATTGTAAGTAATATAATATAATGATATATGCAGGTAAGTACAAAATTTTGACTAAAAGTTTAACAATTCTTACAAACATACAACAACAACAGAAATAAAATCAGTACCCAGTATGAATCCCACTGATACACGGAATTTGGGGAGGTTTAATAATGCACAGTTTTACCCTAACTAGTAAAGAGGTTGTTTCCAAAATTCTTATAAACATAAAAATAAATAAAGTTTCACGTTTATTCCATCGAAAAGGAAATGAAATAATTATTTTTTTGAATCCAAGTGACTCGAGAGTCGATAAAGGCAAATGAATTTGTTATGTTTAGATTCCTAATAAGGGTCTTTGCATGTTCGAAGGCTTCAATTGAAAAGGTCAAAGATCTTCCCTCAGGTGTTGGGTTATTGGCACCCTCTTCCAACAACTTCTTGGCTATAACTAAACTTGCCGAACAGTGAACGAATCTCCCAAATATAGTATGGTTCATTGAATTAGATGAGCTGTCAGTATGATGCGTTTTGACGCAATTCGTATATAACTTAAATAGCTAGTTAAGTCAAACTGTCTAACGAAGCCAAATTCGAATACATATATACCTGATTGAACATACATAGTAATTGGAATTAACGATTATTCCAAAACAACTGATTGCCCTAATCCTATACCAACTATCAGGATATTGCCAACATTTCCATTTTCATCTGTGTTCCCTTGAAGATTTTAGTAAGCTTTACACAAGACATAGTATATACAATCAAACGTTCATCTGATAGCTTACTACAATGCAAATAAGATACAAATAATTAAAGACGAGAGTTAATTCAAATGATACTAAAAACCTTGAAGATCGACCATAGAAGGCAAGCGGTTATTATTGTATGATGAGACAATTTGTTCTACATCGATTTGTTCTTCATTAGGGAGAATTTTTCCAAATTCCTCCAAGGGGAGCTCATTTCCACCATCGGAAACCAATCGCCCCATTAACATTTCTCGATGAATTGATGTTAATAGTTTAATTCTGAAAAGTCAATTTAGCATAAAATTCATTATGTGTAATTAAATTCGTTTGGTGATCAAATCCCACAAATTCTAGGCATGGAGTAAACTAATGCAAAATACACTTTCTACATTCCATGTCTATGTGATTTGTTATACTAGTTTGTCAATAATAAGTCAAAGTATCACTAGCAGTACAGATTTAGTGTAAAAGCAATCATATGGTAAATATGTATATAAACATCTGTCGCAAATTGTGCTTGAAATCTCTAACAGACCTTCCATCAAACATTTAGCAGGGTTTCATCAAACAAGCACGGAAGGTGGGAAAAAAAAACTTCTATCCATCGTCATCCAATATAGAAACACAATTCACCATCTTCCAAACACAAATAGAAAGAGAAACTCATACACCATTTGCAAAAAAGAAAGCCCACATTAACTCCAAAATGTAGCAAAAAAAATAGAGCACTATAAGGGGGGTTCTTGGTAATAGAAAAGAAGAATAATACATACTAACATAGGACACAATACTTCATTGACGGTGAGGACCACAAGATAGGAGATAAAAGAGGAAATGACACCTTTTCAACGAATTATGAAGAGGAAATACGACGGCTAACACGGAATTGAATACAACTTTATTTTGTGTTAATAACCTAGTAGAAAATGACGTCGTTTGTTGATAAAGTAAACAATTAGTAGAAAATGATGTCGTTTATTGATAAGGTAAATGATGTCGTTTCTGATTAAGTCAGAAGAAATTGACCATTTGGAGAAGATTCAAAAACTCGTCACCAAATGGTTTGTCATTGTCATTTGGCTTCACCTTTGGCTAATATAATTATATATAATATATAAATTATATGTTACAGTACGAATTTTTTATAAAATAAATAGATAATAATTATTAAATAGAGTGATATATATATTACATAAGTAAAATATGAAAAATTTATAAATTATGTAATAATTCATAAATCATTATACTAGTTACAATTATTATATATACATTCATATAACTTTATATTAATTACCATATACGATAATAATAATAGCAATTTAATTAAAAATAAATTGTAATATAGTAAAAAATGGAAATCAATATTAAATATCAATATCATATTCTTAAAAATTAAATTTAATATTATTCAAAATAAATGTGGTTAACAACAATGTCATTTCAAAGATCAAATTTAATATTAATGACAATGATTGTATAAGTATAAAAATAATTTTAGTTAACAAAATTGTCATTTATATTGTTTATTAATATTTGTTAATATATATGATTTCATAATTTTACGTGGTCTCACAAAACTGTATTTATTATATATTATTTTTCTAGTAATTTATGTTTATGATAAAAATTTAGCAAAATTTAAAAATCTATAAAAAAAAGTATAGTATTGGCGACAATTTCTAAATTGGTAGTCAAATCCTCAACTACGTATTAACCTTTGCACAATTCATCACCAAATGTTTCGACGTGAAAAAAATTAAGCGAAGACAATGTCGTTTGTTTAATGACAAATGGCATCATCTCTGCATCTGTTTAATTGACATAACCCGGCACCCCCCTCAAGATTTTCTTTCGGTCTCTCCTCTCTCCCACACGATTCTACATTCATTTGTTATTCTCTTCATCCGTTCATCCTGTTTCATCTTTTTCTCTTCGTTTTGTCTTCCATCGTTGCCCTGCAATCGTAGTCGAATTAATTATTTGTAATGTTGTTCTGGGTTTTTTTTCCCTTAAGTTATAGATATTGTTAAATGTTATGTTGATGGTCAATTTTAGGGTGAGTGGTTGAGTTGTTCGCATTCATTTGGCCTGTTAATGGTTGAATGGTTGGTTGAATCTATTCATGTTGGTGAAGAAAGGGAGAAGACATAATTTTTGTTGTTAGTTTGTGTTGAATTTTTGAAGCCTATAAACTGTTCGATAAAAGTTATCATAGAGATTTAGTGTTCTATTTTGAACTTATGAACGAAGTTATTTGTTTATGTTTTGATAGTGTTTCATTTTGTGAGGATAGTAGTGCTAGAGGGAAGAGATTGTGATATATGAAGAGTGTTAAGGTTTTGTAATTCTATATATTGAAAAGATGAGTGATTTCTATAGAAGAATAATGATAGATTAGTATCTTTTTATCTTAATTTTTGTAGGATTGGAATTTATTAATCTAATTGAATTTTCTATTAATGAAATAGTTCGCATTGTTTGCATTGAGATTTGTGTTAACTTTGATATAACATAAACTTTTTTTCCTTAAAGAGCTAATATAGTCATAGTCTATATATCAAATTCAATTTGATAGAATTCAAATTTGAATACATTTTAAATTTTTAAACAAATTTGAAAACCATTTAATTAACAAATTTTAATTAAATCAAATCTCAAATTAACTAACTCAATTAGATTTATTCATCTTTTGTCTATTTTTATAGAATCAACAACATATACTCAAGCTTTTAAAATTCGAGAACAGAGAGCACAAAGAGTCTTCACTTTAAATATTCATAATGGCATTAGTCTTGTGTTGATCAATTTGAAGGGCAACGCTAAAAACTTTCTTGTTATGTCTATGGCAGCAAACTTTATAAAATTCATCTTCAATTGAAAAAGAAAAATATAGCCCTTTGAAACTTTATGCAGTATTCAAGGTAATCCTCTTAAAATTTAAATCCACAAACTACAGTCATCAAGATAACATTAAACATTATTATGAAGCAAGTCATTATAATTGTTTGGTATAGCCCATTATTATATGGCACAATGTAAGTTTAAAATAGTATGAAATTATAAATTGAATTCATAAATTGTATTAACAATTGTAATTAGATTAAGGTTAATAATTATAAACCATTTCTATTTATAAAGTAATCATCATTAATTTGATTTGTTCTTTTTTTGCATAAAGTTTCATTAACTTGTATGCATATGCTTTTTTTGGGAAAAACTTTAATGATTCAAATATCACTATCATTTAGCAATTTTATTGTAGAGCATACAATCCTATATTAAACAAGATGGATTTATATATGTAGTCTAATCTTATAATCTACCGATTGATGAAAAATATTTCTTGAAATCTATACCCTCCCCTTAATCATATAGCCACTAATCTAGTTTTCTTTGTTACTATTGTACTTGGTTCATCTTTATTTTAAAACCTTAAGATCTAGTCAAGGCATTTTATCCATTCCCAAGACCTAAGACTCAACTCTAGGCATGTTATGAACTTTCAAGTCCTAAGATTCACTGTAAGCATATAAATTTCATTTTAAGCTCTATCATATAGTTATTTTCTACATTTTAAGTCATAAGACCTAACTCTATGAACAAGTGTATTATATTAAATAAGAAACTGTCTTTTTTGCAGGCCGTGTTTTGTGTTGAAGAGCTTCGATAATCATCTAACCTCATTCTTCTTCATCGTAGTCTGTGATTGTCTTCTGTCTAGGTAAATCGTCCAACTAATGTTTACCATATGTTTGGGTTTTGTGTCAACACAAAGAAGGTGCTTGTTTTGTGTTGTTTTTTGCAATATTCTTAGAATCAATGATAAGTTTGTATGGACTATTTTAGTAGTCTAAGTATTTATGTTTCGGTTTTGTTTAAATAATTGATGGTAGATGTATGAATTACAAAACTATTTACTGCACGTAGCTTAGTGTTTGCTTGAATTCAAACTTAGTATTGATGATTAGAAATTCACCTATAATTATGGACAATCATTTGCATAATAAACTCATAGAATGGTATATAGGCTATAAACTCATGATGCAACTCCTATATCGGTGAAATATTCCACGAGCCTAGGAATTACAGCGAGAACTTGCTTTCTCAATTCATGTGGTGTAACAATGTCATGTACCATATAGTTTGTTTAAATTCAAACTTAATTCATGAACCTGTACTGTTAATGGAGAAGTATTAACATTAGAAATTCACCTACAATTATGGACAATCCTTTGTATAATAAACTCATAGGATAGTATATAGGTTAGAAACCCGTGATACAACTCACATAAGACTTATCGGTGAAATATTTCACTAGCCTAAGAGTCACTGCGAGAACTTGCTTTCTCAATTCATATAGCGTAATAATATCATTATCATAGTACTTGTTTGAAGTCAAAAATTGAAGATGAACTTGTAATTAATGGTTATGTTATATAGAACGAGGGTTGCATTTAGTAGTTTGGTTATTTACTTTAATTATATAGCTAGATGGACAAAGGTTAGATGCCTGATCGGAAATGGTCCAGTAAATACTGAGAGGGAGTTAAAAGCTTCATGCAATTTATAAAAGATCAAATGAGTGATCAATGTCGTATTCGTCATCCATGTATAGATTGCTTAAATGTTGACATTCAAAATCAAGATGTCGTATATAATCATTTGTTAATTTGAGACATAGATAAATTCTATACTCCATGGCTTTATCATGGCAAACGTAAGTAAGCAAGTTGTAGTAAAAGTATTGGTACAACTGTTGATGATAGTAACAATAATGATGTAGATGATGGTGATAGTGATGGTGATGATGATGATGATGAGATTGGCGAGGTGTTAGAGGATTATGGGAATTATACGGAGACAATGAATAAAACTAGTTTGCCTAACATAATTAGTGGCATTACAAAAGATAATTTTAGGAAGTTATTGAAAGTTGCTCAAGAAGAATTATATCCAGGATGCTTGAATTTCTCACAACTATCTTTTGTTTTCAAGTTGTTGCATTTAAAGGTCTATAATAAATGAAGTAACAAATCTTTTGACATATTAATTGACTTGCTCAATAATGCATTACCTGTTGGACATAAATTGCTCGAATCTTACTATGATGCAAGGAAATTGTTAAGAGACCTTGGATTAGGATATATATCAATATATGCTTGTAAGTATGATTATGTTATATTTTGGAAGGACAGTAAAGATTTTGAAGATTGTTCCATTTGTGACACATCAAAGTGGCGAGTAGATGATGGGAGAGGGAAAAAAATACCACATAAAATCTTTAGATAGTTTCTTATTAAACCACAAATACAAAGGCTTTTTATGTCAAAAAAAACAACCATAGATATAAAATGACATAAAGAGAAACACATTGATGATATGCGTCATCCAGCAGATTCAATGGCATAGAAAGACTTTGATGGAAAGTTTTCTTAGTTTGCATAGGATTGTTGTAATGTTTAACTTAGTTGAGCCTCAGATGGATTTATGCCTTTCGGTAATATGAGTACCTCTTACAGTATGTGGTCGATAATGTTAGTGCCATACAATTTACCTCCATAAAAGTGTATGAAGGATACTTTTATGTTATTGTCTTTGCTTATTTCAAGACCTACTACTCCTATAAAGGATATCAATGTATTCATACAACCATTAATTGATGACTTAAACGATATATGGGAGGCTGGATTAGAGACTTTTGATGTTGTCAACGTGAAACATTTATAATTCATGCGACTGTTTTGTGAACTATAAATGATTTTTCAGCTTATGAGAATTAGTCTAGATAGAGCACTAAAGTGTATATGGCTTGTCCTACTTATAACCATCAAACTTATTCAATAAGGCTACAAAGTAAAATATGTTATATGAGACATCGTCGTTACTTGAAACACAGGCATAGATGGTGAAGAAGCAAATTGTTCAATGGAAAAGTAGAATTAGGTAAAACTCCTTTGTAGTTGTTTAGTGATGATGTGGTTTACTAGCTATCACATTTAGGTGACTTTACACCTAGCAAACATCCAAGTAATAAAAAGTGACATTTAAATATTGTTAAGCTCAATTGGAATTAAAAAAAGCATATTTTTTAATTTGTCATATTTGAAGGAATTGCTATTGAGGCATAATCTTGATGTAATATCATCATCATCATCATCATCATCATTATCACCCAGTTTGAAATCTCACAATGAAGTAAGGTCTTGGAAGGTCTGATAGTACGTAGCCTTACCCCTACCTAATAGAGAGGCTGTTTCTGGTAGACCCACATGCAGATGTGACAATAAAAAGTGATGCAGATGAAAACTGATATATTAAGAGTGTAGGTAAATAAATTTAAATAAGTACATAAATAAATAAAATAAAACAAAACCAAATAAAATAACTAATATGGTGATATATATATCTATATAAAATAATAATAATAATTAGAAATGCTGTAAAGCTCTGTTCATACCTGTTATGCTGCAAACGTCTATGCACGATTCCTCGAATTGTACATGTCAATATTAATTAAGGGTTATGCTAATCTACTCTGTATCTAACTAATTTTATCATATGTCCTTATGGGGACATATGATTAGGCAAATGATGTACTTAAACTTTGCTAATCATAATGTTGGCATGCAATTAGAAGCAAATTAATAGTAAATGCTTATGCACAAAACAAACTAGTAAGGAAACTACGAAATAAAATGCACAGTTGCATACAAGTAAAAGCGCAACTACTAACTAACAAAAGAACATGAAGAATAAGCAAAAATAAAAAGGAAAGAATACATACAGAAAAATCATATAAAGAAAGCACTAAGGTTAAGCATACCTAATCTCATTTGTATTAGGATATAAGAACCACAAAGCTACTGGTCATGTTTCACAAATCAACGGTCATTTGCTTAAGCACTACCATGAGGATTAAAGACCCCCTTAATCCCACGGTTGTTTCCTTCCACCTTTATCCTTTTATTCTCTGTTATATTACTGGTGATATTTG
>JAOQMS010000179.1:14236494-14250701 GCA_027563885.1 Erythroxylum longipes
GTTAAAGCTTTGTAAAACTCTTTTCCTTTGATGTTAATGAAATATATTTATGCTTTGCTTATAACTTTCCAAGTTTTTGCATTACATTTTCAAGCATCTATAGGGATAAAATTTCTGTTTTAATCTAGGCTGATTTAGCAAATTTGTCTTCTTGGAACTTGTATTTTATCCTTTTAGCTTTCCAATAATATAAAGTATGTAATTTTTGGAGATCGGAGTTGAGAATTATACTCTTTACAAGTTAGTGATGCTACATAGGGTAAGTGTTGGATGTTTTGTAGACTTTTCCTTAACTTGAGTTAATATAGAAAGAGTACTTTGGTGTCCTAAAATGGGAGGATTTAGGATGGTAGTTTATAGATATAGGGAAGGAGACAATGGAGTGGAAATTATGTTAAAACATTGAAGTATGTATAAACATGGATGATGTTATGTTTATTTGATTATGATGAATGTGCATAAGTTTGAATGTAATGTTTTTGGGATGATGATCATACATAGATTATGGATTGATTGTAAATGATGTTGAATTGAAATGAAAGTGAAAATGATGAGGAAAATGAGATAGGAATGATAGATATGCATAAGATGGGTCATAGATAGCTTGTAGGAGTTGGAAATATGAAATTTAACCTTTAACTGTCCGTTAGACAGACTTGATGTCAGCTAGGCGGACCTTCTCGGGTCTGAAAATGTCCCCAAACCAGTCCATGTATGCTTAAAGGGACGTATGTCCGTTAAGCGGACCTTCCCGGGATAGTTTTAAAAATGTGCAAATTTTGACTCTCTAAATAGTAAGAATCTCTCTTCGGGGTCTTCAAGGAAGTTTTAGAACACAAATTACTCTTCAAAACCATGCTTGAATGACCATGATCCAACACCGATGGTGAAAGTTATGCTAATTGTACCAAATTATGTACATATTCAAATTGTGGACCCACCAATGCTTTTCTCTGACATATACAGGCTTGAATGGAGATTTAAATGTACTTAGTTTGATATGAAAATAAGAGATAAAAATGAGTGATTTGTTTAAGGTGACAGTTGAGGATATAAACCTATGAATGGATTGTCGTATGTCAAGTGCTCAATTATGGAAATTGTGGGATGTTATGAGAAGGAAGACGAGTCTAATTGGCTAATGAGGTTCCATTAAAAGGACCCTAGAAGGTAATGTGCTCAAGTATGACTCTGAATGTTGAGCTGCGAAAACAGGGTCCAACAGCTGTGGTATCAGAGCACGAGTTGGACTCTGAAAACAGGTCTAACAAAACTGTTGGATTCGATGGAAGATTCAAGGAGTTTTGTTATTCCTTATTTTGTTGACAGTTCACTCAAAAAAAGAACATTATTGAGCTTAATTGATTTTTATAATGTTATTAATATTGTCCTTCTGATGATTTTGCCATTTGTAGCTTACTTATAGGTTACAAAAATGATGTTGAATGAAAATGGTGGAAGCAAGCCTCTCATAATTGATCTCGGCTGAGTTTCCAATGATACACGGTCAAGCTAATGACCATAAATTAGCATGTTTAGTAGTTAGGTTTAAATTCTTGCATAGTTATATTTGTTTCAAATTTCAAAAATAAGTTTTTAATGATTTGGAATGTTTTGGAGTGCTAACTCTCTTACTCTTTTAAAGAAATTATAAGATAGGGAAACAATCTTGGGCATTAAGTGCATTTGGTCTCCGCCCCCGACACATCACCACCTCCCTCACTATAAACAGTTTCGTGTTCATTTTTGTTAGTATTTTTCTTATGTTTTTTGTATATTGTGTTTTATTTCCCCTAATGTGTTTGTGTACCCTTTATACATTGAGGACAATGTGTTATTCAAGTATAGGGAGGGTTGTGTGTTTTGACCTTGAGTGTGAATTTTACATATTGTATGATAGTTTGTTTAGGTTGCATTATGTGAATTGGGTGAATGCATCAATGGCTAGGACTTAACGTGATAGATTTGGCCTTAAACATAGTCTTTTAGGTTGCGAAGATTTATTAGGTTGTGAAAATAGTGACCTATGCTACTTAGCGCTAAATATGCTGGCTAATTAGGATACGATGTTAGTCCATTCACCCTAGGAATTTTCCATACTCATTTATAATTTTAGGTCAATCAAATAAGTGGTATTATTAGTACATTTTTATGAGAATGCTTAGGTAAAGCAATAAAATTAAAAAAAATTAATTTTAACTAAAATAACTATTCGTTGGCCTTTAAGTTATGAATAGAGCTAGTAGCCAGTTGAGAATGCGATGTAGTTGAGTAACCAGATCAATATGCATCACAAATGTGTGCCTTCGTATAAAAAGGCTATAATAACATTCTAACCAAGCATCTTAATAACAACATGACTTAGATGAGTAACCAGATCGACATTCTTTACAAATATTTACGTCCGCATAAAAAGACTAGGTTCATGTCCTTAAAGAAAAATAAAAAAAGAATGTTTTTTTAAGACCTACCAAACTTGTTAGTACCTTGATTTTTTATGAAAACCTACTAAGGAATAGCTACACTTTTGTTTTGATTGAATGATTATGAATATGTTTGTGTAGGTGATAGGGGTGAATAGACTCAACGTTAAAATTTTGATTGGTTTATGTATTTAGTACAAAGTGCTTAGACGCAGATTTCTCTTGTTGATAAGTTAGAACAACTTGAATGATTGTGTTTAGAGTTAAATTTGTTTCGTGAAGTTGAAGCAATTGTCTCATTACTGCATTTTGTGCTTTAGGTTTTTGTGTTGTTCGTTGTTTTGTTTGGTTGAGGGCAAGCAAACATTTAAGTGCGGGGATGTTGATAAGTGTATATTACATCGTGTTTTAGGGCTTAGTTTGATATATATTTAATGTCAATTCAATTGTTTAGTATGTGTTTAGGTTAGAATTGCATTAATTTGTTAATTATTTATGTTTTAAGTGTTTTATGGGTTAGTACAACTCTTGAGCTTAATTATTATGTTTTCAAGGTACCTTGATGTGTTTGTTAGTATTTTAGGGTCAACGTCGAAGAATAAAGAAGTTTTGGAGACACTCGGGCCAAAACAAAGGCCCACGATCATGGCACAATAGGCCACGATCATGACAGAAGCACTAGAATCAACCCACAATCATGGCCCATGTGTCACGATCGTGACAGAAACCCAAGACACGGCCCACGATCATGGCCTGATTGCCACGATCGTGATAGAAAGCTCAGATGTTGATTGTGGGTTACAGGCCTACGGTCATGGCGTCGGGCGAATGCGTAGACACTTAGAAACGCTAAGTTTCGAGGGAGTTTTTAGACCTTTTAGATCCTGGAAAAATCTTAAGGTTGCCAAAACACAAAAGGTATATAAAGAATAAGACAAAGAAGATGAAGAAGCTTTTACATTAGCCACTTTAAAGAGATAAAGAGAATTGTTGAGAGAATGAGAAAGAGAAGAAGGAAGAGAGAATTGGAGAAGAAGCCAAAATCGAAGTACTTCTCAGATTTGGAGTTTCTCGATGTCCATCTCTATTTAGTATCGTATTTCATGTTATTTTCCATTTTTATTATTGTATAGAATTGGGAATAGCAGTTTGTTGATAGGATTGTGAATGTTGAGATATTCTATACTCAGCTTTGGGTATTTTTATCTTTGATTCAATAAAATCTAATTGTTTTATGTTCATTGTATTTTTTGTGATTGATTTCTATGATTTCATAATTCGGTAATAGACTGAGAGGGTGAACAAAATGAAAAATAATTAAATTGGGCTAACGAGAATTAGTTGATTTAATAATAATGAGAAATTAATTAAATCTGTAATTGTGTGAAGAGAGATCTCACATAGGTTTTGATAGTTTATTGGACAACCTCAGATCTAATTAGGGTTTTGGATAGATTGTTAATTGAGAAATTGCAATTTTCCATAGCCTAATTAGGTTTATAATTTAGGGTTAATGGTTATAACTCGAGAGAGAATAATCAACCCTAGGATTGTCTAGGACCAATAATCCAAAAATTGATAATTAATTAGTTTGGCGTTAAAGATAGGTAAAAATTCCCCTTTCTCTCAATTTATAGTTCCTTTAGGTTGATTCTTGAGTGTGGTTGGAAATGCTACTTTGCTAATATTTTCATAATTCATTCTTGGAATTGAGTTGCATGATTGAATTAAATTCTTGCCTTAGTTTGTTACATTTTGAATTACTGCGAATTGTTTAGCCTTAGAATTTAAGATTAGATTATCCCTCTTCATGGGATTAACACCTTAGGTACTACGTGAATGACCCGTCTGCTTGCGGATTATTTAGGTTATTAATTAGAACTTACACACATCAGAAAACCACGATCAAGGATCCATAGTGGAGAGCTATAGAGGAAACAACTGAGCTGATGAGCTGAAATCTGCTTACAATTAAGAGTTCTCTGTGACTTTAACTATTAATCCTGATGAGAATTCTATCAATTAAAAGCTTATAGTCACTAAAGGAGGGATCAACAAAATATATGGGCATTACTAGATAAAATATAAGAAGTTATTGGATTTTAAAGCTAGAAATTGAGGCCAGAATAAGGGCAATGTTAAATACACTCTAGGAAATGTATAAAGTACTCTTGTTGTTGTTGATAAATAATCTAGAACTTAAACTTGGGATCCTTATCCATTACTCTCATCAGAAGTTTGTTGAGAACCTCCATAACAATAAGAAGAGATAAGGGGAAAGGGGGTCCCCTTATCAAATTCCCTTTTGCCCTTTGATGACCTTTAATGGAACTCCATTAATTAAGATCCTAAAATAAACTATGCTTATAAATTATTGAATCTAAGTAATGAAAGATGTTAGGAAATCATAGGCATGTAGTACATTGATAATGAAAGTCCAATCCAATATATCATAGTCTTTTTGAAAATCCACTTTCATAACACAATTCTTGTAACCTTTGCTTCTAGTGTAATGCTTGAAAAGTTCCTAAACAATAGAGATATTGTCCCCTATGGACCTTCGAGAGACATAGGTGCCTTGATTGTGATCAATGTGATTATAAATAATGGCCTTTAATATTAATGACAACACCTTATAGATGACCTTATAGACTATGTTGCAACAAGAAATGGGGTGAAAATCACCAAAGTTAGTGATATTAATATCCTTGAGAATTAATGTAATCAAGGTGCTATTGATTTCCTTTAATAGCTTGACTTTATTTAAAAATTAAATCATAGTCTCTACCACCATTTTGTTGGTAATATGTTAGGTTTTAAAGAAAAAATTTGCATTAAAAACATCAACACCAGAAGCCTTTGGGGATGCAATGTTTTGAAGGGTAGGTTGATTTCTTGGATGGTAATTAAAGCTAAGAGCGTACTGAGTTCCTGAATAGACAGTTGATCTTGAATAATTTCCTTGATAAGACTAAAGGAGGAATTATAATTGGAGCTAGATCTTAGCAGATCGGTGAAATACTCTATAACATCCCTGGTGATTAGAGTCTAGGATTCCAAAATGGAGCCTGAATGACAAATGGAGTAGATTTTATTATAGTCATGTTTAAAGGATATAACTTTTTGGGGAAAAAAAGTAAAACTTTTGTCTCTATGTTGCAGTTAGTTAACCCTTGATCTTTGCTTCATAAGGGAATGATGAAATTTCAAGGCTTAGTAAAAGTCTTTTAAAGCTTTTTTTTCTTAGTCAATGAGAATGCTAGAGTTGGGATTGCAATACACAGTATATTATGCATTATCAAGAGCATTTATAACAGTAGAGACAAGATGGTGTGTATATCCAATATTTTGCTGATAGAAGAGTTTGATTTGATCTTTTATAGACTGGAGCTTCCTCATAAGGATGAATTGCTTAGTGCCAAAAAACAAAGCTTTGGAACCTTCTCCATTGCTCAAATAAGCCTACAAGATGAATGAGAAAGTTATTAGACTTCAAAGGATAATGGGTGGAATTAATGGTGTTGAAGGTTATCAGGATAGGGGAATGATCAGTAAAATTGGTATTAGGAAAGATAGTATGAGAGATGGGAAAATTCTGAATCCATTCAAAATTGGCTAAGCATCTATCAAGCTTTCTTCTAATGAAGGAAATTCCATTGTGCTTATTGCTTCACGTGAAAAAGTTGCCTCTATAAGGAAGATTAGACAGTTGAATGTCATCGAGGCGCTTTTACAGTATTGTCTATATGCAATAATACATTGAGATTCCTTAGAAGAAATTATTGCATTAAATTCATATAGTATAAGCCAAGGAGCTTTAATAACATAAGAAAGACTTGTAATTAATAAAATAAGAAGTACTTCTAAGATTACTCCATAACTCCACACCTTGAAAGGGGTACGTGAAAGAATATATCAAGGATATATGTATTATGGTTTTCATCTCCATCAGGTGAGCTTCAAGACGGATCATCTAAGCTGAGATATTGGAGCTGAGGATTGAGATTTTGGCATAATTATACACCACAAGGATCCTACCATTGTTATGACCTTCATAGTTGTGAGTTAATTTTCAATCCCTTGGGAAAAAAAATCTAAAACATCACTTTTTTCTTCTTTATTTAAGACTCTAGTATGCCTAACAAAATAGGCTTATTATTCGAGATGAATTCCTTTTCAATCCCTTAGGAAAAAAAATCTAAAACATCACTTTTTTCTTCTTTATTTAAGACTCTAGTATGCCTAACAAAATAGGCTTACTATTCGAGATGAATTCCCTTAAAAAAAGTTTTTTTGTCAAAGAAATTGAGACCCCTGATGTTCCAAGTAGAAATAATCATGATGTATAGCCTACGGAAGACCTTTTCCTTCTACTGGACCTTCTCTTATTGGCAGGGAGAAAACCATTATCTTTATTGCATATTTCAATAGATATGGTTGCTTTGGTTGGTGTTACTAAATGGGTGTCTTTGTCAATAGTTGTTTATGTTATCTGCTTATTGCTAGTAGAGAGTGGAATTCTAGTATCCACATGAATGATGTCTTCTTTATCCATCATTTTTTTATTAATGGATGAGCCAATTTGCAAAGAAGCAACTTCACCTCCACTATTTGTAACTGTGTGTTGACTTTGTATATTGTCATATCCACCCATATTATGAGAAAGATCATATTTGAACACTCTACCAGTGGCCTTCCAAGATTTAAAAGATGAGGCGGTTGGAGGCTTCCAGGCGTAGAATACTTTGACAACATCTTTAACTAGTTCAATATTGTCATTTAGTCTAAGAATTCCTCTGGCAAGTGTGTAACTGCATCAACTATCATATATACCCTAACAGATTTAATTCTGCTAACTTCAGCGGTTGCTTGATCAATGCAAATGGGTTTCCCTACAAAACTAGTTAGATGACTTAAACCAAATGTTGTCCAATACTCAAGGGGAATTCCATTAATGCACATCCATAAGGGGGATGTTTGATTGCTTAATTTCTTGACAATCCACTCTTGGTCTCCAATTATGGAGGAGTAATGGCTTGTTTTTCATATGCTAAAGGTCAAATTCTAGAAGTTTCGAGGCCTCATATTTACTAAGGAATTTGAAGAGAATTTTTTAAAAATATTTACAAGCAAATCTTTAAATCCTAGATACTTCTAGTTATTCCAAGCCTAAGCCTTCATAGCAGGGAAAGAGATTCTTTTGTTCAGGAAGAATTTGATCAAGGTGGCACTCCATAGCTCAACATTAGCCTTAAGGATTTCCAATGACAATGCAACTGTATGGGTGCTAGAATTACCGGAAGGCAAATAAGAGAGTTTTAGGTTAGGGTTGGAGTTGCCAACAACATAAATCCAGGACTTTTTAGAGAAGCTTGAAGGGGAAGTTTTGTTGACATCAAGGATCAGATTGGGATTGTGACGGGATTCAGATCCTAGACTTAAGTTGAATTCAATTCAAAAGATTAGCAATTTAATTTAAGGATTAATACGATTTTCATTAAAATCAAAATTTTAGTTTCTAATGAAAAATGAATAGACTTATGAAATTATATTGAAAATGATATTTATGCATGTAGAGTTCTTAAAGCATTAAAATAAATAAGTATAAGATACAAGAAATATTACACAAAATTTTAAACATTAAAATGTCTTGAATCTTTCTCAATCTTAGTCCATATAACTTTGTTCTTCACTTAAAAATTATTTAAGCTCATGAATTTATTTTGTATGATTTCTTGACTTTTAAGGCTCATTTTATATTTCCCTTTATTCTATGATGCTTTTTTTAACTCAATTACTTCAATAATTTTATGTTTTTTATTATTTTATGCCTTACAACTAATTAATTGTTTATACATTATGACATAATAAGTACATTCTTTGTCTTATGCATGTTCCTTTAATTAACTAACTTATGAGATAAAATTCATAGGATAAATATAGTTTTTAAAGAAAATTATGATAAGATCATAAATATACGATCCATATTACATTCATGTATTATCCTTTAACTATTCCTTATCATTGATCTATTAAAATTGGTTATTAATAGAATAGAAAAACTAGTATAAATTATGTTTCTTCCTTTTAAAAGAAGTGATTGATCTATAGTTAACAAACGTGTGGGTACTAATTAGAGAACAAGTTCATTGAACTGACTGGATATAAGAATTCTACACAGAACATTACTTGTATGTCTATGAAAATGCTTATTATGATAATTGTATAAGTGATTCTTTGGCATATGTTAAAAAGGTATCTCATATAGGGATTGTTATATTTTGATACTACTAGGACCTATCCTAGTCAAGGATAGCTTTATCGGTAATTGTTGGATATGAAATGAACTATATAGAAATAATCGAGTGATCAACAAAAGATTTGTTAACTTAGAGTAATTAGGAAGAATTCCATTATTATTTATTATTATTAATTTAAGAAATACTAAACCAAGGTAGAATAACTTTTTGAAAATAATTTTGTAGTGTTATTTTAATTACTATAGCTAGAGAACTAATATGATTGAACTTAAATAGAATAGACATTAATTCTATTCTTTAGGTCTAATTAAAATATTGTGTAATGAAAATATACAAAAAATATGTATGGAAAGTTTTGTTAAAGACATTTTGACGTTCTAGATATTTAAGTGGTAATGATGTAGACGTCAATTTTGATATATGGATAGAAATCATTTAATTAAAAATTAAAGATAATACAAAATATAATTTGTTATTTATGTTAATTTTTAATATATTTGAGAACTTAATAGGTCATATAAAAACAGTAATTAAAGAGAGAAAAATAATTTACTGAAGATAAACTTAAATGTAAAATTTGAGAAATTTTATGGTCAAATATAAGATATTTAATAAATAAGGACGAATATTGGATATTGAATATCATTAGTACGTAATTCTTATTTAACTATAATTAATTGTAATTGTAAATTTTAAGATAATTGTTTCTTTGCTAAATAATTCAAACTCTATCATATTTCTCAAAAAGATCTTCTTCAAGAGGCTCACACTTTCTTTTCTAAGACCATGGGATCCCCAATTGAAGGAACCTATTTTATTTAAACTATTTAGTTAACCATTAATCTATAAGAGGTTGAATTCCTTTTAGGGCCTTTTAATAAGTATGATTTAGAGAAAGGTTTGTTATCCCTCAATCCCCATAAAACACTAGGACCAAATGGTCTCAATATGTTCTTTATTTAAAAGGCATAGCTTGTTACTAAAAAATTGGTTTTAGAATATTACATTCATATGTCTTATCCCTAAGGTACAAACTTTAAATGCAGTGAAGGAATTTAGACAAATTGCTTATTGCAACACTATTTATAGGTAATCTCTAAGCTCGTTGTAGGTAGATTGAAACATATTCTACCTATTTACATTGATGCTTCTCAAGAACCATTCAATTTTTACAAAAAAAGTTTAAAAAATTCATTAACCATCAAGGAAAATCTAGTACAAAATTATTTCAAGTCAAGTTGACTTGAAAGCATTAGAAAGCTAAAACAAAGTGGAAATTAAAAAAAACTAGGACTTTTACCCAGTTAATTACTCCAATCAGCTGTCTTTAAGTGTATAATGATACAGAAAGAGCCTTTTAGTAATCCTATCTTAAAAACTTTATATTTTCTAAATGGAAGTCTCCACTTGACTGCCAAAGCTAAACAATATTTCATGTTTAATTTATAAGCAAGTAGTTAATCCTTGACATTATTTAATATTATATTGACCAACTTCTAGTCATCTACAGTTTCCTTCACGAATATTTTTTTGTTTTTTTCCATCCAAATTCCATAAGCCATATTACCTAAAACCATCTTATCGATGATCCAATATGCATCCTTATTACCTTAGTTTTTACAGCTTCATCATAACAAATGTTATCATTCTAGTGAGGGAACAAATATATGATACAGTTATATTATAAAGATCCAAATTCTCCTTGTATTCTTACAATTAAAGTACAAGTGCTCTATAGATTTAGTTTCTTGATTGCATAAGTATTAGATAATTGAAGCAATATCTTTAGCCTATCCAATTTACACAACTTCCCCTTAATAAGTAACCAAAGGATGGTATAGACCTTGGGTTAGGCCTGATCATACTAGACTAGAAAATACCGAGGAATTTGTGGACCTATTCCATTAATATCTTCCTACGAGAGTGATTTTTGAAGTTTCTAGAAGAGTGTCTCCTCCATTTGATATAATCTTCCTAGTTTGGATATAATTACATCATCAAGTTGCTTTTAACTGATGACTTAAAGATAAGCTTGCATTATTCAGTTAGAGCTTTAAACACAGTGGTATTACTTAGAATAGTGTCCCTTAAGGAGTTGAGCTCCTCTGCTTTAGATAAAGGTCCCAAATTGGACCAGTTTTCATTCCAAAAGGAGGTTGAAGTTCCATTGCCAACCTCACATATAAACTCCAACCTATATCTTTGATTTAGCTTTAGTATATAAGACAATGTCCATAAAGTGTCATATTTGGGTTCTTAATTCCAATTTTCCCTATCATTTATATAGTATGAATGGACCCATTTTGCCTAGAACGAAAGTAGTTCTAATAGGTAGAATTCCAATTCCGCTCTCTTTTTTATCCCTGCCGAGCACTTTCCATTTTACTTTAGTTAAAAAGCTATTACTACCACCCTGAACCAAGTGAACCTCCTTAGTACCTTTTCAATATCCTTGCATATGTCTTCTAGAAACCAAAGGTGAGATGACTTATACATATGCAAGTTGTTCAACATTGAATTAACCAATTTTATCTTACTTGCCATAGATGAACACTTGTCCCACTAACTTGTAACTCAAGAACGTATCCTTTCTAGTAAGGGTTTGCAATTTATAAAAGACGATCTTTTGAAAGTTATTGGAATACCTGAGTATTTTAATTATATGTTTGGATACCTTTAAGCCTTTTATGTAAGCTAAATAGTTTGAGGTAGAACCAACATTAGTGCATACTATTAGCAAGATCTTGTCATTATTTATAGAGAACCCTGGAAGAATTTTGAAAGTGTTAAGAGCTGTCATTAATAAACTCACTAAATTAAGGTCTACTTTGAAGAAAAGCATCAAGTTATCAGTAAATGATAAGTTTGACATTTTTTAGAGAATTAAATTTGGAATTTAATATGAATTTTTTGTTTTAACTAGTCATATTTTGATCAACCTTAAGAAAACCTTCATTACTAGGGCGAAAAGGTAGGGGATAAAGGATCCCCCATACTTAATCCTCTTTCTCCTTTAATTATTTTTATAGGCTCCTTGTTAACCAAAATATATGAGACAATGGTTATACATTGAGAAATCCATTTGGCGAATAATGTTAGATAGTTAAAGGCATACACAGTGAAGAAGCATTCATTATTAGATAGTTAAATTACATTAAATCTCGAACTTTATCTAATTTTGTAATATTACTATAAACAAAAAAAACCAAAAAATTACTCAAATTTTCAATTTATTTGCAAAAATAACCCATTGTTAACTCTACCATTACAATTTTTGACATGTATTGCCACATAGATAGGATCATTTACAAGCTAGTAAAAATATGTCATATAAAATAATTATATTTGATATTTTTTACAATCACTCAATTTCACATTTCTTTTTTTTGTCTCCTACGTTATCCTCATGCCATTATATCACTCTTTGTTTGACTCAAAGTTGATGAGGCCATTAATAGATCTGATGCATGTCCATTAAAAAGGTGCTTGATAACGAATTCTCACTAGTAATGATTCCTTTGAATAAGTCCTTCATTGGATCTCACTATTGTTTTTCTTTACTTTGGATCTAAAAATGACTCTCTTTAAAAGAATAGGCAATGTGGGAGGGTTTTAGTTTCTCGATGATGATCTAAAACAAATGATGAATATGATGTTACCATTCAATTTTTTCCCTAATAACAAATCGAGGAATTTGTCTAAAAGGATTCATTATTCCCCTATTTTTATTATTTATTCTTTCTTTTTATTTTTTCATAATTTTCAAATGCCATATTTAAAATTGATATGCTCTTGTTCAATGTTCTCTTACTTTATTAATTGATGCATGTATATGGACTTTTATAAGAGTAGAAGATGGATAATAGAAACAAATGTTAATGTTTTATGAGCCCATCATTTATTTTTAACTATTATTGATCTGTATGTGACTTAATTGTATAAAAGGGAAAAGTTTTACATTAGATCAAGATTTAAACATGTTTTTTAAGTGATTGAGTCATTTATTATTCTTATTTCTTTTGGAAATATGATTGAGCCATTTATTGTTCTCTTGTTGTTTTATTTATGTCATTTCCATTTATATTTTAATGATGGATGTGATGGTTATTTCCCTGAATGATCAAAGCTGAATAAATTAATCGTTCTTTCTCAACAAAGAATCCTAGCCAAGAATTTGACCATTCTCATATGAAAACATATTTTAAATTTTCATTTTGTATAAGAAAAGCCAAAAGTAATGTTTTCTCAATTTTCATAAAGAACTATTGTCTATTTCGATCATAACTTTCTTTTTTGTTATCATTCGTGATCTTTTGAGATATAAGGATGGAAAGGATGGATATTTTTTTCCAAATGATTGAAGTTGAATAAATTGAATTGCCTTTCTCTTTAGAGAACCCAAGCTAAAAAATGATCCATTATTCTCTTTAGTAAAATAAAAAACAACCTTAAGATTTTGAAGGATAATGGAGTATGTTTTACTGTGAATTGGAAGAGGTATTTAAGAATGGTGCTCAAAATTTTTTGCTCGCTTAGCACTAACTATCTAATTATTCCTATTTCAAGTTCATGGTGTCTTTTGTAGTGACTTGATATATATTGCATTGAATGAAAACCATATATTTAAACAATTTAAAAGAAATTAGTTATGCTTCCTATAAAAGCTAACAACATCATATGTAAAAGAAAATTTTGGTTCAATAAAATTTATTATGTTAGTTTCCATACTTTTCTCTTAGCAACCCAATCTCTAGCTGTCTCTACAGATAAAGTCAATATCTTTTTTAAAAATTTAGCTCTCCCAAATTTCTCTAATTCAACATCAAAAATAGGTCAAAGTTGTCGTTTATATTAGCCACTAATATTGTTGCTTTTCAACTTCATTGCAAGCTTTCATCTTTGATTGCAATCACTTGATTCTAGAGTCTAAGTACCTCCACTATTAGGCCTACAATGACACTTTTTCTCACTTTAATGTTTGTTGTTGTTTCGAGGTTCTTAATTGGACCACTAATTTGTAGGATGTGCTGCCAAATTGGTGCTAGTAAGGCTAAAATGTGATGATTCTCTCTAATTCTTGTTCAAAAATTTTAATTTTCTCTACAAGGGAGCATTCAAGATGTTTTTGTTTTAAAAAAACTTTTCATTGTCATTGCAGGTATTAAAGAAAGTTTTGATTTAATGAATCACCACTAGACAACCTAAAGATAATAAAGGAGATCAAAAAGGAGAGAGAAATGTGAAGTTAGGAGATTACCAAAAAGACAAAATAAAATTATTTTATGTGACATATTTTTAATATGTAAAGGATCTCCACCTATGTGGCGATTCACATTAAAATTGTTAATAATAGAGTTAACAGTGGGTTATTTGTCATACCCCGATTCCGAAGTCTAACTCCTACTTGCTCTGATACCACACCTGTTAGACCCCGATTTTGAAGTCCGACTCGCATGCAGAATATCTTAATACGTGAGTTATCTCCCAAGGAGAACACCTTGACCCTTATCGGATTATCTTCTCA
>JAOQMS010000179.1:14261820-14274913 GCA_027563885.1 Erythroxylum longipes
CATTTGATATGTATGTTTAAATGATTGAAATGCACTGTTTAAATGGTTCAAATGTGAAATGTGAAATAAATGAATAAGGTATTAATTGATGCTACATGATGAATTAATATAGTGAGGAGAGTTTTGTGATGATTTATGCAAAGTGCAAAGATGTGAATTACATGTTATGTGTATTTATGTGATGCATGAATTGAGTAAACCATCGATGATGGTTACCTCATCTGAGTTCGCAAAACTTAACCAAAATTTGCAATATTTTTAGGCTCAGAAGAGTTACCCCGTTAGGATAACGAGAGTACAGACGATGCATTTAAGTAAGAGATAGAGGTCGGGATCAGTTTGCATCTGTATTTGTACTTTTTTATTTTTGTATCAATTTGTATATTTCATGATTTTTGTACAATGTGTATTTGAACATTCTACTTATGCTAATTTTTTCAAATGGGAAATGTTTGTAAATGATTTTATGATGTAATAACTTTTGAAATTGGAAACATTTTTTTAAGGAAATTGATTAAAGTGTTTTAATAATTATGATTTCGAGTTTTATGAAATAAAAGTTTGGGCCCGAATTTGATTATTGATTTCCACATATGTTAGTGCAAAAAAGAATCAAGTTTCAAGTGTTTGATTGTTATAGCATGCCATCCTTGCAGGGTACGCACTCGGACATCATTTAGGACGTCAGGTACGTGTCTTGCGAGAGTGGGGTGCTACAATGATCCTTGATTTACTTCGAGATTCTGGAAAAGTTTGCAAAAGGCTTTGAGTACTCAAGTTAAGTTCAGTATTGCTTTCCATCCCCAGACAGATGGACAATCTAAACGGGTTATCCAGATATTAGAAGATATGTTTTGGGGTTGTGTTTTAGAGTTTCTAGGAAGTTGGGATAATTATCTGGCTCTGATGGAGTTTGCTTACAACAACAGTTATCAGACTAGCATTGGCATGGCACCTTATGAAGCATTGTATGGTAGAAAGTGTAGAACTCTGGTGTACTGGACTGAATTGAGTGAAAACAAGATTATCGGGCCTGATATTTTGAAAGATACTGGAGAAAGAGTTCAAGTTATTCAACATAGGTTGAAAGCTTCCAGTGATAGGCAGAAGTCCTATACTGATATGAAAAGGAAGGATATTGAATATCACGTAGGTAATAAGGTGTTCTTGAAAGTGTCACTGTGGAAGAATGTTTATGTCTTATTTTTGTATGATTGATGAACAATAATGTATAATTTGTTTGATGGAAGTTTTTTAGATGAAATTGAAGTAATTTTGATGTGGAAATGAAGTAGAAAAGATAGACTATATATAAGATGTATTGGATGTAGTATGAGAAAGTTTAAATTTAGAAAAGTGCAGGAAAAAGGGTGGGCCACGATCGTGGCACTCATCCCACGATTTTGGGCAACGTCTGGAAATGATGATTTTAGTTTTATGTAATTATTGAACCAACAAATAATAGGGCACTTTCCTGTGATTCATTTAGATTAGAATGAGGATTGAAATGAACTAGTTTGATGCTTGATTAATTGATAAAGATCTTAATATGTAAGTTGATAATTGATGTAATAACATAAGAATGAATTGATGATATCAAGTACCCAAATCTAGTAAATTATAAGTATTATATTAATGAAAGTGTTCTTCGGAAAGTAAATGAGATCTAAGGAAAAAGAGTAAGGTTTAATAAGTTATATTAAATTATGTAATTCAAAGGAGATGAATAATGTGAATTAAGTAAGAATGGTTGAGAAATTGGATATTATGTGATCATTATAATATTCGAAAAAGGATTAGAGGCTAAATGATTGATGAATGTATGAATTATGAAATTAGTGCAATCAAGTATACTTGAGGTATTAGGCTAAGTTTAAATTAGTTATATCCAAGTGATAATGATAGAAGGATCAAGAGTGTGCTTTAAGGATACATACCTAGAAATAGTCATTTGAGTATGCATTTTACATAACACATATACATATATGTATGATTGATACTTATGTGATTGATTAAATCAGTAATGCATGTACAATGTGTGTATTGCATGAAGATAGATACACATGATTTTACATCATCATATAGACTTTTCCGGATTATGAAGGAAACGACTAATTTGGAGCGTATTGTGAGTCAACCTAGATGGTCTCACATTAATCGATTGTTTCTGTTTAAATTTATGTATTCAACTGTTAATGACGTGATTGAAATAATTCTGGACATAAATAGCCACAAGAGTTTGATAATAGAGATTTGTATTGGAAGTGCTTCATTGAATATGAATTTGAAAGAAATAAGTGTACTCAACATGATTGTTGAATGTCGGACTATTGTCCGATAAAAATTGAAAGTGAATGTATATTGAATAAAAGTGATTGACTACATATGTGTGAATTCATGCATCTCCTTACATTGAAATTCATGATAAGATAAAGGCAATTTTGACCGAAGTAGCCAGTGAAAAAGAGCTTAAAGCTCAGAATGTGTATAGGAGCCACAGGTTCACTATGTAAAATGAGCTCGGTATCTCCAACGAATATGGGATAGTTATCAATAAGCTCGGTATTCACAATGGATATGGGACAGTTAAAAAGGCACTCGTACATAACAATTAACAATGAAAGTAAGTCTCATGAGCAAATTCATATATAAATTGATATGGTATTGTATGATTAATTAAAGAGAACTATTTGCACTGTTTTGAAATGGAAAGGTGAAATAGTTTACAAAATGGTAGTTGCTGAAATATGATGAAATGTAAAGTGATGTTCCATATGTGATAGGACTTATATATGATTTGAATGTGAATTCTGAATTGTTCTGTGTTTGATATGAGTGAGCACATCGACGATGATTCACTCACTGAATTTGCAAAACTCATCAAAATCGTAACGTTGTCTTTCGAGTTCAGGGGATATCCAGTTAGACAAATTGTAGTATAGCCACTGCAATCAGATAAGAGTTAAGAGGTTGGGATCAATTTGCATATGCATATGTCTTCAGTGATTTTTATATTTGAATTGTATTCCGCAATTATTGTGTAATGATTATGTAAATTGTAAAGTGTAATGACAATTATGACTTGTGATGTTATGAATAAAATGGGTCGAAAATAATTACTGGTTTTTTGAAGATGTGTTTGTTGCATGAAAAATTTACATTGAGTCAATTAATCATCTTAATGTTCCACTCTCGTAGAGTCTTTTCTCGAATACCGTCGGTACGTTTGAGAATGTGCCTTACTTGAGTAGAGCATTGCATTGACTTTTTTTTATTATGAATAATCATTTAAATAAATGTGGTATTCAGATTCAGATGTTGATTCTGAATTTTGGTTCTCATATTGATGTAATGAAGAGATTGTAGAGTTTGTTTCATAATCTAAGTTAATAGGTTCAAAATTATACTCAATTGCTGAATTTAGAATATTAAGTTTTTCTTTATATTTATTTTGATTTCATTTTGGACATGTATTTGTATAGTGACCTTCCTCTTTACATAACCAACATTTACATGTTTTTTTATTTTGAGGACTAATTTTTTCTTTGGTTTAAATTGTCTATAATTTTTTCTTCTAAAAAACATTCTATACTTTTTGTAACTATGTTTAGGATGTTTTCGCTACTTATATTTACTTTTAGGCTTTCGTTGTTTTGAATGAAAAGAATCATATCCATATAGTTGAGGTACTTCCGAATATTTTGAACAACATAATTAAATATCCGTATGTCTTAATTTTTTCTTTAGTTTGGTTACTAAATTTTGTGATAATACCTCTTTTACTATTGAAATAGCTCTTCCTAAATTGTAAGCTACTAAATTATCTTGTTGTTTTATTAAAAATAATACTTCTACTGTTTTATTTATAGGATAAGGTAATTTTGGTACAAAGATTTGTATATAAATTTCTAGTTCGGGACGTGTTAATTTAGAATAATATTTTTTATATTCACAAATGTTTTCTTCTAAATAACATATGTCCTAGATTCTTATATTATTTAGATTAAGGATGTCAATGGGCCGGGATGGGCCGGGTTGAGGGGGCCACGGGCCGGCCCATGGTCGGCGTCATTTGGACAAAACGATGCTATTTTGTCGAAAATGGTCGGGCCAGCCCATGGCCCGCCAAACTCAGGCCAAAACTGGCCGGGTCGGGCCAGAATTGCCACCCCTAATTTAGATGCCATAATGCATTTTTTCTTTGTTCGTTTTCAATTTCTTGATCCTATGAAGTTATGTCTTTTCCTATGAATTCTTCATAAATTTCATTAGTTACTACTTGAAAAGCTTTTATAGGTTCAATAGCATTAAGAAATTCAGCAGTATATTTTAGTCATTTTTCATTATCTAATAAAAAATTTAATAATATACATGTAGTTTTATAAGTTATAAAATTCCATAAAGTACTTATATTAGTTATTCCTTCAAAAGGTTTTTTGAGTTGGATAACTAATGCTAATCTATAAGACCATTCAAGTAATAATTTTTCGGTAGGTATAAAACAATCTAAATTAAGAATTCCATTAGATTTTAATTTTACATGCTTTGGTGTGTATTTTGTAGGAAAATTTCTTATCATACTATCTTTTCTTTAGTATCCAAAGCAATTTAATTCTTCTTCTTCAATCGGTATATAATTCCAATCATATTTTGGTTGATTTTCTCTTTTTCTTTTTTCTCCATTATGGCTAGTTTCAGGATTTTCAACAGGTTTTGGCTGTTCCATAAATACTTTTTGAACTGATTTATATCCATAAATTATTTCGTCTTGATCAGTGATGGGTTTTATAAGTTCATATCTTAAAGAACTGTTTTCTTTATCTAAAGTTAATTTAATAATTAATTGTGTAATTTTGTCTAATTGAATTTTTAGATCTTTTTCTATATCTTTCATGATTTTAGTAGAGTTATGTTTGGGTTAGCTGAGCGGGTTGGCTCTAATACCACTTTTGATTTTTCTAGGTTTTCTAGTTTTTTTCTATTTGATTTAGTTTTTTAAGTAAATTTTCATAGCATTTACAGTCAGTATTTATTATTCTATTATTAATTTTAATAATTAAAGATTCTAATATTTTGTGAATTTCATTAAATCCATTAATTTTTTTATATATTTTTAGTAATGGTTGTATTACAGTAATTAAATCCTTTAATTGAATTTCAATATTAGTTTGTTCATCTAATAATTCAGATAATTACTTATTAACACTCATAATGTATTTTTAGATGACTTGATAATTCTTAAAGTTGTCTTTTAATATTAACTAATTCATCAACTAATTGTTTTGTGTTCTTTTCTACTTTTTCACTTGATGTTCTAGGTTTAGTAAACCTAATAGGTTTTTTCTAATCTTACAGATTGTGATCGTAAAAGACTAGGTTATTTTTAATTATTTTATTTTCATATAAAGATAAGTGAGGAGTATCATCTAAACTTATTATGTTTTGTAGTTTTATAGGGTATTTAATATTTGGTAATTTTCTTAAGCTAGTTTTTAAATTTATTGCAACTTTTGCTACATCGTTAAATAATTGGTCGATATAAATTTAATCTGTCACGACTCGAAACCACATCAGGTATATGACAACAGCTGTATACCTAGGCTAAGGATGCTCACAGTACCTTTAACCTAACTATACAAGGCTAATTGGATATATTTAAAAACATTTCGATAACATAACGACTGTAATTTGAAAATCCCATAATGAAAAACACCTGTAAATCAGTTTCAAACACACTTCTATATTCACATTAAAACTTTACCACAACTTCTAGACTTTGAAGTCCACTGAAGAGCAATCTCAACAATAGTACAAAATGTTCATACATAAAGTCATTTACAAACCACAAGACAAATAAGATTTAATTTATAAAATTATAAAGCATATCAATATAATCATGAGCCACTATACAACTAAAGCATAAAATAGAGACTACCCACGTGCGATAATGCCCAAAATATATCAAAAGATCGCACGAACCACTCAGAGTTTCAAGCTCACCAAATTAACCTGCATGGTTGGAAAGCGGAGGGGATGAGTACACTATGTACTTAGTGAGCAGAAAAGAAACATGTGTGGCAAATAGAACCCGGTACACACCAAAATGGTCTAAAAAACCTAAAGACGATTTTATACATCTAACATACATATGACCACCTATGAAGTGAACATTCATGACATAGAAACACATAGACCTAGTCTATGACTCATATTATACTAGTTAGGAACTAGATAGGCCTAGCTTGTTAATCACTCATTCCATAAACATAAGTTCCAGTTCCAATACACAAGAGTAGAAAAGCATCACAAGTAAAAATCAAGTCTCGTCAAGAAGCCAAAATAATTGTGTGTGTCACCACTAGTTGGCCAAGCTAGTGTGCACACCCTCTAAATCCTAGTGTTGGCTCGACTTTCATCCATGCTGAGTCCAGACTATGGTCGACAAGAGTGTCATAACCCTAAGTTATGACCTCATTGGTGACCAAACCTTTAAGTGCGCAATGACTTGTAAATCCTGTAGAATGGTGTCATTACAAGGACTTAACTTTTATGTACCGGCATCAAAGCTACGAGGGTTGCTTAACCTGTTATGCCTAGCACACGATTGGCCAATCGTTACCTCACCAATCCCAAAAAAATCACATACAAATATTTATTATTATTATCCAAGCACATTAGGCCACTACTCATCATTCTAAGCAATAATTTAAGTTTACTCTAAGTAAACATGAAAGCCTCTTTCCAATGCACACCATCAAAATCCTTAAATCCTAAGCCAAGTTCACTTAGGCATTTTATCAAACACCTAAAGTCATAAACTTTAAAGCCTCCTTCCAATGTACATCTTCTTGATTTTTTATCATCAATTCACGTTATACATACACAATTAACATCATAGAGTTCATTTAAACCATCAATTTCAAAAGATATTCAAAATTTCACAAACTTTCACCAAATATAGAGCATTTTGGTTTTAGCTTAAGGAAACTTCTCCATGACTCATTTCATTCATCTAAAATGTGTTTCATGCATATTCAAGCATGGAAAACAACATATCTTAACACCAAACCAAAATCAAAATGTATAGAGAAATGAAACAAAATTTACCTAAACTTTCCTTTGGTAATATCTTAAAATCCTTTAAGAATTTCTCAAATATAATGATAAATTTGAGTTCCTTGATCCCAAATTAACTTAGAACACCTTGGTTTGGGTTGGATAATAAAAAAATTGGTGAAGATTAAGGTGATGGATGAAACTTCCTTAGTTGTTCCCCTTTCTTCTTCTTTCTTTTAATTAAAACAAAGTGTTTTATTGCCAAACATTAGGGTGTACAACCACACATAAGAATAAGGGTCTATAAATTTGACTCTTCTTTGGCCAAACATGGTGAATTTACCTTTTCATCCTTAGTTTATGTGAAATTACCATTATACGCTTTAAACTTTTCCTAAATTTGCAATTAAGCCCAAAATTTGAGAATGACCAAAACTTTTATTTTTATTTATCCTTGGACTTTTGTAAATTATAATTAAGCTCCTTAGCCTTATAAAATTATATATTGGTCCTCCAAGAATTGAAAAATTACATTTACGTCTCTTAACTTTTAACAGGTTGTAAATAAGCCCTTATGTACATCAACTTTTCAAATCAAGCTTTCTAAGTGTCTAATAAGTCTGTAAATCATGTCTAATCACCTCTAAGGCATTATAACACATTTAACTTGGCCACCATGGCCATATCCATCCAATGGAATTGATTTTACACACTTAGAAGCTTATATGTTAGAAATCTCCAAGATTTCACATACCGATGAACTTTAAGTTCATGTAAGGGCATATAACTATATATATCACTAGCCTATATACTGACAGGATTCAAATACATTTCGAACTCATATACAACCATGTATATATAAATATATAGTAGTATCTCCAAGTACAGACCAATACAAAAGGGCTCAAAGAGTCTAGTGTTACAAGTCTTCCACCCCTCAAAAGAGTTCCATCCTCAAAACTCCTAAGTCGAGAATACAAATAAATGGAGGTACTGATGTCTCATAGCATCCTCAAGCTCCCATGTCATTTCGTAGATCGCTTTTCCAAAAACTTTGACCGTGGAAGCTTCTTTGCTGCGTAACCTCTTTATCTGTCGATCCAGAATCTGGACTGCTTTCACCTTAAAATTCAGGTCTTCTCTTAGCTCAACTGAAGGTATCTCTAAAACATGAGATAGGTTTGGTATATATTTCTTAAGCATCGAGACATGGAATACATTATGGATCCTATCCAAATCTGGTGGTAATTCCAACCGATATGCCACAGTCTCGATGCACTCCAAGATACCAAAAGGTCCAATATATTGAAGGTTCAGCTTCCCTCAGCTTTGAAATTGGATAATACCTTTCTACGGTAATATCCAAAGAAAAAAACATATCACCAACTATAAATTCTAATGGTCGTTGCCTCTTATCCGTATAACTCTTTTGACGATCATGTGAAGCTTTCATTTTCTCCCAAATAACTTTTACTTGCTGAGTGGTAATTTTTATCAATTCGGCTCCTTCGACTTTGGCTGTACCATCCTTATCCCATCATAGAGGTTTCCTGCAATTTCTCCCATAAAGTGATTCATATGGTGGCATACCGATACTTGTCTGATAACTATTGTTATAAGAAAATTCTATTAAAGGTAAGTGTCGGTCCCAGCTTCCTTGGAATTCCATCATACATGCTCTCAACATGTCCTCCAGTGTCTGAATGGTCCACTCCAACTAACCATTAGTCTAGGGTGAAAGGCAGTACTAAACTTTAGTTTAGTCCCTAAAAATTCTTAGAATTTTGGCTAAAATCGGGAGGTGAATTTCGAATCCCTCTCTAATATCATAAAAACTGGCACCCCGTACAGCTTCACAAGCTCATCGATATACAGCTTTGCTAACCTCTCTAATAAATAGGCTATGTGAATAGGCAAAAAATGAGCAGATTTCGTCAATCTATCCACTATAACCCAAATAGCATCATGACACTTCAATGCATGAGGTAGTCTAACTATAAAATCCATTGTCATATGCTCCCACTTCTATTCCGAAATAAGCAAAGACTGTAACATACCCGCTGGCTTCTAATGCTCTACCTTTATCTGTTGACAGGGAAGGCATCTGGCCACAGATTCTGTTATCCCTCTCTTCATCCCTGGCCATAAATAGCTCTCTTTAAGAGTTTGATACATCTTGGTGCTCCTAGGATGTATAGCATAAGTCAAACTGTGAGCTTCTTCTAAGATGGCTCACTTAAGATCTCGGTCATCCGGTAAACAAACTCTGTTTCTGAAGACTAACAACCTGTCTTCTCTCAATTGAAACCCCCTCATCCTTTTTGGATGCTAATTTCTTTCGAATGATCATTAACTCGAGATCATCGGCCTGTGATCTCTTGATCCTGTCAAATAGTGTTGGTTGAACTTTAAACTATGCTAGCAGTGTTCCGTCATCCTTAACCACTGATTGTGTACTCATCAAATGAGTCATATAAGGATTTTGCCTTACAGTTTTTACCGAATAGGACTTACGACTTAGTGCATCAGCTACCACATTTGCTTTTTCTAGGTGATAGTCAATCATTAAGTCATAATCCTTAATTAATTCCAACCATCTCCTTTGTCTGAGGTTTAGCTCCTTCTATGTCATTAGGTACTTCAAGCTCTTGTGGTCGGTGTATATACAGCAAGTCTCCTCATAAAGATAATGTCTTCAAATCTTGAGTACAAACACCACCGCTGTGAGCTCCAAATCATGAGTAGGATAATTTAGTTCATGCTTCTTTAGCTGTCTAAAAGCATATGCGATCACTCGCCTAACCTATATAAGTATATAGCCAAGTCCCTAACGACTGGCATCATTGTTAGAGCAAGCACTGGTGTAGAAGTAAATCATCTCTTCAGTCCCTAAAAACTCACCTCGCATTTGTCATCCCACTAAAATTTTACCCGCTTTTAGTTAAGCCTCGATAAAAGGGCTACAAGTACGGAGAAGCCTTTAACAAATATTCGATAATAACCAGCTAACCCTAGAAAGTTGCAAACTTCTATCACATTCTTGGGCTGTCCCCACTCAAATATAGCTTCCACTTTTTTTTTAAAGTCCATATAAATAATTTCTCTTGATACCATAAGCCCAAAGAATCCTATCTCCTTAAACCAAAATTCGGACTTTGAAAATTTCACGAACAACTATCTTCGCGAAGTATTTGCAGAACAATCCTGAGATGTCTAGCAGCTCCTCCCCATCCTTAGAATAAATCAGAAGGTCATCAATAAAGACTAGAACAAACTGATCTAAATAGTGATGGAACACCCTGTTCATGAGATCCATAAATGTTGAGGTACATTTATCAATCCGAATGGCATCACCAAAAATTCATATTGTCCATACCTTGTCCGAAAAGTAGTCTTGTGCACATCACTTTCAGCAATCTTCAACTGATGGTACCTAGACCTCATATCTATCTTTAAGAATACTATAGCTCCTCTCAACTGATCAAACAAGTCATTGATCCTAGGGAGTGAATTTGTTTTTGATGGCAACCTATTTAACTACCGATAATCAACATATAAGCAGAGAGTCATATCCTTCTTCTTGACAAACAATACCAGTGCTCCCTATGGTGAATGACTTGGTCTGATGAAGCCCTTGTCTAATAACTCTTGTAACTGAACCTTCAGCTCTTTCAATTCTGTTGGTGCCATGAGATACGAGGGTAAAGATATCGATGTTATCCCTAGGACCAAGTCAATCGCAAAATCAAACTCCTAATCAGGTGGCAATCTAGGTAACTCCTCCGAAAAGACATCGGGGAACTCACATACAATACAAACATCTCCAAGTTCGACCCTCTGTGCCGAAGTGTCAATCACATGTGTGAGGTATGCCTAGAATCCTCGATAAATCAACCTCTTAGCCTTGATCACTGATATTAAATAGCTTAGAAACACCCGTTGGTCACCAGTAAATTTAATCAAGACTCCATCCTGAGTATCAAACTCCAACTCTTTCTTAAAACAATCAACCTTAGCTCGATGCCTCTCTAACCAGTCAATCACCAATATCAACCCAAAATCCTAGAGATCGAGGGAAATAAGATCTGCCTCTAACACAGCATAACCGATCTTTACCTTACAAGCTATATATGCTTCATCACGAGCCACTTGCTCTCCAAAAGGAGTGACTATAATGAGAGTGTAACATCCCATTACCATACTAAAGCTTAGAGCCCGGGAATACTATACATCAGGAATATTATTGAGAGATTAGAAAAATGCATTTCATACTCATGCATAATATTAGTATGCACACACGTGAATTTGATCATTGCACACATTACAATAACTTGTTCATGCACTCATTTGACATTTCTAGGTATAAATAATTGTTTTAATGTGATTATAATGTGAATTATGGACTATGTGTTTTGAAAATTGGGTTGGTGCATTTAATTAGTGATTTATAATTTTTAGTGAAATTTGAGAATTTTATGAAAATTAAGGGTATTTTTGGACTAAGAAAAATGTCAAGTGGTGAGATAGTTGATGAATAGTGCAAAAATAAGTGTCAGATGGTAGTGGAAATTTTTATGAATGACATTGGGATTTAATGACATACGTCATTCAAAATTAGGAGTCAATTAGAATAGAAATTGGAATCAAATGGACTAGTTATTAAAGGAGGGACAAATGGAACCATGAGAAAGTGACATGTGGCAAGTGTCACTTGCCACACCAATTATATTCCACGATTTTTTTCAAATGAAGAACAACTCTCATTTGGTCTTTCACTTGTTAAATGCTCTCTCTCTTCTTCTCTTCTTCTTCTTCGTATTTTCTCCTTTCTTCTTCTCCATCATCTACGACACTCTTTTCTCTCACACTCCATGTTGATCCTTGCTATTATTTTTCATCACTAGTTACTTCAAAATCCTTGTCTTCTTCATCTTACTATTAAAAAGACCCAACCTATGCTTCCTTGAAAGATGATCGTGTGATGCTTTGGTAACTAGGGTTCATGGTGATTTTTGAAGATCTTGAAGTAAACAAGTAAGTTAAAAGCTTTACTCTTCTTGATTTGTTGAATGAAGCATGTATAATGATAGTTAGATGGTATATAATCATAAGATGGTGTTATGTATGTTGGGCGTGAATGAGAAAAACCTGGGCATGTTCATGTCTTGTTTTATGTGTCTGATGATTAATGATTCATAAATTGATGTAGAGATGATTTAGATTTAGAATGAGTCCTAAAATGGGGTTGAATGAAGTGTAGAAAATTGATTTGTAAATCAATGTTATATGTCCTGTTTTTGGGTTAATGATCAAACATAGATCATGAAATGTTGTGTGTTATATTGAGCTGAATTAGATGTAGTAATGAAGAGGAAATAATGAGGATATGAGTTAGAAATGATAGACAAAGAAAAAGAGATGAACTATGATGAAAATTAAGTTAAAGGTGTGCTGAACTATGCTAGATGGAGTGTTTTTACTAAACATACATCTTTATTTTAGCCATTTATTGATTTTTAAAAATCTACATCAGATTAATTTTGATTTAGTGTAAACTTGAAACATATGGCTACATTTTTTATGAAGGAATCGAATTTAAAATTTTCCCTTAAGAGTCTTGAAATTTGGCTTAAAGTTGAGAATTGTGTTCTGTAGAGATATGAGAACATTCTGTAGTATTTTGATTATAAATTACATGATATTGAACCAAAATGCATGAATTTAATGTCATTACAAACTTAATATATATAGGAACATTTTATTAGATGAAAGGTTGCCTAAAAACCTCATTGTCTTGGTCAAAATGGTCATACAAAACTGACCAAAAAATCTGTCATGAGAAAAGCTAGAAAACTGCAGGATAAGTAGGAGATTTGTTTCTGTTACGATTATGGCAGGGGAGGCCACGATCATAGGTAGTGCTTTTTCATGGTAAATGTGTTGATTATGCAATGTTTGAACCAATTAAGGATGAGGTATATAATTATGATGTTTTTGGACTTAATTGGGACTTAAAAGGAACATAAGTGATGTTGGA
>JAOQMS010000179.1:14292749-14319193 GCA_027563885.1 Erythroxylum longipes
TTCCTTCTGTCCTTTTTCCCCTTGATGAATACACTCGGATTCACTCTTAAGCTTTACAGAGATCTCAACTTATTTTTTACTTTCTTCCTTTCCACTCTCATCCGAATGCTTCTTCATTCACGCTGCCTTCTTCCATAAGGACATGTTCACCATACCTGTCCCAAAAGTCCACTTTACCCTTGTCATTTCTGCCATATATCGAAAATGCCCTCATTTTCTTCTCATGCCAAGAAGCTTCGGATTTCCATGGTTAAGTTAATGAAAAATCTGTCATGGGGACGACAAATTGTGTTATTTTATTCCTGTTTCTTCTATAAAAGAGTAAGGAATGAAACAAAAATGTTACATAATTTTGCAAAATATTATTTATTACATTTTTAATTCATGTTATTGAATATTATAATTTGTATATAGTGTATCAATATATTTTTTATTGTGAATTTATTATACAAATTCATCATATAAAAATATTATTAATTCAAAATATCAAGTGTTGCATATAAAAAGAAAAATTATATAAATATCATTAAATTATATGAACAAAAAGAATATTCTTAATATACAAGATATTAGTGACAACTTTAACAATTCTTATAAACAAAACAATAAATAAAGAGATCAGTTCACAATTATAAATGCTCATATTACAAAAATATTACAGTCTAACTCAAATGACTACCTAGGATTGTCCAGGTTGATAAAACTATAATAATCTATAAATCTTAGTTAAAATACACTAAAAATATTGTGAGTATTGAAACATTAAGTATTTATTTCTAATTAACGCAAAATCACATAACTTTACCATTCATGATACAATCACTCAACAGTTGCATCTTTATCGATTCTATAATACGAGAAAAAGGTATTAAATTTAAATTATAATACAAACAAGAATTGAAGAAAAATGTATATGATATAGAATTAATACCCTTTGCTTTCCTCTTCATTTCTATCATAATCCAGACTAAGTAACCTTCTGAATAACATATCATGCTTTGCTATTTTTGTTTGGGCAGCCTTAAGCCTCTTGTTTTCCTCTTTGAGATATTGAATGATTGTTTTATATGATAAGGTTGAAACATCTAGCTTAGGGCCATAGCCAAAATCTTTGACATCTGGAATGTGTACCAAGTACAGTATCAGAAATGTTTTCTACAGTGAGCTCATTCACCTCAAACATAGCTTTCTCTCATAACTCTTGTATCTTATTCTAAATTAATAAAAATAATACAAAAATTAAATCCAAATATTATTACTTATTACTACATTAATAAATGAAATAAAATATTGAACAAATTTTTATACTTACATAGTTGTTTTCTACTTCTTCTGACACCACCCTTTACCTTCCTTATAGTGAACGATTTTATATAGTGTGATCCTATCACACTCTTGTCTATGTAGTTCCTTTTCAGTCTATTTTATGAAAGAAAAATACAAGGCACAATAAATAATGTAGTGTTTATTGATATAATTATAACTTGCAAACAAAGATCTTACATATTCATTTTGGATAACTACAAATGATTTTCACCACTGATTATGAGATGTTTTCATTTTTTTCTCTACTAACCTTTACCTTCTCACAATTTTCCTAAATAAATAAAAAATATTAGGTAGTTATTAAATCATCTAACAACATTCATGGAAGCAAATGTGAAGGCAAAGAAAACAAACCTGAACTTACGGGTCAGCCCAATAATCACACAAACTATTCCAATTTGCTTGATACATTCGTTCAGGAACATGTCTTTGTGTCTCTGCATCAAAAGGAAAAGATTTATAATAATAATACAATTGAAACAACAATACCTGGTCCTTTATTTCAATAATGAAGTAATTTAGTTTGAAACATCTAGTTTCTCAATATCCACAACTTTCAATTTCAACTATAAACAATAAGTAAAAGTGTAATTAATCTTAAAATCATTGAAACAAAGTTGCATATAGTTAAATATTTTGATTTTTACTTTAACTTCATCCAAATAATTTTTAAGCAAGTTGTCTTCCTTCAATTCCTTAATATGTTTCAGATAAGGTAATTATCTTTCCGTAACAATCCTCAGCTCACTTGACAATTTTGCATATTGGACCTTGTATATTGGAAGACCTTACTGAGTATAAATATGTATTACTAACTTGCTATTCATTGCAACATTCATTCATTGCTATTCACAACCTCTAGTTTTACCTCTAAATCCTTTTCCAATACTAGCGTTGGAAGCAAATAACAAATCAATAATGATAAGAAAATATTAGAATATATAAATATATATTTGAGCATAATTTTATTTGAAGGTGTTAAAGATTAACAAACCTGCACTAGTTGCTTTATTATTGTTTGAGGCAAAATAAAGTTATGTATGATTAATTCCATTGATTTTTAAGGTAGAATGTTATTATTGGCTAGGAATTGAATTGATGGCACCAACTGATTGATTTGGTTGAAGTTACAGATCCCTCAATCATATAATTTCCATAGTTGCCACCTTCTTCCCTTTGTTTCCACCAGGTGCCATTATATTGGATATCTATAAATAAAAACAAATTATAATAACAATACAATATATCAAATCATCATTATTAATATACATTTAATCATTAACATTATGAGCACTAACATCAAACAATCATCAATATTATGTACTTTAACAACATAAATGTTACCAATATTATGTTTAAGATAATATAAAGAGCACTTTCATGATACATCAAATCATCATTGTCAACATACATCCAATCGTTAACATTAATCGCATTAACATAAGTCAATCATCAACATTACACATATTAACAACATAAATGTTACCAACATTATGTTTGAGACAATATAAAGATTATTTTCATGATACATCCAATCATCATTATCAACGTACATTCAATCATCAACATTATGCACATTAACAACATAAATGTTACCAACGTTAAGTTTGAGACAATATAAAAGGCACTTTCATGATACATCCAATCATTATTATCAACATACATTCAATCATTAACATTAAGACCGTTAAAATTAATCAATCATCAACATTACGCACATTAATAACATAAATGTTACCAATATTACGTTTCAAACAATATAAAGAGTACTTTTATGACACTTTCAATCATCTATGATCAAGATTTTGAAAATCATCATCATTATTTGCATTATGATTTGACTCTTCATTGCTATTATATTGGACAAAAGTATCATCATTTTCATATAATTCATCCTCCATATAGTCTTAATCTCTTTCTACGAAAAGATTGGCCTGTACTTCATTTGCTTCTAATATACTAAGATCAACATCTCTCTTATGGACTAATGATATATCCACATCTTCTATTTTAAGGGCTACATTATTCAGCTCTGAATTAATCTCTTGATATACTTCATTACCATCTTCACCCATTGGACCATTTTCTCTTTCACAAAAATAAAAAATATTTTAGTGTTAAAACTTTTAAACAACCTTCCAATTGCTACCTGATACAGTGTCACTGAGGTAGAATACTTGCTTGACTTAACTTGCAAGCACAAATGGTTGATTATCATACCATATGTTACTAACATTAAGGTTAGTAATATTATCATCACTTTTATATTGATCTCTTTTTCACCAAGATTAAACTATTTGCACTTATAGAACAACCTTTTTATTGATATAATGCAACTCTATTATTTCTGAGATGAAATCATAAAAGTCAATAAAATCATCCTCATGATGTCCCTTAACAATAACCCTATAATTGTCATTTTCAAGTTGATTTTCGCGATCTTTTTTGTGAAATCTAAATCCATTAACAATGCAACCTATGTATTTTTCCCACACATATGAGGCCCATATGCCAAAGCATATAATGCTATTGTTGCCTCTAGCAATTTACGGTTATATAACTATATCATCTGTAGAAAAAATGTACAATTAAAAGTTAATGTTGTAATCTCACATACAATTTTCATTTGTTCATAATATTCCATGAATAAGTTACTCGAGTCTTAAACTGTAATGGGAAGTTTATCTTATGTATTCCTTCAACATTAATAATCCCTTTGCTTTTAATCTCATCTTTGTGCTCTCTATTTAAAATAAATAAATTGATGTTAGAAAATAAAAGTTAAATGTCAAATTTAAGTACGAAAGTAATGAATAAGAAGTAATATACATACTCCATATATAAATTGATTTCCTCACAATTGTTTAAGTTTGGCAATCAAGCCCAAGCCTAACCCAACCCGACCGACTTGAAGTCAACAGGCCAGGCCAAGGTTGAAAGAGCCTCGAACCTAGTTTTCTATGCTCAGACTACCCAGGCCCAACCCTGACTGAGAACTAATGGACAATGAAAAAATAATGTCATTTTAGGCTAAACGTCATCATTTTTAAAATTTTTGAAAAAACAAAAAATCAGGGAGAGCCAACCTAGGCCCAAGTTCACAAAAGTCAACCTAGGACTAGCCCAGCCTGGCCCATTTCTATCTCTACAATTGTTCCAAATATATCAATCTCTAACTTGAAGTTCATCAATAGTTAATTCCACATATTTTCCTATTCCAAATAGCCTTACTTTTTGGGAGAAAGCTGACAAGCCACCATCTTGATCAAAATCAAAGTTACTTTATTCTCTATAAATCTTATCTCCACTTCATTTAAGTACATAGAACAAAATGTCAAGCATTCATTCGATACATAAGCATCAGCAATAAAGCCTTAAGGTCAAAATAATGTAGAAGTTAATATAAATTACCTTTCAATCAGGAACAACCATCGAATTTGAACTGATCCCTAAAGTTTTGTCTCGTATGGTAAGTGAATCAACAAATGCACCATAACATCAAAAAATGATGGCAGAAAGCTAGTTCAAGCTTATATAGAATCAAAGTTATTTCTTTTTCCATTTTTTCGAGCTCTTTTATTTTTAGTTTCTTATAACATAATTGTTTAAAAAACTCATCCAATGGAGCCAAAGTTACAAACACATCCTCTGACAAGCATCCACGTATTCTAACATGAAGTAATTGCTTCCAAAGTACATGACAATCATGGCTTTTTAACCCCAAAACTTTTCCCTCATTAGCATTGACACAATGGGTTTTCTTAAATGCATACCCATCAAGAAACTTAATTGATTTAAGAAATTAACAAAAAGTTTGTTTCTCCTATTTTGACATATTGTAATATGTAGGTAGAATCATGTATGACCCATCATCTTTTCTTTGCAAATGGAAATCTTTTCTTATATCCATTCCTTCTAAGTCTAATATAGCCTTAATCGTGTCTTTTGATCTACCATCAATTCCCATCAATATTCTCACAAATGGTTTTTTTTCAGTAAGTATGATATCAAGATTATGCCTTAATAGTAAATCCTTCTAATATGATAAATTGAAAAATATGCTTTTTTGTTCCAATTAAGATCAAGGAAACTTTTCTTTTGCTTTCTATTACTTGGGTGTTTTCCAAGTATAAACTCTTATAAATGTGATAGTTGATCAACCACATCATCACTGGACAAGTGCAAAAGAGCTTCATTATGTTCTACTTTATCATTAAACAATTAACTTCTTTGTCATCTATGCCCATGTTCCAAGTAATGAAGATGTCCCACAAAACATATTTTACTTTTTAGTCTTATAAAATGAGTTTGATGATTACACATAAGACATGTCATATACCCTTTAGTACTCTATCCAGACAAATTGCCCTAAACTGGAAAACCATTTATAATCTACAAAACTACTACATGTATTCTCAAATTTTCACCTTCAACAACATCATAAGTTTCTAATTCAACCTCCCATAGATGTTTTAAATCATCAATTAGTGGTTGCATTGATATCTTTACTAAAAGCAGTAGGTCCTGGAATAAGTAAAGACAATAACATAAAATGCACCTCCATACACTTCCATGATGGTAAATTGTATGGTATAAAAGTCACTAGTAACATACTGTAAGAAGTATTCATATTACCAAATGGATTAAATTCATCAGAGGATAACCCAAGTTAAACATTACAACAATCCTCTGCAAAACATGGAAACTTCCCATCAAAGTCCTTCCATACCTTTGAGTCTGTTGGATGACACATAATATTATTATCAACCCGTTCCTTTTTATGTCACCTCATATCTGTGGCTACTTTTCTTGACATAAAAAGCCTTTATAGTCATGGTTTAATAGGGAAGTATCAAAAGATTTTATAGGGTATATTTTTTCCTTTTCTATCATCTACTTACCACTTTGATGTACCATATTTTAGGTATTTTTAAAATTTATGAAATAGCCCCTGAATTTTTTAAAATTTGCAAAATAGTCCATTATTATATTTTATTATATACGTTATAATTTTACATCAACCATGTCCCAAAAATCATAATAATAAATATTTAAAATAACAACATTTTTATTTTATTAATATTAATTTTCACATTTTTCACGTATAAATAATAATCACAATTAATATAAAAAAATAGCATTTAATCGTCATACGAATTTCAAATTAAGAATAATACAAAGAATTTAAAATATTAAAATTTCATCATATAATAAATAATAATTACATCAAATAAAAAGAACAATAACAAACCTTAGCTCTCTAACTATTACAATTTACAATAAGAGTTCATGATGAGGAAATAACCAACTAGAATTCGTTAGTGACCTGATCATCAGTTCAATCTCATCCTAAACCCAATTAAATATATTTCATTGAATTGTTGTTCTTTTACCTCTCCTAGCAACTATTAATCATGGTTAATGATAAGCCCTATTAACTCTAGTTTTTCCTTAAGTTGTGTTTAATTAAAAGACGCTCGCTAATTAAACCTAACTACCAAATAACCTAGAATATGATCTCTAGACTTAATTAGGTAATCGCATTATAAATTAAGAAAATCGATTAATCAAGGCAACAACCACATACACTCAGGTCATTTAACCTAAGTTAGGTTATCCCTAATGATTCGAAATCAATCGAAAACACAACAATTATGAATTATATCCTTAATGGTTCGATATCATTAGTTGCTACAAATTAATCTCAAATATAACAATTATGGATTATATTAATCTAGCAGTGGGTTCATACACAAACAATTGAACGATAACGAGAAATGTGATAATTCATACCCGAAACACAAATCCATATGCATAGGATAACCTAAACAATTCCTAAAGAGATAAAGAAAAAAAAACAATGAAAGATATGCTTAACTGTTCTTCGGCGTCAATGTCACCTCTAAACTGGTATCGGGAAGCTAGCTCTCTATGGGTCTCTAAGGGATTGGAGCTTTGCCCCTTCTTCTTTTCAAAACTAATCCTTCCACCCCTCTGAACATTTTCCCTAAATGAAACATGTCTTTGTCGTCACCAAAATGTTGCTTTTACACAAAAATGTAGGGTTTAGTGGACAGTTGGCCCTTCTCACGATGATGAGTGGGAGTGTCATGGGTTTAAGTGATGTGTCACACCAGTGACACATCTTGGCATGGGCGTGAGAGTGGTCTCACACCCATGTAATCCCTTGCATAGCAGTGAGACTGCTCATAGCTGTGACATTGGATAGCCGTAAACTACCAAACGCTCTTCATCTTGATGTTTTCTTGTCTTCTCTTGCTTTTAATCTTCTTCTTCTTGCTCCATAAAGACACGTGAGTGTGAATCTTCAAAAAACTGGTCAATTATAATGCTTTCTTCTCACTTTAGCTCTTCGGTTCTAAATTGTACCTAAAACCATATATGAACTAAAGTTAGTATCTTAAGCATTTTCATATCATTAATTACTAAATGTTATTGAATAAATATACAATCAATTAAGCATATATCAATTTCTCCAACACTTAGCTTTTGACTGTCCTCGGGAAAAACATCAAAACTAAGATCATAGACCTAAAACATTTACTCATTTCCCATATTTCTGTAGAATATATAGTCATCTGCAAAGATGAATGACTTTCAGAAACTATAGCAAGAAATCAACATTCGATGCTTTTATTTATAATCAATGAACATTCATCACCTTTAGAAACTGAGCAATCTAGAGGTAGACTTGGAAAATGTGTTTAAATAAGATGTATTCATGGGTGACTCAAATATCATTCATAATTAAGACATTCCACAACTTTGCAAATCATTTCATTTCTCCACCACTAAGGTTCACATGCATAATCATGAATCAAAGGACTTTTTAGGGTTATAATGTGGGCAAGGGTAAGGTGAGATGTATTTGAGTAAAGTAGCATGAAATTCATCAAAGCTAACGAAACAAGAAAAACATTCAAATAGCATCAAGTTCAAAAATTGACATTCACTCACAATTGTGTACATCAACTAAGATGAATGCAAAAACTATATTTCCTAGATCAAATTCAAGCTCTCACACCACAACCCACTTGAAGCATAACTAACTAGAAAGAATCACTCATACAATTGATGACAATACAACTACACGGAGTGATCCTTTAAAGCCATTTTTACCTCATATGCATCATATTTAACCTATCCATTCACCACAACTTTAGGAGGAGACATTAATCATAAATAACTTTGCAAAACAATTGCCTTTTCTCCTACATAATTTTATTTAAACATATATATTTTCTTTTCTTTTTCTTTTTCTTTTTTCTTTTCTCTTTTCCTTTTCTCTTTTCTTTTTTTTTTTGCTTTTAACTTATTTTTCCTTTTTCATATAAAAATTAAAAGAAGCTACATCAACAATGGAATTCATGACATGACTTTATAAGAAATATACCCACCCCACATATGTGCATAACCCCACACTTAAACTTTTGTAAATTCCCGATCATCAACAATTAACAAATGCTCCACTAGCTTTATGGCTTGGGTAGGACATTTGGTTAAGTTTAAAAGCATGTAGTGTGGTTAGTACAAAAAAATAGAATGCCTAATAAAGCTTAAGGGGGTTAACAAAGGAAACTTCATAACGATGGGTAGGCTATTTGGCTAATGTAGCTTGGAAAAAAAAAGAATGCCTAATTATTTTCATGTTAATGCATGTGATAAAAATGTGGTCTTAAATAGAAAAACAACGCAAAGTCGGATGTACATGTAATGAAGGTCGCACATAAGCAAAAGAAAATGAGATTGATATGGATGTGTTAGTATAATAAGGCTTAAAATCTCACTAGCTTTTATCTATCACTAGTCACTACTCTTTTAAAAATAATGCATGTCTATCAATCACAAGATTGCCATGAAATTCTCTAGTCAATTCATTTTCCAATCATGACTACATAGTCCTAGAAGCAATAGAAAATGAGAATTTGTTTGTTTAATTGTTTGATTCTCTCTCTCTTTTTGATTGAAAACTTTAAAATAAGTACAAATAAACAACTACAAGCATACATGCATATAAGAAATTAATTCAAAAATCTAAAGGAAAAGAAATTAACTTCCCTTGGGTTGCCTCCCAAGAAGCACCTTTGTTTAGTGCCGCTAGCTCAACTCAATACTTTCCTTACATGACAAAATTATGATCTTCGGGTGCTATAGTTTGAGCTTCCTCCTAGTGAGGTTTTTCGAAATAAGGCCTTAGTTGATAATCCTTCATATTCAGCATATGCTCTATCTTCAGATTCTCAATTTCTATTGAGTCCCCGCACTCTTGAAATACTTGGAATGTCTCTTCGCCCTTGTCTTCCTGATTCAATTTCTCTAACCTGTTAGGTAAAGGTAAGAGTTAATTTTAACAATAAATTGGAATTCAGTATTTACCTCATAGCTAAAAGATGTATCCTTTTTTGCTTCAAGCCTTTTCCACTTCTTCCACACAAGCCATTCCTTGAGTAGTCCTGTCAAGGTTCTCAAGCTTCTCTTCACTCCGTAAGATTTTTGCACTAACATCCCTTGGGTACACCTCGGGTTGATATGATTGCTCCTCTTTACTTTGTGGTTCCAGGTGATTGTTATCTCCCCACCAAGACATTTCATCTTGTTAGAACCATTTCACATCCTACTAAAATTGCAAAGTGTTAGTGGTAACTAATTCTTCCAAGGATGTACCTAAGTTTTGCTGGCTCTCGCATTCTTGGAAGCTAGACCAAAATTGTCTTTCCTCCTATTGGAATTGTTGTACTCCCAGCTGAAACTGTTATACACCCAGTTGAAATTACTGTACACCCTGTTAAAATTGTTATATACCCTATTGAAATGGCAAAGTATTAGCATTTAAAATTGCAGAGTATTAGCACTCATAATATTAATCAATTCTTTCAGAGATATACCTGAGTCATAATAAGAAGCTTCTAGTATATATGGGAATTGTTGTGCATCCTACAAACTATCATGGAAGTAATTTTGCTAGTTATCCCATCCATAACTAAAGTTAGGATGATCACTCTAAACTTGGTTTTTATGAAAAAAATATTTCCATCCATTAATTTTTTAATTTTTTTCACAAAGTACTAGACAAAAAGTGAAAAGATCATGAAATAGTTGAAAAGAAACTAATTATAAACAAATATGTACGAAACACCTATTAAAATCAATAGCAAAAACTAAAACACCGCTAAGACCGCACTCCCCAGTAAAGATGTCAAAATTGACGTAGCACGTCGCAACACTACTCAAAATAATTATACCTAAAACTATAGTAGTGGTGAGTCTAGGTCGATCCTATAGAGAGTGTGTAAAGCTTTTAAAATGAAAATAATCAATGATTAGGTTTTAGGGGTAGGGGGTGTTGGATTGGTTTAATAACAAAATAAAGTAAAACTAACCTAATGAAAACAAATTAAAGAAACATGCAAAAATGATGAAAGTGATGAATTCATTAGCAACCTGTTCATCGGTTCAATCCCAACTACACCCAATTAAACATATTTCATTAAATTGTTATTCTTTTACCTCTCCTAGCAACTATGAATCGTAGGTTAACGATAAGCTCTATTAACCCTAGTTTTCTCTCAAGTTGTGTTTAATTAAGAGACGCTCATTAATTAAACCTAAATACTAAATACTAAATAACCTAGGATACAATCTCTAGATTTAATTGTGCAGCTGCGTTACGAATCAGGAAAATTGATTAATCAATGCAACAACCACACATGCTCAGGTCATTTAACCTAGGTTAAGTTATCCCTAATGATTCAAAATCAATCGGAAACACAACAATTACGGATTGTATCCCTAATGGTTCGATATCATATGTTGCTACAGATGAATCTCAAATATAACAATTACAAATTAAATTAAAATTCTATCAGTGGATTCATACACAAACAATCGAACGATAACAAGAAATACGATCATTCATACATGAAACTCAAATCCATATGCAAAAGATATCCTAAACAATTCCTAAAGAGAGAAAGAGCAACAAAAACAATGAAAGATATGCTTAACTGGGTTCTTCAACATCGATGACACCTCCGAACCGGCTTCGGGAAGCTACATCTCCATGGGTCTCTAAGGGATTGGAGCTTTGTCCCATATTCTCTTCAAAACCTATGAAGAGCCTTCCACCCCTTTGAACATTTTCCCTAAATGAAACATGTCTTTGCTATCACCAAAATGTTGCTTTTATACAAAAATGTCGAGTTTAATGGATAGCTGGCCCTTCTCAAGGCGATGAGTGGGTGTGTCATAGTTGTGAGGTCACACCCGTGACACACCTTGGCATGGGCATGAGAGTGATGCAGTCCCTTGCACAGCCGTGACACTACTCATGGCTGTGACATTTTTCTAAATGGTTGTGAGCTGTCAAATGCTCTTCATCTTGATGTTTCTTATCTTATCTTGCTTTTAATCTTCTTCTTCTTGCTCCATGAAGACAAGTGAGTGTGAATCTTAAGAAAACGCCTCAATTATAATGTTTTCATCTCATTTTAGCTCTTTTATTTCTGAATTGTACCTAAAAACCATATATGAACTAAAGTAAGTATCTTAAACATTTTCATATCATTAATCACTTAGTGTTATTGAATAAATATACAATCAATTAAGCACATATCAAAACTAAAACTTGAATTACCTAGAGAAGAAGAACCCTCATGTGGACGAAGACGAACACTAGAGACGAAGACAGATGAAGAAGGTCATGTGGACCAAGATGAAGATGGACATGTGGACAAAGATGACAACGAACCGCTGCAACTACTGGAATGTAAGGAGGAAGACGAAGATAAGTTAATCAAACATCATTTTGTAATTAGGTTTTCAATATATAGAAAACGATGTTGTTTTAGTGAATAAAACGATGTCATTTTTTTAAGCTGAGCCTATAAATTATGTCCTTTAGATACGAAAATTATTTTATAGCTAAAAACTTTTAGCTACAAAAATATTTTCTTATCCAAAAGAAAAAAATAGAAGATCTATTCGTAGACTACAAATATATTTTTGTGACCAAATTTTTTAATTGAAATTATAGGATCTGTCACTTCTAGCTACCAAATTCATTTCATATCTAAAACAATTTAGCTACGAAAATATATTTGTAGCCAAAGAAAAGGAATGAAAACATTTGGTTACAAGTATATGTTCATAGCTAAATGTTTATAACTCAAATTATATGATCTGTCACTTTTAGCTACGATTCATAGTTATGAAAATCATTTCATAGCTAAAGGCATTTAGCTACAAAAATATATTCATAGCCGAAAGAAGAAAAATGAAAATATTTGGCTATGAATATATTTTCATAGCCAATATTTTTAACTCAAATTATATGATCAGTGACTTTTAGCTACGAAATTTCGTAGCTAAAGATATTTGGCTAAGAAAGTATATTCGTAGCTAAAAGAAGAAGAATAAAAACATTTGGCTACCATTATATTTTCATAGTCAAATGTTTTTAATATAATTTGTGAAATTTAGCTACAAAAAACATTTCACAACTAAAGTCATTTGGCTACAAAAATTGGTTACAAATATATTTCCGTAGCTTTCGTAGCAAAATATTTTTAATTTAAATTATAATTTCATAGTTAAATGAATTTGACTACAAAAATATATTTTTAGTCAAAAGAAAAAGAATGAAAACATTTAGCGACAAATATGTTTTCATAGGCAAATATTTTTAACTCAAATTTATTTTGAAGTTGTAACTCAAATTATATGATTTGTTATTTTTAGCTACAAAATTTATTTCATAGCTAAAGACATTTCACTATAAAAATATATTTGTAGCTAAAAGAAAAGGAATGAAAACATTTGGCTACGAATATATTTTTGTAACCAAATGTTTTTAATTGAAATTATAGAATCTGTGACTTTTAGCATTTGGGCTATAAAAATATATTTTTGTAGTCAAAAGAAAAGAATAAAAGAGAATGAAAATCTCGCTAATCGGCCTTTTTAATACAATAGGTTATGATTTTACTATTTTTAAATCTAGGTCAAAAGGAAGGTAGCCAAAAGGCTACTTTGTTGCATTGAGTTGACAAAATTATCCAATATGGAAAACAAGACAATTATGTAAATTATCTTACCACCTTCTCATGAGAATACAATTAGAATTGGGCGATTTTTTTTCAGAAAAAGTTTTGAGATTATTATTTAATAGTTATTGGTACTATTATTTAATAGTTATTGGTGATCACTGTCATTAGTATAAATAATTAAAAAAAACTATTTTAATAATATAATTTTTATTAATAATAATGACTAAGTTAATGGAATTCACAAAATAAAAAGAAATATTTTTTTAATTATGTTACCTGTCTTAATCTTATTGTATTATTACTCTCTTAATTATTTAATATTGTTTTTATATTTTTTCCCTCAATTTTTATAACAGTTTCGGTGAAATATACATTCTCCAGTCGCACCGAAGAACTAAAGATACCAAGGATTCATGAATAGGTGATTATGACAATTCATTGGCGAAAACGGTCCCATTTCATTAACTGAATTCACATGGACGCCGTCTTCTTTTCCCTTGGCCAGCACCACAAGGACTCAAGGCTCAAGGACACAATTGCAGTGAGAAGCTTTTCAGTCTTCTCCTGATCTAGTGAAGAGACAAGAAAGAAGTCAATGACGCACTGTTCTTGCCTCCGGTAGTAACATGCATGGGAGCTTGGAGACGGACTATCACATGTTGCTGTCTTCTTTATATGGCTTTGGCTCTTGGAGTCTAGTGCATCACAATCGGCAGGACTTCAGATAACAGTAACACATTATCAGCAGAAGGGTACGCATGCAAATGGTTTCTTCATATTTTGTTTTTTCTATACGAAATAACAAAGTTTTCCCTTACTCGCTGAGGATTACTTGGAATGATATACAGAATGATGAGGAATAGTACCCGTATTATCGTATTACATGGAGTAATACTTTTTAACATTGAATCACAATGATCAATGATGATTTCACTTGAGTTATCATGCAAGACGACAAGATTCACTTGATTCTACGACACCATCATCTTTTTGTCTTTAGGTTTCTTTGTTTTTTGTTCTTTATAGCATATCAAAAATTAAACTATTATATTTTTGGTGCGTGAACATTAATAATTGTTACATGTAAGCACATTAAGTGAACAAGTTAAATTGATTCAATATAAACATTAGGTCGACTCTAACAAAAAACCTGCAGTTCAATCTGTTGGAAGCCTTTTCGATTTTAACCTTGCTTTCATATTATGACGCTGAGTATGCATTGTTTGGGGACGTGGTTATTGTAATAATTATTCTCCGAGTAGAGGGTAGATCTGTCTAATGGTTTTTAATTTATAAGATAGTTTTATTACATTAACAAACTGAGTTTGTGAGACAAATGTAGGCAAAGATGCATAATCCTAAATTGATACATTTTATGTTTAATTATATAAAATTAAACTGAATCTGACAACAAAATAATAATACTGTAATGATATATATTTTTGTTTTATTATTTAATTCTATAATAATAGTTTTAATTCAAAAAACTAGTTTATAGATAGTTTTTTCATTAAAGATGCTGACGTGATAAGATATGTTAAGTAAAAAATTTTCCGCATATGTGACATATATACTATATTTACTATTTATAAAATTAACAATTTTCTGAATCCCTCAAAAGAACTTCATTGTTGGTTTTTATTTTCTGATTCTCTTCTTTTTCCCTCCATTTTTGGTACTATTCAACAAGTGGGAGCATATTAAAATATTATTACTCAACCAACTCCTTGCATACCATTCTTTATTCTTACAGACAAATAATTACCAAAGAGAAGGATCACAATTACAGTAACTTCCTACTTTGTCGTCCAACACATGACATAGCCAATTCACGCAGATAATAACGATGGATGTTGTGATGAAACATCAACTTCAATAAAGCTATAACAATTAAACTTCAAAATTTTTAGAAGAACGTATTATGACATGTAACTACGGATGTATTGATACACCTAAAATCCCAAACATTTTCAATCACCAGAAGAGTATACATATAGTATCAACAAGACAACTATTTTGGGCAAATATAGTTCAGATCTACAATAAAATTATTTATAAGAAACCCAAATCCAAAGGTCCCATTTTGTATACACCCAATTCCTTCCTTCAACTCGCCAAGGGTTCTTTAAATTCTAGAATTAACAAATCTTAACTCGAATTAATGTACATATATATGCGTGAGACAATTTCATTATCTACAAAAGAGTCAAAGATATGTTTTGCTCCTCAGGAGAGGCGCAAAGAGTAGCATGCAAATGTTACGGACTGGTGGAGCCCAAATCAGATTGTAGATGCCCCACCCGTGGGTCCCACGCAGTCTCATGTCATGAAAATGGCAAAAACTGTATGCGTTAGAATTAGAATGAAGATGATCCTACCCCGAAAAATGCGGGTGTCTTGTTTTGCATCCCTCCTCTGTCTTGTTCGATTCGGACAAGTCATAACTAAGTAACTTAGCTACTCCCTTGTTTTGATTTTACTTTTTTGTTTTACTATTTCCGATCGTGCTTTTATTAGTTCCTAACTTGTCAATTCATAACGTTCCTAGCTAGTAGTTAGGAGGATGACCCAAGTTTTTAAGGTGAGAAATACCCGTTCGAACCCTATTTCTAATTTTTTATATGAACCCTATTTCTAAGTCTTTATATGGGTGGGAAAATTTTAAATGCGCGCTTAAGATTTTGATAAAACTTAAATAAATTGTTAACATTTTGATATTTATAGATTAACCCTTTTTTTAAAAAAAATTTACAGATTAACTCTTAATGCAAAACAACTATTATTTAACTTGTATTTAATAATAAGATAAATTATTATTAAATACAATTCTCATAATTGTCTTTCTTGTCGTATTTGTTTGTTTAATGTGATATTAGAGAGTTGGGCTAAAGTGAATTCATGAAGTCAAGTACTTGGAGGTTTTTAAAGCAGTTATTGGTACCACTGGAACCACTCCTAAGGCAGTTTAGTTATATTAGATCAATTAGAGTTTATAAATGAGAATCCATTCACAACTTGAACTAATAATAAGAAAACAAATAAAGAACAAAACTCCATTATATCAAGGGTACCTCTACTTTGAGCAAGTCTTTAGAGAGCTTTTGAGGTGGCAAATTGGCCATGGCAGCTTGGAAACATGTTGTGTTGGTCTTAATGGGTGCGTTGAAGATATTTCGTGTATTCCACTTAGAAGTATATAGATATGCATTAAAAAAGTTTTGTGTCGTAAACGAAAAAAGCGATGAATAGATCGGCGCACCGAAGGTGTATACTAAAGAAGAATCTCTAACAACCTAATCATGAGCTAAATAGACTATGTATTTCGCAATTTGAATTCGTCTATGATTGAAGCTAGAAGAATATGGTGATGAAGTACATTTGCCGATCATCTTAATTTCTTTAATGGCTCCCTCTTCTTATGATGTTTTTGACTTCTTGATGCCCCATTATATATACACTACTCGCTACTCTCTAATTGAGAGGCTATTTCATAAGAAACAGTCAATTCATTGCAGTATATGAAGCAAATTAACATAATAAATAATTCAATAGAAAAATAAAAAATATAACACATTTTTTAATGCAATATATATGTTTATTATCAAACTCTTCAATTGAGAACTAGAATAAGCTCTCCACCTTACCCCCCGTTCATTTTTCGCCTCCACGACATCTACCTGTCAATTTCAGATAACTTGAGGAGAAAATAAGGCTCGCGTGGAATATTCGTGTGTTTCTTTTTGATCATGGTGTAGTGAATATCTTTTGCTTTACAAGCTAATTCGACTTTTCAGTACATGATCGTGATAAAACACAAATTACAAGTGAAGTTTGTAACTTTAGAACAAGCTTGTACTATTATCTTTTAATAACTGGGAATTCCCAATCAATTCCATCTATCCAATTAATTTCGGTAAGCTTATTTATCTCCACACCTGCACCAGTAAGCCTGAAGGAGATCAGTAAGTTGCTAGGCTTTAAAATCACTAGGAGCTTCGGAAAGTATATATCTAAGAGCTCCACTGTTGCATGGTCAACTGTCTCACACTTACTATATGGAATGTTTACTTGACAAAATTAAAGGCAAGTTGTCCGGTTGGAAGGCAAATAACTTATCTTTTGAAGGAATGATTACTTTAGCCAAATCGGTGTTACAAGCTCTCCCTTTATATCTTATGCATACAGTCATGCTCCCAGCTAGTATTTTCAAGGAAATTGATCGACTAGTTAGAGGCTTCATTTGAGGTTCTAATTCAGCTAAAAAAAAGCTACATCTTATTAGCTGAAATAATGTGTGTTCACCAAAAGAGCAGGGAAGCCTTGGTCTTTATGAAAGTTTAGAAACTAACAAAGTTTTATTAATGAAACTTGGATGGCATTTTTTAACACAATACAATCAACTATGGGTTAGAGTGTTAGCTAATAAATATGACTGGTCGAAATCTAGTTTAGAGGATCCGTATAGGGTTGAGGTGAAACAGAATAGCTCAACATTATGAAGGGCTTTACATCCTCTTTGTCCGTTACTTTTGAAAGCAGGAGTTTGGCATGTTAGAAATGGTTGGGTTACTCGATTATAGGAAGATCACTGGCTGGAAAATTTGGGACCTCCTATTGGTATGGCATTAAGGGATATTCTAGAATCTTTCAGGAATCGAACTATTAACCATTTTGTTGTTGATTCTAGAAATTGGAACTGGGAGATTTTTCAGGAATATTTACTGACTTTTGTGTTCTTACAAATAGCAAGAGCCACACCACTTGTTGATCGAGAAGAAAGAGATGTTTTGTGGTGGAGTTTGAATATGAATAGGCAATTCTCTACTTCTTCTGCCCGTGCATTGTTACAGGAAAGACATAGTAGGGAGGTCTCACGGTTATGGAGGCATCTATGGAAATGACCAGGTTCAAAAAGGATTCGTTCCTTCCTTTGGTTAGTTTCACATAATCGATTACCTATGAAGGAGATTTGCTTTAAACGCAAGATTCTGAATAATGAAATCTACCGTCAATGTAAGATTTGCTTAGAAACTACAATTCATACACTGAGAGATTGTGAGTTTTCCAAGAACATTTAGACCTAACTTGTCCCAGTTGATCAACAGTTAGAGTTCTTCAGGTGGGATATGGAGGAATAGTTAATGGTGAATTTATTAGTTACTCAGAAAGATAGGTTGATGCCATGGTCTATGGTATTTAGTACATACTTGTGGATGATGTGGAAATTGAGGAACCAACTTTTCTTTGAGGACCGTAATGATGCAAGCTCCCAACGAATAGTAGCCACTAAAATAAAAGCAGAGGAGTTTTATTTCGCAATCACTAACCTTATTTCGAAATCACTAACTTGAAACACTCTGCATTGCATATGGTAAGACAGGAAGATCGGTGAGTTAGGTGGATTCCTCCGATTCAGGGTTGGCTCAAACTTAATTGCACTGGTAGTCATGATACTTCTACAGTTCTCTCTTTTGCAAGTGGCATATTGAGAAATGCAGAAGGACGCTGGATCACAGGTTTTACTCAATCACTAGGACGATGTCCATCGTAGTAGGCGGAAGCCTGGGCGATCAAAACAGGCTTCTCCTTGGCTCTCTCGGCTGGGATTTGCAAGTTACGTCTAGAATCGGACTCGTGGGAAGTGATTCAAGCATTGAGGAATACAAAGGTTACGACACCCTGGAGCACTATTATCTTAAAGTGTCAATAATTAATGGGACGCTTCAAAGATGTCATAGTAGAGCATATTTTTCGAGAGGTCAATGTAGTAGCTGATAAGCTTACAGGATTGGATTGCAACTACCCACTTAGAATATTCGTGCATCGGTCTCCACCGATTTCCATCATTAACAGCATTTATGCTGATAACTCTGGGTCTTTTATTTTCCATCCAGGCTATTAAAGTTTGCTTGAGATTTCTCTACCAAAAAAAGTAAACCTGATATCTAAGGAAAGCTTCAATCCACCACTTGAACCGCTAGCATATTTTGCTTGCTTGAGCGGGCCCTCCGTTTTACGCCTCACTTGCATCATATAACTAACACATTCCTTTGCAAACTGTATCTCACTTTGAAAAAGCATATGCTGGAGGCAGAATACTATACAACCTAGACAACAAATTCTCGTTCCATGTTATTAAAAACTGGTCAACAATATCATCCGATTAAGCCTAATCGGTATAGGGCATGTTCCAAATTAGAGCTCCATTGCAAGCTATTATGGTAATTACAATTGATACAAATGCAGTTTTACTTTTATCAATTATTTAAAATAATAGGTGTGATACTACTAAAAGTATCCACTGTATAAAAAGAAATCAATGGGAGATTATAATTATTTATTGGGAAAATTTCAGGTTTTCAATAGTAGGAATAGAAATTCAACATGAAACATGAATCATAAAAAAGATAAATTAAGCATTTAGAACAATCTAAAAAATACCCTCTACCAGGCTCGAGAGGTTATTGGTGAAATGGATTATCTTCACAGATGAAAACAAATCTTCACTCATCAACAATCATGTACTTTCCCCTTCTCCTCCTCTTTAATATCTATTTTCTACGCAGCTAATCCTTATTAGAAACATTAATTTACAACCCGTTCCCTACACATACCAATGTAAGTTATGACCCGAAACAATCTCCCAACTCGCAGTTATCGGCTAATCATAATTCGTTTCATTTAAAACGCTTGGCGAGGGCTTCAGGTTTCAACAAGTGTAGAACTCGACGAGCTCTTCAAGAGACTCCGGTTGCGGATCGGCATTTTCAAGCATCCAGAGTAAGTGCTCGAACAAGACAACCTCGCACGCTACGCTAATGCTGTCGGACTCGCTTGACCTGTCGGCCAGCTCCCGAAACAGAGGATGATCGATGACGTTGGAGTTGATGAGATAGCGCCGGCGAGACTTTCCGACGTAGACCACGTGGAGGTCTCCGGAGTTGGGGGAGGAGACGTCGTCATCCGCGACAACGGCGGCGGAACTGATGGGGCTGCCGCCTCCAGGACGGCCGTTCTGCTTGTTGAACGAGTTCAACTTCTTGAGAACTGACTTGAGTTTCTTCAGTTTCCCTCCTTTGGCCATTGTTAAGTATTTGGAGAGAGAGAAATGTTGAGGAGAGGAGAGGGAAGGTTCACTTTTATAGAGAAGAGGGTCGAGGGTATTTTGGTTTTTTTGTTTTGTTACATGAAGGCAGTTGTGTTGTCCAACTTGTGAGTACTTGTTTTATGTTAACAGAAATATTTTATTCGACGCACACATATACTGTGATAGAATTTAGAAAAGTATGTCAATGATGTAATATATATGATGATATTGTCACATTTCACAACCAAAACAGTAAGTCTAGAATTTAGTGGATTCAGCAAGAAGATAGAAATTCCAGGTATTTTTTCAATGTGTTTCAACGCAAAATAAATAGAAACAACATTGTGCTTTTAGAAGATAATAATGACAATGTGAATTATGATCAAGAAGACATGAAACAGGCACCCAGAAGCTACTTTAAAGTTATAAATGGTGAAACTACCCATACTTCTTGCTTTTTAGAAAATCTGCTCAACAACATGTCTAGTTCTATTAATCAATCTCATGATTTAGAACTCCTCAAGTAAGTCACTAATGAAGAGATAAGTGGTGTTTTATTCTCCTTTCATCCCGACAAGTTACCACGACAAGATGAATTCAATGCGAGATTCTTTCTGGAAAAATGAAATGCCTTACAAACACCAGTGATTAATTTAGTGCGTGAATTCTTCAGGGGTGGTAAGCTGCTCATAGAGATGAACAACGCTTACATAGTCATAGTTCCCAAAAGTCCTAATCCTATGGGCTTGAATGACTTTAGACTTGTTGCTTGTTGCAATGTAGTGTACAAGATCATTGTAAAAATCTTAGCTAACAAGTAGAAGGCTACTTTACCTGTCTTAATTATTCCAAGTCCAGGTGCTTACATTCCTGGTAGAAGTATGAGTGACAACATCTTATTAGCCTAAGAATTATTTAAAGATTACAAGTCCAAGAAGCATGTTAAGAGTTGCGCCCTCAAGATAGACATTAAAAAGGCATATGACACTATTGAATAGGGCTTCATTATCAACTCTATGCATGCTTTTGGATACCCTTATGAGTTTATTAGATGGATTCAAGCTTGTATCATATCTGTATCCTTTTTAGTGATGATAAATAGTGAACCTTCCCAACTTTACAAAGTTGCCATAGGAATTTGTCAATATGACGACGTCCTTTCTCTCTATTTGTTTGCTATTGCGATGGAAGTTCTCTAAAGAATCACACAGCTTTATATAAAGGTAAACATGAATTTTTGATTTCATAATCTATGTAGTGAGCTTGGCATCACTCAACTTTCTTTTGCTAATGAATTGCTTACGCTTTGTGCCAGTGATCTTCCATCTATTAGAACACTCTTAATAGCATTGCAGATATTTCAAGAAGTGTCACGTTTCAGATTCAATCCTGGCAAGACTGTTGCTTATCTAATTCGACAAAGTTGTGATGATTAAGTGAAAGGGATAGAATTTCCCAAAAAAAAGAAAAAGTGAAAGGGATAGAAGATGTGGGACTCACTATTCTTCAATTAACACTTACATACTTGGGGGTTCCAATCTCTACTAATAAGCTTAAGGAAGTTGAATTCAAGCCCCTCATTGACAAAGTGAACAGAGGAATATCTAAATAGAGTAATAAATTCCTATCATATTGAGGTAGAGTGCAATTAACTATCTCTATTCTTAACAATTTGCATATTTATTGGTTATCTCACTTAGCTATTCCCAAAGGAGTTATGAAGAAAATTGATAGAAGTATTAGAGACTTCATTTGGAATAGACAGTATTCTAGTGTGGGGAGAAGTGTTAAAGTGAAATTGAGTGTCATATGTCCTTCTAAGGAGAATGAGGCGTTAGGAATCAACTCAGCTAGTAGAATGAACAAGGTTTATTAGCTAAAAGATTGTGGAGCATTTGCTGGGATAAAGAGAGCTTGTAGGTAAGGTGGGTTCACATATACCACATCAGACAGAATCTGGTAAATACTATAGAAGATTTTAAATTACATTTTACAACTATAACTTAATTGTGATATTGTAATTGCTGTATTTATGGTAATTATATATATTCGCATTATTAGTAAACTATTATATTATAAGTAATATTTACAATTATAATATAATTCACAATTTAAGAACTGAAATCTTGATTCTATGTGATAAAGAAGTGCATGGTTTGGTAGGTATGGAAAATCGAAAACATGCACAGTACTAAGAGCTAGCAGCTATATAAATTGCAAAAAGTTAAAACAGAGAGATTTATTTTCCAGATGTGTGGGCTTTGTTGGCGGATATGAAGTAAAATAACGTGTGATGGAGCAAGATTGTCGCAAGTTTTGTCCAGAAAGGGGCTTTCGTTTCACGTACCAGCTGGAGGGGGTTGTTGGCTGGTGGATTCCTCCTCTCTATACTTAAATTCTTTTTTTCCTTTGTTTTTTCAGTTCACTACATTGTTCCTGAAAGCGACGGACATGTGACTCATCTTCAACTGTATTTACAGCCAAATCTATTGTTTAATACTACGTGGTCCAAAACTTACTCTTTGAGTATTCATCTTGATTAAACATGGAAATATTAAAGAGTTTATAAATGATAGGAGTTAATTATCCAAATAAATAGTTTTAGTCATTTTGACAATAGTTAACCTAAGCTCCATTCTTATTAATAAGCGCTACATTCTACTCATATTAAAATTTCTAATATGGTATCAGAGAAAGTTTGGTTCAGATTATCAACTTCCTGATTGTCCGCCTGGATGTCCAATGCTAACAATCTAGTCTGGTTACCGCTATGTTTATTTCAAGTGACAACTAAATGTCCAGTCTCAGTTATACCTGAAGGAAAGCGTTAGAGTATCTCATATTGATTAAATATGAAAATATTAAAAGGTTTATAAGTGGTAAGAGTTACTATCTAAATGACCAGTTCTGGTTATTTTGACAATAATTAACTTAAACTTTAATTCTTGTTGATGAACTCTATACTATACCTAAATTAAAAATTATGATACTTGCCCACAAACTTCAGTTTTACTTTGTTTTTGGTAGAAAAGACAACTTTATATATACTTCAGGTTAGGAGATTTGGGAATGTTGTAATAATAAATTGACAAAAGGTAAAGAAATTTATTGAAGACGAGCCTTCTTCATCGCAGAATCTGGACCAACAGGTGGGTGATTAACTAGAACTATTAATTATTTTTGGGGTTAACTACTAGAAAGAGTAGATTAATGTTGTTTATGTTGTGTAAGATTCCTACAAGAGCGCATCACTGTTTCGTGCATTAACTTTATTCTCTTAAAAATACTATTGCAATTTTGAAAAGAGTGACTGAGAGGCTTATCGTCATTAATGATATTGATGGAGTTTGTGTTTCAGTAAAATTTGGAGAAGGTAATCTTTTTAAATTAACAAATATAATTTTTGTGTTATAAAAAAAGTATAAGTTGTATATAAATTAATTTGAATAACCAGAAGTTGTATGCAAATGAAGTAATTAAATGGATGGAAGATCATTATTTAGAATTGTATTAAGTTATTGTTTGTATTTAATTTGTTAATGTTTACGTAACCTTCAAATACAGAAGAAACAAGTAAATTATGATTGTAACGAAGATACCATTAATATACACGTTCATCATAAAATTACTTAAATCTTACTTTTTGGTAAGTTTTATTTCATGCAAGACATAGTGAACAATTATGTCAGTTCTATATGTTAATATATGCATATTTTAAACTGTAAAAAGATCAGCACAACTGAATTATTTTCAACGAAATAGTGCTGGGCTAAGTGGTTAAGCCTATTTCGTATTAAAATAAACACCATTAGAGTTTATATGATTAAAAAATTGGATCAAACATATAATTGCTTACTTTTTGAAATAAAAATCTCAATTTATTTTTAGGGTTAATTATTGAAAATTTTCTAAATTTTGCTGAATTTTGTAATTGTAGTCCAAACTTTAAAAAGTGACAATAAAATACTCAAATTTTTACTTTTCTTATAAAAATTGCTTGAAGTTAGACTCTTTGTTAATGACGATGATGTGGCGTCTTATCGATTTTACATGGATGTCAAATGTCTATAATTTTTCACGTCAAATATTAATTTAATTAATTGTAAAAAAAATAAAAATGCAACCTAGTGTAATCTTCCTTTTCCCCAATTTTCTCTTGTCTGGTGGTTCTTTATTTCTCTTATCTCCTTGATTTTTGTTGTCCCACTAGCCTACACTTCATCTTCGATGGTAATTTTATCTCACATTAAACTCTCTCTTCTTATCTCTTTTCTTCTCCAATAATAATTTTGTCTCTCGTTAAACTCTCTTATTGTCTCTCTTCTTCGATAGCATCTTTTCTCCGGCGACTTCACTTGTTTGAATATGAATAAAATTGTACTCTTCACTTTATTTGCTTCATCTTTTTTGAATTGAATATAATTGCATGCTTTACTTTTTTTGTATAGTATAAACACCATTTGTTTAAGTTCTTACTTTATTTGATTTGGTTCTGAAGTTAATTGTCTTAGGTTTCGCTCAATGCATGTTGATGTTTTTGTTTTCTTCAAATCATTGAAACTAGTAATTTTGCCAAACATTTTGTGGGATCTATTCCAAGGAAATCAAATGAAGTTGATGTAAGAATTCATGTGAATGTATTAATAAACAATTAATGCTTGATATTTGCAACTTTCATGCACACATCACACATGGATAGATCTTTATCTTTGGTGCGTCATTAAATTGTAGCTTCAAAACAACATCACTTTATGCTTGTTCCTTCAATTAAAGGAGTGTGTGAATGGTAATATTTGTTTAAATTTGTTTTGTCTTCTTATCCTTCTTTGTTGCATATTCTGCTTTTTTGTTTACTTTTCTAGGCTTACTTTGCACAATTTCAAACTTTACTGTTTCGCTAGTGAATATGCTTTAAAAGGTATAATTTGCTATTGAATATACTTTGTAAAGTATGTCAAATTAACCCTTTAGCTAGGAAGCAGTTTAATTAGGCTACAAAATTTTCTTGAAATTTCAAATATTTGATATCTTCTATTTATTCGTGTGTGATATCTTATATCAATATATTATTCTTATGATGATTTTGTATCATAATTAATTAAAGCAAATATGGGTGGAAATAAAATATATGTAATTTTTGTTGCTTATGCACCAATTATATACTTGACATAGGAAAATTGTAAAGGTGTGGTTAATGGATTCAATAATGTTGCTTATTGATATTTTGATAATTTAGCATAAACTGAAAGGATATATTCCCAATTTTATTGAGAGAAAACATTATGTTCAATAGTAAAATAATATCAATATTTATTATTATATATGGTAGGGATGACATATTTAAAAGTGTCTAACCTTTTAAGAATTTTTCAATTCAGTGACTAAGTTTTTAAAATTTTCAATTGAGTGCACTATAAGAAAATAGTGAGTTAGCGACAGAAAATACCGACAGAAATGACAAATATTCCGTCAGTATTAAAAATTACCGACAGAATATACCGACAGACAAAAACGTCATAGATTCGATTGTAGCTAACCTTACCGATAGTAAAGAAATTTTCCGTTGGTAAGTTTACCGACAGAATGAAATGACCGTCGGTAATTTCAACCGAAAAGTTGCCGATCGTCACACTTTTTTCGTCCGTAAGTTACCAACGGGCAATTATTTTCCGACACTAATTTTACCAACAGTAAGTTCTTAAACCGTATATAAATTTAGCATCGGAATGTTTTTAATACCGTCAGTAACTTTACCAACGGTAATGTTATTTCCGTCGGTAAATAAGTTATATCATTACCGACGGAATTTCTGTCCGTAGGTATAGTATAGACATTACCGACGAAATTTATGGATGTTTCCGTCGGTGAAATATTTGATTAAATTTTTTTAAAATATATATTTTCATTATATTTAAATTATAACCATCGAAAAATTTTATTAATTAAATATTTATAATATATATTTA
>JAOQMS010000179.1:14331492-14342127 GCA_027563885.1 Erythroxylum longipes
ATCACAAATCAACACCCAAAACCAAAATTAAAACCCTAAATCCTTAAATTCCTAAATTATCACACCAATTATTACTATTTGAGAGCAATAAATAACCAAATGTTCATCAACCACATAAAACCCAAACCATAAATCACCATAAAATTTTCAATTGTTAAACTCAAAATATAAAGATGTGATAATTATTAGAGGGGAACATCTAATTTGAAAAAGAAATTACCTTAATGAGCTTGTGATGCCAACCTTTCAATAACTTCAAACACTTTGATGGCTAGTTGCATGAATCAAAACCAAGCAACTCCACCCTTAAGAGAAAATCTCAAGATTTTTATAACCTTTTTAAAGAAGATGCAAAACAAAGCAGCCAATACCTTCTGATTTTCGACCTCTGGGTATAAATAAAAGGGCTAAAAAAAAAACGCACCGTTTTACTTGCTGAAGAACTGGGGAAATAAAAGGGACGAAAATTGGGACGGATTTAAGTACCAAAATAGGGACCAATTTACGGACGAGAAAACGCAGAAATATTTCAACGGATTTAGCGACGGAAAAGTTGATCCCAACATCGTTGTTACAATTTTAGGGATGGAAAATATTCACTCAGAACTTGGTTGCAAATTCCGTCAGATATTTGGGATCGAAAAATTTCGTCCTTAATATTCCGTCTCTAAAGCCGTCCCAATGTGAAATTCTGTCCCAAATTCTGCGGCAAACTGTCCGTCCAAAAAACAGTCGCAAATTAGTAACTGATTTGGGGACCTTTTTTTTCGTTCGTATATTTGTTCCAGAATTAGGAATGGATTCTTGTGAACTTTACTTCACGGATTGTGGCCCCAAACTTTGCAATCGATTTAGGGACGAAAAGGTTGGTCGGTGTAGATGGAGCGAACTTTAGAGACAGATTTGGGGACGGTTTTGTTTTTTAACCCATTTCGATCGCAAATTCCGTCAATTAGGGACGGAATTTTCCGTCCCTAATTTTTCCGTCCCTATTTGACGTTTTTCTTGTAGTGATATTCCTTGTTAATAGTCCTCTAATATTTTTCAATAGATCCCTAACAATTAGGGACGGAATTTATCCGTCCCTATTTATCCGTCCTTATTTGACGTTTTTTTTGTTGTGATATTCCTTGTTAATAGTCCTCTAATATTTTTCAGTAGATCCCTAACAAACTTCAACTAATATGCTTTGATTCCTATTATTTAACTTAGATAATTTATATAAGTTTTAGAATTGAAGATGCACTTTTTATTATTTAAAATAAGAAAGGTTATATAAATTCATATAAAAATGATTGTATGCTTTTGCGACTAGTAAGGTAAACGAAGTCTTTCATCGTTTTAAGAAACAATCTTAACCTGCTTTGGTTATTACATGCATCCAACCTAACGCAGTCCACCGATTTACCTATCATTATAGAAAAACAATCTTGAAATCCAAAACACCATGAGAGATCCCAAAATTTAGGTGGCCGCTGCCGTTTTTGAACCTTTAATGCTGGTGCCTCTAAAATTTAATTTAGTAATTTGCCCAATCTCACTCTTCAATTATAAAATTTATCATCTTCAACCTTCTTGATTTAACTTCATTTACATGTAATAAAAATATGGATGACGCATGAGTGAATTTAAGAAATAACTAGCTTGGAAAGCGACTGGGACACCAAAGGATGCAATCTTTACTGAAATTCAATGGGCTCGATACAAAAACGCTTGCAAAAGGCCGCCAAATGAGAAGAGAACGGAGAAGTAAATGCAATGGAATTCACAAAATCAAACACATTTCTTGTCTGGTCACAATTGTGAAATGAAAATTTATTTTCAGCCATTCAGAAACCTTCGATTTGGCAAATCTTTCTTCCTTTTCGCCACTTCCCAATTACTCAATAGTCAAAGGAACAGACTCAGCCTGAAAGGTTAAGAAGTTTTGAGTCAAGTCATTTTGAAGTACAGAAAATACAAAGCTTAAGATCAGGAAAAACACAAGAAACAAGCTTACCAATTTACGGTACTTGAGAGCATAGAACATTTCAAGGTAGCGACGGCTCTCGAGGCGATCAAGCTTGGAAACATGTTTCCAGAAGCCATAAACTCCTGTGAGAGTCAATAGCCTCTGGGAGTAAATTTGCCAGGTATATCTGTGAAACAAGGCAAAGAATTCAACAAGAGTTGGCGAAGTTTATGAGACTGAATATGCAAGACTAACAATTTTGCAAGTTAAGAGATCAACTTACTTCTCTTCAATTCGTTTCAGGCCACCTCGGGAGATTTTGTCCCAGTGAGAGGGGTCAGTCTTGCACTTCTCAAAGAAATCAACAAGAAGCTGAGCAGCTTGTTCACCATGGTAAGGATCTATGTGGAAGCCTGATTTTCCATGAACAATAATTTCGGCCGGACCACCTTTGCAAGTGGCAAAGGTTGGCAGACCACAGGTCATGGCCTCGACAACAGTCAGTCCGAAAGCCTCGTATAGTGCAGGCTGGACAAAAGCACCCTTAGTGTCACAAATGTACCGGTAGAGTTCACCATTTCGCACCCGGTTCATTTGGGAAGATATCCATCTGAACTGGCCATTAAGGTTGTATTGTTCAATAAGACTATACATTTGCTTCATCTCTGCTTGTTCTTCCAGATCTTTAGACTCCTTTCTTCTGTCACCACCAACTACAACAAGGTTAACTAATTCACGAAGTCGTGTATTTTTCCCATACCATTCTACAAGGCCAGTCAAATTCTTTACTCTGTCTAGCCTTGCCATGGTGAATAAGATGGGCTTGTTACGGTCTTTTAGCACGCATCTGCCGAAAAAAAGACGACAGCAATTAAACTTCGTCTTCTATCTCTTTGAAACAAATTTTGCAAACGATAAACGAAGAAGATAAGCATAGAAGACAAACGGACAGAAACTCACAAGTGCTCTTCATTCTCAACAGGGCTGTAAAGAAGTTCCTCAATTTCTGGATGGAAAGAAGTGAGTCTTCGTTTCTCCTCAGTGTATGGGAAGTATATACTCATGTCAGCCCCAGGGGAGACGATGTTGAATTTGGGGTCAAACACATCGATTCCATGAACAACTCTGTACAGGCCAGGGAGTGTAAAAGCTGTGTGGCTCTCATATTGGCCGACAGTATCCTTGCTGAGATAGTGGAAAGGTAAACATTTGTTCAAGGTTAGATCCAAACGAAGTAATGACAACGCAGGACAAGACACATGGTATGGACAAAACCTATCACCTTCCAGCAATCTCTTGGAATGTGCTGGTGATAATGAAATCTGTATGGTTCATGGCAATGAGATCAGCTGTAAATTGGCAAGAAAAGTGATACTTCTCGTCAAACTTCTTCCAATAGATGTCTGACTCGGGGTATTTTGTTTTCTCCAAAGCATGGGCAATCGTACACTGCAACCACAGCAATAGCAAAAGTAACAAAATATTAATGCCTGAAGTAAAAACAATCAAATGAATATAAACAATTGATTATATAGGAAAGAACTTACCTCTGTAACACCTAGTTTATGTGCTAACAAGGAAGCAACAATGTTGCCATCACTATAATTTCCAATGATCAAGTCGGGCTTTCCCTCAAATTCCTTCGCAATTTCGGCTGCAACATCCTGTACAAGCACAACTAGTTCTTTGAGCTTACGAGGACTAACGGAAACCTCTGATAGCATCAGTTTCTCCCAGACATTCAAAAATCACCTCGGTGTAAGCTTCTAGGTAGGGCCATACTTCAAATCTGGAGATCCATTTGCGAACAATTCCTTTCTCTGTTCTAAAGGGTACTCGGAGGATGTCTGAATACTCCGTTCCAAATACTTTCTCCATACGCTGGCCACAAGTGGTTCCTACTGCATCTGGGAGAAGACGAGTAATCTACAGACAAACCATAAAAGAACAAGCATTAAAGACAATGAAAAATCATTTGCACGATAGATCAAAAATGCACAAAATCCCCATAAACTTCAACAACTTACAATGAGGATTCGAGGGGTGATGTCAAGTCCCTGCTGTTTTATACGCTGAAGCATTTCAGTCTCCAAGGCACGAACTTGATCCAAGATATAGACAACCTAGAAGAGGAATATTATATAGACAACCAAGAAGAGGAATATTTGACCAACAAAACCAATTCAACTCCTACTTTAAAGGGTATTCAACGGAATGACAGTAGACAAGGTTTGCGACTAACCTGGCCTCCAGTGTCAGGATAGCCCAAAACATTGTCTTGGGCAAAGTATCCATGAGGAGTCATAATCACAACGTTAAACACCATAGGAATTCTACCTAGGAATGTCTCAAGAGTGCAGGGATCAGGTGCCTCGAGAAGATCCAAAAGAAGTCTAATCATCTCTAGAACACGCTCAGCAGTATCACCCCATCCTCTCTCTAAGCCAATTTCCTGGAACTTGTGCTCAAAATCGGAGTATGGAGTTTGTGTTGGCAGCGCAATCAAATACTCCTCTGCCTTCCTCAGAACATATTGCAGGGCGTTTAGGTTCTGGATTCTGTCATTAAGCATCATGTTCTGCAATAAAAATCCAAGTGATACAATTAAATATCAGATTCCAATGACAGAGCCTGCATAGATCCTCCAATACTGTTATCAGATCATGTTTGGCGTTTCCAGAGAAAATTTGAAGAAAATCATGATTCATGGTAGGATCGACTGAGTGCTTCTCAAACTGTAGCCTGATCCATTAACCTTCCAATTTAGGCAAGGACTACGTATTTAAGATTCTTCTTGGCATGTTTTTTGGATGAGTATCAAATACTTTAGCACAACCACATGATTTTATGATCAAATCTAAGAATCCAAGTCAACTTCAAGTGTCTAACAAAGGTATAAACTAGAAACTTAGAGTTGCAAATCATGCTAAAAACTCATCCAAATAGCAATTTGGTGATAAATGATGGAAATTGGGTGTGTTACTAGACATACCTTTCCTTTGTGGCGGTGAACTTTCAGAAATTCAAGCAGGGGATGTAAGCTCTCCTTGTCATGAAACAGTTTGGCAGACAAGTGGCGATTGAGGAATTCCACCCCATTGCCGATGTACTTCTCCAGAGTTGGGCGCGGAAAGGTTGCATTGAATGGTTCAAAGTCCAACTCGAGAACAAAGTTTCCATTGGTGCTGCATTCATGTAAATAATGGTCAAATAAAGCTAAGAAAGCAAAGATCAAAAAGTTACTAAATTCCTAGCAACCGCGTATCTCACCTTCCATCAACAAGTTCTTCCTTGAAGTGGAGATATTCAGCTACACGCAACTCCTCAACGACAAGTGCATGGACATTCACTCTAATGTACTCCCACACACCAGGTCGTGGGCGTACAGCAAGGGCAACCCATGGAGGCAAAACAATTGCTTCCTGAAAAACCAGGATCAAGAACAACAAGAGGTCAAACCTCATGTTACAGAGTACTAAACAGATACAGTAAGAAATGCATGTGTGATCAAGGTCACCTGTGTGGCTCTCAGGACTTCACCAAATGCACCATCAGCAAGTACCTTTCTGTTCTCTTCAGAGATTGCTTCGAACTCAGCAATAACGTGGTGGTTTTGAAGAATTCCTTTTCCCTTAGCTTCGATCCTAAAATACAATCCGTAATTTCAGCTTTCTATATTATACACCAATAATAAGAAGCTACTTGTGGCAAATTACCTGATCTCAGGTTTGATGATCTTAACACCAGGACAGTTTAAACAAAACTGAGAACTTTTAACTATCTTAAACCACTCTATGACTCAAAACGATGCTTGTGAACTGAAGGCTACTTGGTGTAAGGACCTTGAAGAGACTAAATACCTTGTCAACAAAGCCACAATCTCGTTGCGATGACCTTTCAGTGTATCATCCAAACGTTCACGGATGCTATGAACGCGAGTGAGCACACGCTCAGCCATGGATGATGGATGATGGATCCTTAGAGAATCTCGGAATAACCTTTTAACTGAAACAGACTGCAAATTTTAGTAATAATAACAAGAAACAAAACCAGAAACCACGGAGTATAAATGAACATAAAATCGCTACAAAGTCAAAACTAGAAAAAAGGGAACACATTATTCTAGAAAGAGTAAAATTTCAAAAAATTTTACTATACAATTGGTTTATTAAATAATGGACCATGAGCAACACTGGACAAAGGAATTAAAGAGAAGTGCCAGAAAACGAAGAATCGAACAAACTTGTGATCGTGAGGCTGTTAGGTATAAAAGTTGAAGCCCATATGTCATTACGGAGTTCACTAGAAAGATCAGTGCATTAAAGTAGTAAGAACATATTTTTCGATTAAAAAATACGGTTAGTCATAGAAGGGAAAAGACCTTTGCTCGTTAGTAAATTCCCTGCAACAAGAAAAATGCAGAGACAAGAAGAGAAAACTATTAAGCAATAGCAACAAAAGTTCTCTAAGGAAAAGAAAAATTGTTTGACCCGGAAGGAAATAGGTATCAAATTTTGACAATGTACATAAAGAGTTGAATTTCCTTTATCCTCCTGTAAGTCAAATAACACAAGAAAGGGAAAACAACACCACCAAAAGATTGCCAACAGACGTAGTTTTCCATGCTAAGCTGTTTTTCGTGAAAAAAGGAGTAGATTCAGCGTTCAAAATGCAACGATCTGCACAATTCCTCTCAGACCAACTAAAACAGGTCTATAATAACTACATAAAAATCAAACACTTTTAACAACATTGGTGAACGAAACAACAACGAGAAGCATCATGAACGAGCAGAGCGAGTCTGGTTTAGGATTGAGTAAAAGCACGATCGGGGCAACTTTCCATCACCCAGATGAACGGAGAAAACAAAGGTAAGGAAGACAAAGCAAAAAACGCACCTAAGAGCAAAAGAGAAATACGAACAAAGCTAACGCAAAAACAGCAGAACTGAGGAAGCAGAACAAAATGAGGTGGGTGAGTAAAAGACTAGACTGAGCAGGAATTTATAGAGAAAGAAAGAAAAAAAAAAAGGAGCTTGGACCTTGTTGAGAGGCTTGAGAAGCAAATGCAGGAAACAAAAGGGTAGGTCGTGGGGACATGAAGTATAAGAATTTTAAATCGCTAATTAACCCTTGTATTTCAGACATTTATCTCCAAACCCAAAATGGTAAAATGCGTTTGTTAGCAGCATGCAGAGTAATTTACGATGGAGGGGTATTTTGGTAACACAAAAATAATTTAGGCATTTATGTGGAGATGGAGATATCATTAAGAAAAGGAGAAATAAACAAAGCAATCTTGATAAAATGTCCCCCCTCAAACCCATGAAGTCAAAGTAAACATAAAAAAGCTAATGTAAAAGCTAGATATCATACTTCTGTGACTAATATCTAATATGTAAGGTTTTAATTATATGATTAATATTAATGGTTACTAATAATTATCATTATTATTAAATAAGAAAATTTACCTTGATTGTCAAATTACCTATTTGGAGGCAAAAGATTTTTGTAGGAGCAACAATAACGGAAATTGGTAAAACACGCTTCAATAAAGGTAGTGTGAAAGAAAAATGGGTACAATCACAATAGTCCTCGTGACCTCGATTTAAGTTGTTTCCTGCCAAACATTGCTGGATAAACTACTTGGATTGGTAGTTCTTCTAAGGATTTAATGTCTTATACGACTTACATCAATGTGGATAACTATTTGGCTATTTGCTCATCTATGATGTGGGAGTTTCCAAGTGGAAATTGGTGGTATTAACCATGAAATGGGGTTGGTCCTGAAAGGGTCCGGCGATGCACCGCTATATGCATTAGGGCTTAAGGCTGTGACTAAGCAGATAATAGTATCATATTCATATAATAAAATGTCAACTTTAACAATGACTGACTAGGAAAACAATGCATGTAGTCTCGCCTTATTCTATCTACCTCTGTATGTCCGCATGGGGCTAAGCAACTGTCAAAACGAAACAAAGGGATGCCAGACAGACAGGGGGAGTATCAAAGACGAGCGCATACCCCCAACACACAACATATATAACTAGGAAGTTAATGTGTGATGGAAACAATAAAACTGAAACCAACAAAAGATTTCTTACCTTGTCTAGATGAGATGTACACAAACTTCGAAAAACGAAACCTTGATAAGGACGGTACAGGGGGAAACGCAAGAAAACTAAAAGAATGGAAAGGAATAGAGACGGAGAGAAAGGATTGAAGTGACACCCTTTTACACACGAGAAAAAAGCAAGTGGATACATTTTGCTCGATCAATTCGCGCGGTTTCACTTGGGTTTAGGCTTAGAGGAATTGTTTTGAATTATTGTGATGATATACTAAATGTAATTACTGCAGTAGAAATTGTGTTTCGGTGGTTCTGTACCGGAGAACTAAATCACATTATTGCCGCCACCTTCCTGTGGTTTCATTGTTCCTTTCGTTACTTTGCCCTTTGGCACAACCACTGTTTTTCTTCTCTTCCTTTTTATTTAATACATTCATCCACTTACTTTATTAAACTAATTTAATTGTATTTAAATGATAGTAACATTTAAAACTTTCTCATTTTCTTCCAGTTTTTGTTTTTCTATGGTTCTTTGTCTCTGTTCCAGCTTTATTCTTGTTCAAATGTATTTGTAAAAGAAAGAAAATCAATATTTTAGTGCCTTCAATTCCCCAGTTAGATGTAATTTAAAGGTGACGAGTGGCTTATGACAACCGCCAATTTTAAGAAGCATCAGCCGGCCGTATCATAGTGTTCAAACTTGAAAGCGGTATTTTCGTAATTTAGGGTAAGAAAATCCTTGTTAATGAAAGTTTTGTCTCTTTTTCTTTTCCTGGGTGTGGTTTTGCGAAATTCAGGTTTCGACGCCGAAGATGGAAACGAAATATTAGATGATGCCAATTGTCTGACGTGGCGTTAGGTGATTGGGCAGTGGTAGTACATGAAGTCACCGACGGGAGTTGGGGTTGGTTGGGTTGTGGAACCCACATGTCATAGATTGACAAAAGTGCGGGACAACGAAGTATGAACTCCGAATAGCTATTGGCTGAGACACCATTCACCGACAGAATCCTAAATAAACAAATGGAGGTGAATTGAATTCTGAGGCTTATCCACTCCACTTCACGTAATTTTTCGTTCAGAAATCAGAACCCTATTCTACCGAGACAATTAATGGAGAAAATAGGAAAACAAATAGAAAAAATGAAGCTGTACAATACTAACACGGAGAGGGAAAGAGGGTGTCAGATTTTTTGTGCCCATTACTTTATTTTTACTCCCAAAATGATATTATTTTTTATATAAATAGATATAAAATTACGTTATTTTAGGACGAAAATTGGAGACTGAGGAATACAGAGGAAAGAGGAGCGGCTGCTTTACAAATCTACCGGCCACCCCAACCCCAACCCAGTTGTTGTTTTGGGTCCCAGGTATTGATTGCCTTTGCCTGTTCTGACTTTACCGTCGCAATTTGATTTTTTTTTTATTACATTAGGTATCCCAACTTAGTCGGACTAATCCTAAGCCTCTAAGACCTCACCCTAAGAACTTTAGACGATGTAAATCTGGAACCTCAAAATCCCTCAGATTTCTACGTAGCCTGTACACTTCTGCGCACAAGGAGTCGTCACATACTTGATTAGTCAACTGTTGATTGATCGTTGGCCCCCTTACTCAGCATCAGTTTCCCAACAACCCTCAGGTTCCCTAGTAGCTTCAACTCCCACACTGCCACTGGAAGCGAGGCATCCGTAATTGGTCCGATCAAGAAGCTGTGCCCAGGGAGCTAGAGGATCATCAATAAGACAAATTTCCTATTTCACCTCCTTTGGCGTGACTCGAACTCAAGACTTCCTGTAAAGAAGAACCTTAAGTGAGGAGCTGAAGTCGTTAGGCCACTCCTCGTCGTCTCGCACGTTGATTTTCTGATTAGATGATGCTGTTTCTAGGTTGTGAGGGACTAGCCAGCTAAGTTTCAACCTTGCCCTGGCCTTGCCTCATGTTTTAATCTTACTGAAATAAGGGGAGAAAATGAAAATTAAACATGAAATTTAAAGAATTCTTCTGTTCCTTTTAGCAACCATTCTTTAGGTTGAAAGATATTTTATAGTTCGAATGCATATTTTAATTTAATAATAAATTTGAGTATAATGACAAGTTGAAAGATTATTTGTTATAATTTGAATTTAAAAATTGAAATACTTGAGTTTCTTTAAAAGTATAAGAGATTCAAATTCTAAGATCTGGACAAAGTATTAGGTTGCGTTGGGTCTCTTAAAAACTCCCTCACGCCACTTCAGCTACCCTTTTAAGGAAAAAAAACTGGACTTTTGAGTTTTTGATACGTAGAATAAAATTGATAATACGAGGGGGTTTTGTTTTTAGGTATCTCAGCTTAGTCGGACTAATCCTAAACTTCTAAGACCCTACCCTAAGAACTCTAGAGGATGTAAAATACGAGGAGTTTTTTTTTTAGGTATCTCAGCTTAGTCGGACTAATCCTAAGCTTCTAAGACCCCACTCCAAGAACCCTAGAGGATGTAAATCTGGAACCCCAAGATTCCTCAAGTTCCTACGTAGCCTGTACACTTCTGCGCACAAGGAGTCGTCACATACTTGATTGGTCAACTGTTGATTGATCGCTGGCCCCCTACTCAGCATCAGGTTCC
>JAOQMS010000179.1:14357897-14389505 GCA_027563885.1 Erythroxylum longipes
TTTGATTAAATCTAGTCGTTTTAATTCATACTTTGCATTTTTCATATTTTCTTAATTTGCTTACTTTATTTTATTTTATTTTTAAATCAATCAATTTTAGATCGTCTGAGTAATTTTTCATCATTTAATTTAATTGTCTTGCGTGTTGAATTTTTCCTTGGGTACGATATCCGGTTCTTACCGATTTATATTACTTGTCGACGGGGTGCGCTTGTCTCTAATTGGTCTAGATAGAATTTAATTTATATTGTTCTATTTATACCACAACATTAAATCAAATTTATTATTATAATTTTTAAAATAAAATTGAAATAAAGTAATATATATAAAGGGAATATTTTGAAATTTTATAAAAATTAATGATTATTTTATAATTTTAAAAAGTTATTCAAAACAGTACCTATCATTGATCAGTACTGAAACTATACCATATGAAAATTAAATTTGGTACCAAGTCTGGTATTGTATTCACAACATTGATTATTAGTCATATGATCCGCTAACTTGTTATTAGTTATTACTTTCATTATATATATTAGAAAGGAAGAATTGTTTTTATCTTGCACATTGTAGTAAGTGTTCTAGTCTTAGTATTGTTTGTATAAGTCAAATTATTTGAAGTGGAAAAAATATTTGTTGTTATACAGGTAGAGAAAAACTCTAGACCTTCTAATTTCAGCCAATAAAAATTGCTAAAACAGACCAATAATTAGTTTTGTATGTTTAATTTGAAGATTTTTAACTTGGTAACTTAATGAATTCAGATTCATATTATTTTAATTAATTTGGCCATGTATCACCGCTGGAAAGTATCGATATAAAGAAGTAGTTTAACTTTAGATGTGTAATTATCAATCAAGTCCACTAAATACTATGACTAATCTAGTGATGTCTGCATTATCAAGCTATTAACTCTTGAACCCTAAAAACCTCCCACTAAGGCATTGAGATCACACACAATAAAGAAGATTACTCTTTTCTTTGTATTAAATCACATACATATATCTTTATATCTAACTTTGCTTATATATATACACAGCATATGGTTTTTAGGAAATACAAATTTAAGATAGCAGAAAGTAGGGGCAATTGACAATGGGAAGGGAGAGAGAAACCCAGCAACCTTTTACTCTGTTGAGCACCAGGATTAAACCTGTATTTAGGGAATTTAGTTATAGTATAATTATAACAAAACTATTGAATATAATCTAAACATTAAACAAGACGATGGAATATCAACCTTAACGATTCAATTATAATAGTAATTTTGCTAAGATTATACATTGATAGTCGGTAAATTATGAGAAAATGCTTTGTTCGGTTGTCTTAGAAGTTATACCCTTGTGCCAATAAGATAGACGGCGGTAGAAATGTGATGCTCTCATCAACTGATTCATGAAATATTTTAGAGCAGTGCCGCCGACCTGACTGCAAATTTCATGAACTCTACTGATTGCTGTTCCGATTCTTATAAAAATTATTATCTGGTTACCAGATAACGAAAAATACACATGTTGGATGTACTTTTTTGTTTATTTGATATACAGTCGAAATACTAACCTGTATGTTCCTTCTTCATCTTTTATCAGGTCATTGTAACTCCTGCATCGTTTATATAAATATAATATGCTTGCTTCAGTTTAACTCAAAACTTTTTGAGCAGATGCTTATCAGGGAAAATGAGTACACTACCCAAATTGTTTCCTGAATATTGGTAAAGTGAGACGTTATTGGCTAACCTTTTGGTTTAAGTTGAATGTCTTCTTTTTTTTTCACTCAAACACGCATTCGTGACAACGCGTTGTCGCGAATAGTCAACAGAGAATTTTTCATTATGCATTTATGGCATCTGAATAATTCTCCTTTTTGGATATGTGAAAGGTTATCAATACTGAATTGAAGGCTAATGATTGGACAAATTATTGGAACAAGTGGCCACTTGCTGGAGAAGGGTCACGGGAAAGGCCCACTTATTGTACCACTCGCCAAAGAATTTAACCATCTCGAGCTGAAGAAAACTCTTTAGATCACATTGCTTCTGTTTTCCTAATTCTTAATGCCCTCATTTTTGGGGTTAGGAGTCCCTCTTTCTCCCAAAAGTTTTAAGTTTTCCTTTTTTGTGTAGCCAAGCTACTTATAACTATATCATGTTGGGGTTGAAACTTGAAATAGTCTAGTGATTGTCGTGATTCATCTTCTAAATTATGAATCTTTAATCACCTTGGTTCCAAAGAGATTCAATTCCAATGCATCTGTCTTTGATCAACACTTTGATTAGACTTCTATCTTCAACTGTGTCATCAAGGTGAACTGATCACACAAGCACAGCACACACGAAACGAATTTCAATGACCAAACTCCTGAACACGAAGTGCTTTAAAGAGAACATGGAAATTAACGTAGGCTTTCATTCATGATTTGCAACAATTACAGTAAAATAATTTAAGAGCCAAACCTTACTGTTCCATGTTCAAAATTGCTGCCCATACAGACCGCTCTGAGAAATTCTGGCACTTTGCAACTACCTAAGCCTCATACATCTCCAGCATTGCCCGCCATACAAGTAATTCTGTAACCACTCTAATACTGCCCCTATTTAATGACCTGTTACATATACTATGACATCAAAAGAAACAACCTAGCGAAGGAAAGGACTCGACTGTGAGGACTTTGTATTTGGATGGCTTAAAGAAACACTAGCCTTGTCACGGTACATAAAAAAACTCTTGGAATTGTTAGCGTCACATCTGACCACAGACAAACATAATGGAAACAAAGAATCGAAGGCCTGCAATTCCCCTGAAACTGGAGCTCTCAAAGAGCAAAGTGCATATATTTACAAGCTTTGAGCCTACTAAGTCGTTGTTCTAGTAGATGAATGACAAAATAAGAGCTCCAAAAAAGAATTTAAGTGTTGCTATATATACTCCTTTTTACTTCTATATCACTTCCCATCATAGCTTTTACGATGGAAATGATGCCGTTTGAGTCACAAACATGATAGTCACGGAGATTTCTTCCTGCATATAATTGACAGAAGAATGCGGATCAACCTGCCTCTGAATTCTCCCTTTAATCCTGCTCTGATTAACCTTCCAAAGTTAAATTTATCAGGAATGTATAAAGCAGGAAATGCCAATTAAGGCCCAAGTGTACGTAGTCCGGGAGCAAAAACGATCTTTCTAGTGGCAAATAGTCTCTCCATAATTTACCCATTGCACAAAGCTATCTGAGAATTCCTCGGGCACATTGGAATTCTGGCGATTACCAAAGGACAGCTCAGTTCCTGTATGCTGCCTTGCCTGAAGAACATATAATAGAAAACAAAGTCAATTTAACGTAGAACTGGTTTATAATTTCTTAAGCGAAAAGGTCTTGACTCTAAAGCAATGACATATCTCAAGTGGAATTTGGAACTTTTTTTAATTTCTTTTCATATATGTATGTAATAGGTAGAGAGAAATGACATTGCTCATACAAGTAGACCACGCATGGCCTTCTAATTCATAAGTTGTTTCTGCAATGAAAATCATTTTTAAACTCAATTTGACATATGGTAAATTTGATAGCAGTAAACTGTACTTCTGCCGAGTTGAGAAAAGATCTCCACAACCTCTTCTTTGGATATCATCAGATCATTGGACACACTGAAGTAATGTACATCAGCTAATTGTTACGAGCCTTGTTGATATGTACATCATCAGCTTAAGAAAAATTTGTTACAATTTTGCCTATCATAGAAGTCTATGAATCAGCAAGTCTCCCCATTAACATTTTTTCAATTTGTATGAATTCTGATAGTGAGTTTGCTTGAAACGACTCCTACATTTTCCCTTCTTTCAATATCCAATTTAATCATCTGTAACAGGATGAGGAGAAAAACACCACAGCAAACATGAAAGAGCTACTGACCTTCATGCTGGGTCCATATCCACTTGTTGATGGGGTAGATTCACCCAATATTCCGTTAACAACATTCTCTGAAGACATCCCTGGGGAGTTTGTGAGTATGGATGATCTGCAAGTCACAAACAAGATGAGTAAGTATTCTTTTGATGTCATAGACTTAACAATCTGATTCCTCAAAGAAAATTAAGCTAGGAAACTTGAAGCTCCTATCAAGCACTATTCACCGTGTGCTTTAACTTCATTTTCACTTTGCTAGACCAACTTAAAGCCATCCATTGCAAGCTAATGGTGTGATCAATTGTATGGATTAGACTAAAACAAGTCATGAAAGACTTTTAGTTTGAGGTATTTTCAATATATATTTTATACTCAAAACAGTTATGATTCTCATCCTGATTATTTGGACATACTGGTTTATAGCATAAAGTGACTGAGCCGCACATAGCCTGCATGAAATAGCATTTTCCAATAACTCACCAATTCATAGGTGAGATTCTGGTTTTAGCTAGGGCCCTCATTACTCCATTAATTTCAAACAATAAGTCACAAGCATCAGTACATTCTGAATTTGAATATACCTCTCAAATATCTCTTCTTCACACGAATTCCCAGATGAAGACAGCCAATCTATATCAACAAAGTTTGAGCAATTAAACATATCTCCATGTTCAGAGAAGTAAATATGACCACTTTCCAGGTATCGATCTCTTTGCACATCTCCAAAAAGCTGTCTACGAGGCATTGAGGGGGTATATCTGCATAAGGTAATTTCACTTAAGAAGCATGCGTAATAAATATGGTATCAGAAGTTAGTGCCTGCACAGCATTAATGTCATTTGCTGAAGGAAAATATCACACATTAAAAGAAAAAAAGTAATACAGTTAACAATCAACTACTGAAATTAGAAATGAGATAGTAGACACAGACATACATACACACATAGACACAAAGCACACCTTCCAAATGTCCACTGGATATATAACCTTTTCTACATGGCATGCTTTGCATCTTAGGGCATATATCACACAATTAAGTGGTGAAAGAATGTTCCAGGGTAAGACAAAAGATATATCGAGGAAAAAGGTCAATGCAATCAATTGCATTGATCACGTGCAACATTCTGGGACATATTTTACATGGTACAAAATACAACTATGCTTCATATGTCATAAAATCTTAGAAAGCAGACCCACACAATGCACAAAATTAGATTATACTAAATTGGATAATGAATGCTAAACAATTTAGTTGGGAACAGCTTTGACAACTGTAGTGGTACAATTAAAACATCTAGGTTATATGAAGCAGCATGGCAATTAACAGACTGCTAAATTCTAACAAGATGCACATTCAAGAAGAAAGAAAACAGATTTGCCATTCATCAATAATGCAGTATACTGCATCGAGCCACATGAATTAAAATTTTCTGGACATACAAGAAAAGATGTCATATGACTAAAAGCAAAAGGTTAAGAAACCTTGAAAGTGATATCTCAGTTTCACAAGGTGATATTTCAGGTGATGTCTCTGTAAGGATGCTAGCTCCTCTTTGCAATTTATTTGGCAAGGCTGACTTGCAGTGCTTTGGATGGACAGCTGATGCTGTTGCAGGTGAACTGCTTTCTCGAAGTATATTTCCATCTGATAAGGACCTTTTAAAAAATGATCTGAATCAAAGTATTTAACAGTTAAAGGCAAGCTGTAGTTACATGTATCTAAATGAGATATACAAGAATATACAATATTACATTTTCTCACCCTACATAATTTTAGCAAAGAGTAATGGCCAATATTCTGTTGTACAATTATCCAACCTACGTAGACTTAGAGCAGACAATTTAGCAGTTATAGAAGAAAGCATCAAGGAGGCAAATTGACATTTAGGTGGAATTAGCGAAAGTAGTCATCAAAAGAAGATGCAAATTAAATTGTCCAATCCCTTTAATGATCAACAAAATGCGACGAGTCCTAATCTACAAATAACTTTTAGCAAGCTATTCGTTATCCTCACAGACAAATAGTTTTTTTCATATCAATAGCAGATTTTTTGCATCAGTATTGATAATATAAGGCCTTGGCACCAAACCTGACCTTCAGAAAGGATGTCACATCAGTTAGTCAAAAGCTACTCAGCAAAATATTAGTACTTGTAGTAGAGATTAGCCAATTGAGTACCTTGAATCTTCTTCCATGCCTATATGCCCATTCCTTCCCACCAAGTGATACTGATCTGAATCCAACTCCCACAGAGCAGGCTTATCCTGCTGTGGCTGGAAGTGTCCCAAGAATCTAACGAAATTATTACAAATTTGAAGTCAGTTGAAAACATAACAAATAAGATCAACTCAATCAGCTCATCAAAACAAATAACATGTATCCATTTCTGAATGGCAAGCATGCTAAACAAATGAAGCAAGTCTGTGCCAAATTTTTCACTCCAAAAGAAAATGACATCATTTTTATAACTGTTGTATCTTTACATCAACTTTAGTTATACTTATAAAGCCAATGTACAATATGGTTCCGTTAATCATGCTCTTATTTCAAAACCACCCCTATAAACCAGTAAGTGAATCACTAGTTGAACTATTCAAACCTAACACATGTTAGATGTAGGTGACTTCATGTAAAATTTCAAATTTGCTTGCTCAGAAACAATCAGGTCAATCACTAGAACTATTTAAACCCTAACACAAATGATAGGTAGGTGATTTCATTTGATAGCTCCAAAGCACATAAAGCATGATGAATGCAGCACAACTTATGGGCTGTACAAGGTTGACTTCATGTTCAAGTAAAATGCAAGAGAAACTAGGACCACAACATTACATACATATTAATTGCATCTTGTTTCTCTGCATCCATGTATGCATTGCTGTAATAGCGTTGAAGAGTCCTAAAGAACTCCTGAGATTGAGTTGCCGCTCTCCACTGACCCCTTCTCTCGGAGAATATCTACAGAGCATCTCAAGTTTCATAATGTGAGAAATTGTTTCATTGGTATGTAAGGCACAACAGATTTTCATTAGAAAAAATAAAAAATAGACTGCCCAATAACAAACCAAGTAAATTGACCATCCTGACTTCCAAATTGATGCCCAAAGCAATGCAATCCTGAACCAGAACAGTCAAGTTTGAAACTTACAAAACTAAGTCTGCTCCAACTCCCACACAACATTGTGTTAATTTGATCAAGTTATGCTTGATTGTCTCTTGTATTGACATACGTTACTAACAAAGAATCAGACTGATGGATTCTGAATATTTAAGAAGAAAAGATCACATGGTCAATTTTCTGTCCTGTTTGACAATTTTTCAGACTAAGGGCCATAGAAATTAGTCTATTGACACTCCTATCTCTATAACCACTTTACTGAGAAGGCAACATGACAAAAATTCAAAACAAGGATTCAAAGCAAGTCATAGCTACAAGACAACATTCAATAGGGAATTTTGAGCAGCAAACATTTTCTTTACAAATTAGAATTACCTTATTATGAGCAGCTGACCCACCATATTGATGTGCTAATGTGTCACCCATTCTTTCATAAAATCCCATCAACTCATCAGCCAAAGAAGCATCAAGGTCTATTTTGGGGTTATCCATAGCTCCTAAAGCATGAAGCTGGTGTCCAAGAGCAGCCAACCCATAGGAATACTGCGCAACATTTGTGCGGTCGAGACAATCAATGCAATTGGTTCTTAGCACTCCTGTTTGGAACATTGGACCTTTGACAGAATGATTTCCATTAACAACACTGCTAGCCCTACTAAATTTTCTCTCACAGTTATCTACATTGTCATTACAACAGCCGGAATCATTCTGAGGAGACAAGTTACCATTCTCAAAATTCCTGCATCATAGTTGTAAATCAGACTTTGCCATCAATGAAGTGATCCATAGTTCAATAAGAAAGAAACCTAAGAATCCATAATATAAATCTATGTTTTTGTCATCATGTTAATTGAATACAAGGGAGATGGATAGCACTCAGAAGGTCAGAGAAATCATTAAACCAGATGAATTTGGAAGGTTATAATGCAGGAGAGGAAGTCAATATGAATTTGAGATGTTAACCCCCCAAAATTACTAATTATATTGAGATTCAGAAGCTACTAATAAACTCCATAAAAAATATCAGCAAATAAGAAAATGAGTTAAATTATATATGTCTTAATGTGTACCACCAATCTATGTCATTTGCTGCTTTCATGGAATCACCAGTCAATTATAACACAAAATGACTAACAAAAGAAAAGGAATTGTGGTGAGATGACTTACTCAGAGGGCGGAAAACTAGTACAATCCTCTGGTCTCCATGCTGGCATTACTTGACAGTAAAAGAAGCCTGTTAGTGTCAAAGCATATGCAGCCACTTTTCCCATGAGTAACAAGACATTGGCTGATTTGCTGAAAGGGAGAAATAAAAGCAAATACATTAACAGAGAATAATTCAATGTCTACATGAGATTAAGAAGCCAAAGTCATGTACCTTCGAAAATGTTTGTGTAGGTCCCAGTGGAGAAACCGTAATCGGTTCTCCTCTGATAAATCTTTGTTAATAAAATCTATAGCATTAGCAAACTCAGTACGAAGAATCGACTCTCGAGGTTTCTTTTCTTGTGTCTGTTGGTTGGAAGAAACATAATCAAGGAGGTAAGATAACTCCAAGGAAAGTAAAAGGGAAAAAAGGAAAAAAAAAGAAAGAAGAACTAAGCTGTTTCAATATGACCAAAACAGGCACTCATTTTTAGGAGGAACAAATAACAAAATATGTTTACCTACTCAAATAAGCCTAAAGCATTTGAGAAAGTATCATTATCAGAAATTTGAGAAGTTGGCCAAATATATAAGAAAGAAACTTACCTTAATTAAATTCAAAATAATGATAGGCTTTCCATATCTTTTGACAAGATTTTCGAAATGAAGTCTTGTTGCTTCATAGTTTTGGTCCTTTTTTGACACTGAAAGAGAAAGAAAGTTGAGTGCAAGTCCAAATACGAACACCTCAATGAATGCCAGAAGAAGTTCGACATACATATGATATCCGGTTTAAGATTCAAACGTGAAGTTTCCTGTGACCAATACAATGGAATAGAGCCACGGTTTTGTACAATAGAACTTATTTGCGTGGGAAACCCTTGAGGAACATCTTCAAAAACAATCTGCTCTGTCTCAACATCGTTAGCCACCCTACCTTTCTCATTAACGCCACGTTTTAGATACCTGATTGAGAAGCATAATAAGTTACCATTACTTAGATAAAAAAACATTAAGTGCTACAAATAAAAATGTAAAACATGCTCATTCAGATTGTTTGGAAGCATTAAAATTCATAACCAACTGAATCTTCTATCTTTAATCTATGTATCTGTTTCAAGCACAGTTTCCAATGGGAGGTAAAATTTATGTCAGTGCTCTTACCTTGTACCAGCATAATGTCGGGAACGTCTTGCAATGAGGGTGAGCTTAAAGTCTCGTCCAGACACAGAAAGGGTTGCCTGTATTCACAAAGTATGAAGTCATTGAGAAAAAGCAACCAAGTAAGTGTATCTTAGTAAAGTAAGCAAATCAAGTTTACAAACAAAAAAGAAATGATGCAGCCACTCTTAATTGTCATGAAAACTTTCATGAATTAAAACATGTCTAAAAGAAAGATTCAAAACATTGGATCACAAAATAAATAAATCTAATGAGTTTTTCATCATTAAACAGAGAGTCACCTAAAACCAAATTGCACTAGAGATACACAAATGAAACAACTATCAAATGCTTGAAAAGTAGATTTATAATATCCAGGGTTCTAGAAAAGGTCATAAAGCTTGTAACCAGATACACAAACATAGCAGAGGAAATTGCAGGATAAACAAGCTTCAGCAACCATGGGAAAAGGCAGAGAAGTTGGTAACTTATCCATAATCATCAGTTACCTGTTTGAAAAACCCATAGACTAATGCAACTGTCCATAGAGTATTCTGGAGATGATTTCGGATTCCCCGTGTCAAGAACTCATTCCAAACAAACATTGTCTCATACAGAACATGGCTTGTCTCGCTATTGCAGAGGTTCTTCTGAAGACTGCGCATGACATGGTAGGAATAGCTAAAAAAGAAGTCCTTTGTAAGGTCAACCATGCAGAGAAGCTTCTTATATCTAAAAAGTTTCAATGAGGAAACGGTGGATTAGTCAGCAATTAAACTGTGCAAAAGCTCTAAGTAGAGCTTAAAGAACTGAAAGAACCAGAAAATAAGATATTAGATCAAGACTAAAAAGATCCACTTCTCCAGAATTCAGCACTTGACAAACAAAAGAAGAATGCTTGAGTGTAACTTAAGAAGCTTCTGTGCTTCTTAGTGTAACTTAAGAAGCTTCCGTTGCACAAATGCAGAAGCACAGAAGCTTTCAAACACAGCCTCAACAAAATGAAAACGATGCTTAAAAAACTAACCATGAATATAAATTAAAGTTGCAATTTTGGCAACAAGAGGCAGTTGCCCAGGTGAGTATGAACTCGTGGTTTTCTGAAGAATGGTACACACTACATACTTTTCAAATGGATAAAATTTCACCAAATACAGTTACTAGATCTTGCTTGCCTTCCCAGTACCATGACAAATTACATATAAAAGTAGAATGGACTAAAGACCTGTTCTCATTCTTATAATTACTGATATTGGAACAAACATCAGAATGAGGAAGTGGAATCATTGCACTTTTGGAGATTGCGTATACATTATGACCACAAATTGCACCAATCTGCCTTCTTTTCGTAATTAGTAGCATGTAATATGGCCCCAAAAACTTGATAAACCCTGAAAAGATGAAAACAAGATCATCGCCATAACATGGCCAAGATTTCCAAGCACAACAGCCATAGAGATAAAAGAATGTCAACTTTGCAGTACATACCAACAATTCCATAACAAGTGGTAACAAACTTGAGCCCACCAGTGGCCTTGTTTCCTTCGTGTATCCGCTTCAACAAATCAGAACATTCACTTTCTGTATATGTGGTAGAATCTTCACGAATATTCAACTCTGAAGGTTCTAATCGACCAATCTTTAGCACCCTCCAATAAGTCCTACTCTTATCCCTCCCTATCATGTAAAAATTCTGCAGAAAATGAAACTACACACAATTATACATATCACAAGCTAGTATAATACACAACTTGTTGACTAAAATCCAAAATTCCAAAGATGTAGCAATAACATGACATCAAATTCATTAGAGGAAAGGGAAGTAACAGCAATTAAACCAATTGAAACAGAAATTGCATACAATTATACATGGTACAGAACATGCAAGTCACTAGAAGTCGTTGACTACAATACAAAATTCACAGCAATGCGAGGGCATCAAATTAAACCGTTACAAGATTTTCATTAGAAAAAAGGCAAGTAACAACAATTAAAACAATGAAAAAACAGAAGAGTTCTCACGAAGATCAAAAGTAAAATAGTACCGATCGAGTCTCGTAGAGCCTGAATTTCTGCATATACACGTGCTGCGAACGAGACAACTCTTCGTAGCTTAGGTTTGGAGAGCTAGGAACTTCCTCATTATTCTCAATTGACGCCATCGGCTCTCCCTCGCTCTATATAGAAATATATATATAACACAAATAAATTTCAAAAATTTTTGGGGGATTTCTCGAGTTCAGATCTCTCCCCGAGCCGCGGGCTCAGGGAATTTATCTCAAGAGCATGCAAATGAGCTCCAAATTCGAAACCGGAAAAAGAAACTATAATCTTAGAAAACAATCGCAAGCCTTGCAAATAATGGAGCTTGGTTGCTTCAAATACAGCATACTCTTGAACTCCTTGTCTTTCCGTTTCTTATTTGTATCTCTCTGTCTCTGTCTCTATTTCATTATCTTCTTCCTTCCACTCCCCGCCGGATTTAGGCGGCGTGATCCTCCAAATTCACGAGCAAAGCTGGAGATCCAACGCCACCAGGCGAATAAGCCAAAATAATGCGGTGGCACGAGGAAGCAACGTTGTGTTTTGAGAACGGAACCTATTCATACAAAAATAGGAGATCGAGAGTTTAAGGCGAAAAGAAGAAGAGGAGGAGAAATCAGAGGATTTTAGGAGGTTTCGAGAAGAGACGTTTTCTTTTTTTCCTTTTTTTTTTTGGTTTTTGGGGGAAAGAGCAGCTAATTATTGGTGATGTTCTTATTTGTTTTTGTTTATATATAGAGAGAAGATAGAGATATACACAACGCAGGAACTTTGGTGGTGGTGATGCTGCTTGTTATTTACTTATTATTATTGAGGAACAAAAGAAACATGGGAAAGAAATAATGGGAGAGAAGCTGAGATCCAAAGAACAAACCAAAGCCACAACTTGACCCACCCCTTTCAATTATTCATTATGTCCACATATATGTAAAATAATATTATGTTCAATTAACCAGCATTATTTACAGCTAACTAACTGGCTTAAATTGATGCAAAGACAAAGCCATTCCATTTAAGGGAGCACAAATTAAAAGAAAAAGCATCTTATGGTAATTGAGGAAGAGATAAAATGTAGCCAGCACTGCACGGTTCATTTGCAATTAGGGAAATTAATCAAGGCAGTAATCCAGATCTGAAGCTTTGTCTGTTGCAACCAACAAAGCCACATCATTGGTGTTGAGTTTGTTCTATTCAAAGAGAAGGGAAAAGCTAACAAATGTTGACGATGCAAATAGACCATAGATTGTGAATTTCGCATACAGCTTGCTTGGAAAAATAAATGGTTTTACTTTTATCCAAATAGAGCATAAATGAAAATGATGATAGAGCTTCTTAAATCAAAATTCCTGGCCAGTCTTTTGTTTACGTGGGGACGCCAAGAAAAGAATGCGGCTTGTTGCTATTTTCCTTTTAATACACAAGCATATGCTCATCATGTTCATTGTTCGCATAATAATCAAGGAGATTTTTCAAATCTTCTTAGATCCAAAGAATATTATTTTCTAAAAATTTACTATGATTTATGATTTTTTAAAAAAAAAAGTGTAACCCCATATATCATTTAAGAAATTATTGATGGTATTTGAACCCTTGACCTCGTAGCAATCATTGTGTTTAGAACTCTCGCCCTGACCCTCGCACACGCCTGAGTTACGTGGAAAGAAAGCCTTGGTGTATCCATTATTGACATTTATTTAAATAACCATAAAATACATTTTGATGTTCTGAGACTAATTGAACTGTAGTTGGTTTGAGGTAGTCAATGAATTGACATGACAGATACAATGTTAGCTTTTTGCAAGATCCTACCTTTTTATTTCGCCCAAGGATCTTCACCAAAAGATGTCATTTGGTTTTTTATACAACGCAGGTCTCATGTGAGTACCATTATACAAGCACTCCCAACTGCTAACTGTTCCCACCGACCACATCTCCCCAGTGCAACCTTTTCTAACCAATGAACCAGCAGCAGCAATGCAAGTAGTCGAAATGTTATTATGCAGAACCTACCTACTTTTTTTAAAAATAATTTCCGTGACATAGAAAACATAAAAGTGCTGGTCGTGAGTTTATTACTGCAAGTTCTGTCCTTCTCCTTCACGAAATGTTTAGTCTTTCTCAGTTGAAGAACAGATCTTTCAGGCTGAGCGACCCCACCAAGGATGGAGTTCCATTCCATAAAGCATTTGCAATTTGCTTGTGCATTCTTTCAGTTGGATGGACACAATCAAAAAAGATGCATTCGCTCGGGTTGTTGCATAACTCAAAACTTTGTTGAGCCTCCACAGGTCACTTGACCACGGTATGGTCCAGTTCCACGACAAGCATCCTCTCCATCTTTGAAACCTTCGAACATTTAAAGTTTGAATGAGCTAATTATTTTTTATTCTACATTAGGTTATCAACAAATTTTCAGAATAGGAATGATGTTAATGGTGCGAAAGAAGAGAAAAGAAATGGTGAGAGTGTACCGTATTTGGAGGGATTCTTTGATCTATCATCTAGCCAGTTGTAGAAATCAGGGTTGGAATACTTGAACCCTGGCAACCGACTTCAAAGTTGGCGAGGACAGCTTTGAGAGCGGAGTTATGTGCCCTTGCAAGGGCAGAAGCTGCTTCCAGGCAACACCATTGTTGAGAGCAGAGTTACGTGCCCTTGCAAGGGCAGAAGCTGCTTCCAGGCAACCACCATTGTTGCTGGCTTCCAAGTTCACTGCTCTCAGGGCTGGTATACATCCTAAAGGACACATGCTTAGAAAGACAAATTTTCTAGCTCCTTTCTTATGCAAAATCTGTAAAAGGAAAGACAAAACAGAAGCAAAGACCAGTTGATACGTCTTTTCTAAATGGTTTTACCTGAATCGCATTCGCCAAATTTCCAATGACCATGCCCACATATTTTTCCAGGGAGTAAAGTTCTTGCATTTTGGGATTTTGGATATATCCGCCAATGTAGTCATTGCTTCCAATACTAAAGAGAAAAACAGCTTCAGTTACAAGTTCCTTTGCATTTTCTTCTCCCAGCTTTTCTGTCAATGATGTTTGCACCTCTTCAAAGTACTTTATTTCGTGTTGGTAGATCAATCGTCTAATCACAACATAGTACTTCAGTTCTAAGATAGAGGATCGGAAACTCTTTATCAAACGTATTCTTAGTGTGTCTCTGTTAAGCACAGAGATCACCAAATATATATGGTTGCCAAAAATATCAATCTTCATGCTTTAGCCATCATGTAGAACAGAAACGGTCTTTTTTTGTTTAAATTTTCTTCAAGGTGTAAAAGAAGGAACTAGAAAGAACAGAACATCTAGTGAAGATATCGGTGAGATCCTTACCAACCCTTGATGAGTTTCATGATGACAACCAGCTCCATCAGATGCGAAGTTAACCCCATTCGTATAATCGATAGATGGCTGCAAAAATGGAGGAAGAAATCGACAGATTCGACGAGGATAAAAACCTTAAAAAGAGTCCAGTCTCAACTGTTTACGGTTACGATCGTTGATATGCAAATGATATTTGCTGATTTGGAAATATGTTTTACTTCAATTTGTTATTGTTTGCTGATTGTGGATCCCAAGTCCTTCACGGTTAAATTATTAAGTATGGTTTCAAAAACGGGCGTATCAAAACTTGTATTGCTGTTTTAAATAAAAATTCTAATTACAATTTTAGATACGGTGCACTGCAGCTGATGAAAAATTATCAATATACACATTATCGAAATTAATATTTCTTTATTTAGTTAATTTCTTACCCACATTTTTACTTAAACATACATATTTTGTTTAAAAGCCAACATCACTTACAATTACTTGTTAATTTTTGTTATAGCAAAAATCATCAATACTTCACACCACGTCCTTATATTTAAAAATATGGTCAATTTTTAAATCATACACACTTATGCAATAAATTGATTAGCTAAATATATGATTATTAACAAATAGATAGATTTTTATCATTGAACATGTCTTGGAATAAACTTCAACATTGACGAATTACCTCCTTTATATTTACATTCTCTACGCCAATTATAATATAGAAAACAAAGTATAAGATTATAAGATAAACAATATTAAAATTATAAAATTAAATAACTAGCATACCACTAAAATATAAATTATGCACAAAAAAATTTAAACTCCTAATACCACTCTTCTTTGATTATACATATTGACATGCCCTTTTAAATTAATACAAGATTCCACCCTTATGGTGTTACTTCTTCACCTTAGAAATTTTCTTTTTTGTCTAGTCTTTATGAAGTGATTTCAAGCACTTTTTATATTTAAAGATTAATTGGTTTCTTTTGTCCAAATTATTTATTCGTTTGTTACACCATCATGTGTTGGATTGGAATTTTCTACTATGTTAGAATGTGTTTAAGGGTTAAATTTCATCAATTTGAAATAATTATAGATAATAAATACAATAATTACTATAGTGAGGAAGAGCCTTGGATTGCTTCTTTGTGACTAGAACGTCATAGGATCGAATTATGGAAATAGCCTTTTTGTAAAAAAATTACAAAGGAAAGGTTGCTTACATTGATGATCCTAAGCGGAGAGTCTTGTACTCTGAGTACGTTGACTTAAATACACTAATTACTATAGTACAAACAAACATTCACATTACAAAGTATAAAGCTTGGAAAGTATTAGGAAAGATATCATTATCTTTAATGTAAATGATTAAATTAATTAGTTTAGATGAGATCAAATCCCACAATAGGTGGATCATTAATTGTTAGCTATAGATGATGGAGTGATTATCTCTTGTACATTGGTATATATTCCGTACTATCATTCTGTGATAATAACATACACTACAGATGGCAATTCAAGCCAAGACACTGCATTCTTGCTTTCTTTACCTGGTATCAGAGCATTGTTCCTGGTGCAATTGAAAACCATCGTTCCATCTCACAAACAAGATGACAACCGAAGGCTAAACATCATCAGACAAATCTCTCTCAAAATACACAAGTATGGATCCATCAAACCCATACTTCATTCATCATTCTGACCAACTTGGACACAGGCTTGTTCCAACAAAATTAAATGGAGCCAATTATCCATCATGGAGCAAATCAATGATTCATGCTCTCACAGCCAAGAACAAAATTGGTTTCATCAATGGCTCAATTCAGCCACCTTCAGAGGATTAACAACCAGCAGAATTTACTTTGTGGAATCAATGTAACAGCATGATTCTATCGTGGCTGACACACTCGGTGGAATCTAATCTAGCAGAAGGAGTTGTTCATGCAAAAACTGCTCAACAAGATTGGGAGGATCTCATAGATAAATTCTTACAGAAGACTACTTCAGCAATCTTTCAAATACAGAAATCCCTAGCATCTATCTCTTAAGGTACCATGTCAGTTTCATCATATTTCACAAAGATTAAAGGACTATGGGATGAATTAGATACATATCGCACGCTTCCGACCTACAATCAAATGAAAGCACACTATGACCAAAGAGAAGAAGATCGGTTGATGCAATTTCTCATGGGTCTCAATGAAACTTACAAAACGGTCCGCACCAATATCCTCATGATGTCGCCACTACCCAATGTCCGACAAGCCTACTCCCTTGTCATTCAAGAAGAGATGCAACGCCAAATGAAATCGGAATCAACCGAAAACTTTTCAATTGTTGCTGCAGTACATGGTCGAGTGAACAACTCCTCAAAGGCTTCCAAAGATAATTATTGTGAACATTGTACTATATCAGGTCATACAATTGAAGATTATCGTACTCTGAAGTTTCATTGGAAATTTTGTGACAAAAAAGGTCACACTGAGGACAGGTGCAGATACAAAAATGGGACGTGGGTTCCTAACAACATAGGAACTCAAATCAATCGCTCCCATCAGTTGCAACAACAATAACATGGCTCTAGGGGGAATTGACGTAACCCTTTTCCTGCTGCTAATGTGACAGATTCATCACAACTGACGCATGAGGGAGATCTGTGAGACAACAATTCCTCCAAATCAGTGCAAGGATTCTCAGCGGAGCAACTTCAATAACTTGCTCAAGCCATATCCATGATGAATCAGAATCCTAGTCCTGGTAACAACGATGCATATGCAAATGCAGCAGGTCTGTCTATATCTCCTAATGCTTTAATCAATTCTGTATTTACAAAACCTTGGGTTTTGGATAGTGGAGCTACTGATCACATCACCTCTGATCCAAAACTCCTTGCTCTAACAAAGCCCTCATTAGTCCCTATTGTGAATCTACCTACTGGCTCTTCTGTACCAATCACCTCCACAGGTACTGTATTTTTTAACCCAAACATAACATTAGACAATGTTTTATGTGTTCCCTCCTTTCATTTAAATCTAATGTCTGCCAGCAAACTCACTAACGCCCTGAACTGTTGTGTCATCCTCTTTCCAAATGGTTGTGTCTTATAGGACTTGGTTACAGGGAGGATGATTGGCTCGGGTAAACAACACGATGGTCTCTATTACATGTCTCCGTTGCAAAGGACATTTAACTCCTTTCAAGTGTCTCACACTCTAAACTTGTGGCATATGTGCCTTGGACATCCGTCACCATCACGCCTCAAGCTGTTTTCTCCCTTGTTACCTTCCAGTACCGTTTCTTTTCATAATAATTGTAATATTTGCCCCATGGCTAAACAAACAAGACTACCATTTCCTTTAAGTTCAATATCAACTTATGCTCCATTTGATTTGTTACATTGTGATATTTGGGGTCCGTATAAAGTTCCCACACATTCAGGGGCACGATTTTTTCTCACCATCGTAGATGATTTCACTAGATGCACATGGATATTTCTTATGTAACACAAATCTGAAACACAAAATATCTTGCAGTCTTTCATCACCTTTGCTTATACACAATTTCATGCATCTGTTAAGGCAGTAAGAGTCAACAATGACACTGAATTCTTTTCTATGCGTAACTTCTTTCAAAATCATAGGATTGAATATCAACGTTCTTGCGTTTACACTCCACAACAAAATGGAGTGGTGGAACGTAAACATCGCCACATTCTCAACATCGCACGTGCATTACTTTTCCACTCTCATTTACCTCTTATTTTCTAGGGAGAATGTGTTCTGACTGCAGTGTATCTCATAAATTCCTTACCATCTCCATTATTGTCCAATAAATCTCCTTTTGAGTTGTTGTATCATCATCCACCTTCACTTGATCACTTACGGGTCTTTGGTAGTCTATGCTATTCAACTGTGGTACATCCTAAGCAGAAATTTGATCCTTGTGCCAAGAAATGCATATTTTTTGGTTATCCCACTAGCCAAAAGGGTTACAAGCTTTATGATATGGAGTCCAACACCTTCCTTGTAAGCAGGGATGTCACGTTTTATGAAACTATCTTTCCATTTTCTCACGATCCTCATCCATCTACCCAAGACTCTGTCTTACCCAACCTTACCCTTGATATACCATCATCCCTTACCTCAAATATAGCTGCGTTGCCTGCACCTGATGAGACTGCACTTCACACATACGAATCTGAGCCTGATGAGTCTAATTCCTCTTCCTTGCTAGCTGAACCAACGACAACTCCGTCTGATCTCCACTTGCCTCCAATTCCTCCTGTGCGTCATTCCACTTGACCTAAACAAGCTCCGGCATAGCATAAAGACTACGTGATGCAATCTCAAGCTAATCATTCCACCTCAGGCTCAAGTCCATCACACAGTACACGGTATCCTCTCTCCTATTTTCTTTCATATTCTCGTTTATCTTCTACCCATCGTGCCTTTCTAGCTAACATTACAGGTCAAAAAGAGCCCACATCTTATGCTCAAGCTATTCTTGATCCAAATTGGCAACAAGCCATGAATACAGAATTGACAACATTACAGCAAAATAACACATGGAATTTAGTTCCTCTCCCCATTGGCCATAAACCAATCAGATGCAAATGGGTTTACAAAATTAAGTACAACTCCGACGGAAGCATCGAATGATACAAAGCTTGCCTTGTTGCTAAAGGTTACACGCAGGTTGATGGCATTGATTACCGGGAGACATTTTCCCCCACAGCCAACTCACTACACTTCATTGTTTCCTTACTGTTGCTGCTACACACAACTGGTTCACACACCAACTAGATGTTCAAAATGCCTTTCTTCATGGAGATTTGCATGAGGTTGTGTACATAGAACCTCCACCCGAACTTTACTGATAGGTGGAGAACATTGTATGTCGGTTTAACAAGTCCCTCTATGGATTAAAACATGCCTTAAGGAATTGGTTTTCCACCTTCTCAGATGCCATTCAGAAGGCTGGTTATCGACAATCCAAAGCAGACTATTCTCTCTTCATAAAGGCTTAAGGTACTTCATTTACTGCAGAACTCATCTATGTTGATGACATTCTTCTAACAGGCAACGATCTCCAAAAAATGAATCATCTCAAGGAGTGTCTTCTCAAGCACTTTCACATCAAAGATTGACTTGAAATATTTTTTGGGGATTGAGTTTTCTCGTTCCAAAAACGGGATCTTCATTTCTCAAAGAAAATATGCACTGGGTATTTTGCAAGACTCAGGACTTACAGGCGCACACCCAGATAAATTCCCAATGGAACAAAATTTAAAATTAACTCTCAAGGATAGAAATTTGATGAATGATCCAACTAAATATAGAAGATTAGTTGGCAGACTAATCTACCTCACTGTCACAAGGCAAGATATAGTCTATTCAGTCTAAACATTGAGCCAATTTATGCAAGAGCCTCGCAAACCACATTGGGATGTAACAATACGAGTTCTTAAGTATATCAAAGGGACTCCTAGCCAAGGTTTATTGCTACCTTCCAACCATAACCTAATGTTGAAGGCCTTTTGCGACCTAGACTGGGGAGGATGTCGGGCTACATGAAGGTCAGTTACAGGATATTGCATCTTCCTTGGGACTTCACTCATATCATGGAAATCTAAGAAGTAGACTAATGCTTCAAGATCATCAGCAGAAGCTGAGTATCGAGCCATAGCGAACACATGTTTGGAGCTAACTTGGCTGAGCTACATTTTGCAAGATTTGAAAGTTTCACTAACGGCTCCTACACCACTGTATTGTAACAATCAAGCAGCTTTGCACATTGTAGCAAACCCCATATTCCACGAGTGCACGAAGCACATTGAAATAGATTGCCATATCGTTCAAGAAAAATTGCAAGCTGGAATGATCAGTCCTTCCTACATACCAACACGTTTCCAACTAGCAGACATATTCATAAAAGCCTTGGGAAAGGATCAATTTATGACACTGCGTAACAAGTTGGGACTTTATAATATTCACTTGCCAATTTGGGGGGGAGTATTAGGAAAGCTATCATTATCTTTAATGTAAATGATTAACTTAATTAGTTTAGATGAGATCAAATCCCACAATAGGTGGATCACTAATTGTTAGCCATAGATGTTGGAGTGATTATCTCTTGTACATTGGTATATATTCCGTACTATAATTCTGTGATAATAACATACACTACAGATGACAATTTAAGCCAAGACACTACATTCTTGTTTTCTTTATAGAAATTTTTATGAATATAACAACCGAAAGTGGAGCTAATGCATTTAAACAAGCATACTCATGCATATTTAAGAATAAAAAACTTATTCTTTATGCCTTATTGGACATTACTAATCACTATTTTCAAATAATGCTCATATAGGCACTTCTAATATTGGCATCGCATGGCAGTGGCACTAATTTTACCATTGACATTGAGTGGATTTTAATAGATTAAGTAGGAAGAGATTGTGAAGTGCATATAAACAGAACATATAATACAAAGGTAACATTAAATTAGTTTTTAATAATTACACTAGACAATTTTATTCCTTAGTTTCTATTTTGACTATATTCAAAGTATATGGTTTGTGCCTTCTTATCTTTAAAATTAGAATGTCCAGAGATAAATTGAGACTTTTTATGAAATGACATGATTGCCTTAAGCTAGGAATAGGAATTTTTATAACAAGAGAAACCATAACCTATCTAAAATTCATTAAAGTTGCCTATATTTCCAAAGTAGCAAAAAAGTAGAAAAATGATTTAAAACTTGTCTTGCCTCCAAAATATTATGGTTCACAGTTAAATTGCAACCTGTTCTTTTACAAGATATTTATGTGTTATCTCTCAAAGCAAAACATCTAAATTAATTATGCAGTAAATGACAAGTAACAACAAGCTTATCAAACTTTTTATGTTGCGAGTAGGAACTAATGAATTGGGGTGATAAGATGTGTTATTTCAGTGAAAGACAGAAACAATTAGCGCCATTTTGAGTTGTACATATATATTTGTGAAGCTGGAACCTAAACCCATACTAAAGCTAAAAAAAAAAGACACCTAAACCCATACTAAAGCTCAAAAGTTTTATTTTTTAAATGTCTACATTTGGCTTGAGTCTCAGTCAAGAACTCGAAATATTGTGAATTTTCATATAGCAAAGGAAGATATTGTAAACGAAAGACATAACATAAAGTTAACAACAAATCAGTTTTCAATAACTGTACTAGACAATTTTATTCGCAAATGTAGCTAGTTTCTACTTTGGCTATGTAGAAGGTATATAGCTTGTTTTTTAAATCAGGAACTAGAGAGAAGCCAAGATTTTTTGCTAACTAATGCGGTTGTCTCAAGCTAGGACTTTTTGCAACAAACAAATTAATACATCAAAAGGTCATAAAAACTATTGAAGTTGCTAAATTTTAACAGCAAAGAAAGAGTCGACCTATAAATTAAAACTTGTCCTGCAGCCAAAATGTTGTGACTCTATTATTCTAATATCATTATATCTAAGATGCAACATGTTCTTTATAAGATGTTGCCTGTTATCTTTCAAATCAAAATGTCCAAATCATTTATCCAAATACAATTACAGTGAGACCAGATTGAGTTAATTTCGAAAAATCTAAAATTTTTAATATACATTAAAGTAGGTATAAATATAAAAAATGAAACAATACAATGCTAACTTTAACTTTTAGTCACTTGTATTAAAGAACAATTGCAACAAAAGGATCCCAAATATCAACACAACTAGTACCTTTCATTCAGGCTTTATTGAACACTGCTAACATTTTCTCTAAGTTTCGTAATATATTTAAAAGAAAGAGCGTTCTACTTTTAAGCAAGAGGCATGACTCCCTCCTCTCTATTTGCTGCTATTTCGTTTCCCTAAAAGGTATTCCATTAATTATAAATGTAATACAAGGTATTTGGAAAACTTTCATTGAAACTTTTTGTTTTTAGGATCTACATTGATATGAATAAAACAAGCTAAGACGATGCATAGAAAAGAAAAAATAGATCCCTTATACAGTTTATAAAGTTGTTGGACATTTTTGTTCTTTCCCATAAAGTTGGACAACATTTAATTGCATTATTTGGTTTTTTAAATAAATTATCAATTAAGTTATGTAATTTGATCCAGATAAAGATAATAAAGTGGTCCAATAAATGATCTAAATTAATGAGTCGAATTTCATGTGAAAAATGGATCCCGATTAGTGTGGACTAGACCCATATCGGTCTTGTGATGGGGAAGCCCGATATGGAAGCTATATATAAAGGTTAAGGTCTCTTGCAGTTGCTCATATCAATTGTAAGCAAAAGGATTCTTTGACCCGTTAAGAGAGCTTATGTTTTGAGAAAACTGTAGAAAAGTGTTAATCGAGTTGCCCTTTGACATCAGAGGGCAATGCATTGTGTACGCGCTCGACAGTGCTATAGTACTCGCTGATCGGCAGTAAGGCTGGCGTGTGCAACATAATCGCATTCTGCCGAGTGGCACCATGCATTGGAGGATGCATATGGTGCTTGCACTCCCACAAGCCCGGGACAACTAGCACTTGCAGTGCACGCGCCACATCCATGCCGACACATAGACCGCTAGGATCGAGACACGTGGCTGCCCGTGTAGTGCATGCACCATACAGTGACCGCGTGTCGTGTATGCGCATGGAGGCGCATTTGGCGCGGGTTGTGACACGCCCGTGCGCCCTAGCCTCGCACAGCTGACGCTAGGCAGACGTCAGCCGTATGGAAATCTACAGTAATTTTCAAAAGAAAAAACATGAAAATTTCAGATTTCCTATAATGGTACCCCGGGGTGTTTTGAGTCAGTTTTTGGGTCCAGGAAATTCATAAAGTGATTTTTTTCCATTTTTTTGGATTTATTACATTAGTAATAAATTAAAGTTTAACCCTAGAAAAAGGAGTTAAGGTGTTCTGAATCCGCTTTTGAGTTAATTTTCATGCTTAAGACATCAAATGAGGGAGATACTTTAAGCTTTCATGTCTCGGGTCTCATGTTTAGTGGTTGGGATTGCATAATAATTAATTAGAAAAGGAACAAAGACATTCTGAAGCCATTTTTGAGTGAATTTTTATGCAACAAACTTACCATGAGGTAGATACATGAGGTTCTTATGTCTCGGGTGGTCGGTTTAGTGTTTAATAATGAACAATAGTCACTATACTGAGATTTTTCTTTTATGAAAGTCTCAAATGAAGTTTTCAGAGAATGTCTTTAGCACAAGTTTATAACAATGAGACTGTGCATTCGAGTTTTGCATTTATTTAAATTACATTGTCCCATGCCATATGCCCATAAAGAATGTGAGGATAACATAAAGATATATCCCTTGTATTTGTGGACTTTTTGGGTTCTAATAAGGATGTAGTCACCACAGTGGCCTTTCGATTCAGTATTTAAATTGTTCTGCTTACACGTTAGGGGATGTCTCTGGTCTTATGTTTGGCTATTATGCCCATAGGTGTTGGCCTTACATGAGATTTTGAGATGTACATATAGGCATTGGATAGAAGAAAGTCGTTGCTTGAATGATCTATTCACCCACACATGGTAGTGTCATGAGAGTTGATGGTTTGTACTTTGATCGCTTTTATGTGGAAGTCTAGTTGCATATATTATGCATTCATCCCACAGGTGTTTTATAATATGTGTGACCAAATTTTTAGTAAAGATACTGTTTAAAGGCTTTGAGTATCATTTTTATCTTACATTTGTGCTAATTTAAACATTATTATTTTGAAGTCACCTTTTCGGTCAATAAAATCAGTGTCACCATTGAAACCCTGACTGGTTTCAATATAAAGAAGAGAACTGAGGATATATTGAATGCTATGAAGATAGCTAAGGTTGATATGGCCACACGGATGGATAGGCCATCTCTACCTACATCCATAAGCTTGAAAGCTTATAAAGCAACCGATAAAGCTTGGGATCGGTCTAACAAATTATGTCTTATGACCATTAAGAGATCCATACCTAACCATCTGCTTAATGAACTTTCGGACACAGAAATAGCGAAGTAATTTCTTGGTAATGTCTCCCAGAGGCACACAGTCCCACCTAGTGTTGAGACAAGTGCCTTAATGAAAGAATTATTCTCTATGAGGTATACGGGAGAAGAGGGAGTAAAGGAGAACATATCAAGAATGATACATCTTCACAGTAGACTGAAGATGTTAAACATTCCTCTTCTTGATGTCTTTATAGTTCATTAGACTCTGAAAACAATTCTTTCAGAGTTAAGTAATCTGGTGATGACATATTATTCATAGGATGAGGAATGGGACTTTAATGCTTTGATTGCCCATTGCATTGCTGAGGAGGAGAAACTCAAGCTTGCTACTCCTACAAGCCTCAATGCAACTAAAGGGAAGGCAAAGATGAAACCCACTAAGATCAAAGGTAGAAAGACTAAATCTTCTCCATGTACTGATGCTAGTCAATCCAGTGCTAGTAAAGGTCCTAGGGACATAAAGTAACCAGCAGTAAGAGGTCTACAAAGGAAAGACAATGACCATTAGATAACTCCTTGGCTTGTCAATTTATGAATCTGATTTGTGATAGTCGTATTAAGTACTTAATGACTATATAGTGGAGTATTTGATCAAAGTGCTTCCAAAATGCAAGGGTTCATATCCAAGATAAAGCTAAATAAAAGGAAGGAGGAATTGATGATTCACAGCAATGAAGAAGCGTTTGTAATATCTATAGGGGATGTATGTATTGAACCATGTTGTAAGGTTCATTTTGGTTTCTTACACGACAAATTTTATATGTGATCTTTGGATCAATTTTAGACAAATAAGGTTGGCGTTTTGTATTTAATACTTTTATTATATAGTTGTGTTTAATGCAAAACATAATGGTACAAATTTTTTTATATTGTTTGTATAGAATGTGTCTTATCCCGAATTAGATATATGTTTCTTTGTATCTTGCTAAATAAGTCATAAAATGAAGGACCCTGATGAATGAAAAGTCATACATGGTGTAGCATAAAAGTTTAAGCCGTATTTCTAGAGTTAGGGTTGAGAGATTGATTAAGGAAAGCATTCTCTCAATTCTAGATTATGATGATCTACAAACATGTTGACTGTTGCAGGGGTAAGTTGACTAATAAGGATATTAGGGTCAACTCATGTTTCTGACTTGTTGAGTCTGATACATATGGATATTAGAAGACCTTATACAGTTGCATTGTGTAATTCCGAATGTATTATGACATTTTTTGATGATTATTCCTATTATAGTTATGTGTTCTTGCTTAAAGACTAAAGGTTGAGAACCAACTGGGAAAATTCATTCAGAATGTTAGATCTGACCATGGAGGAGAATATTATGGCAAACATGGTATTTTAGGACTTAAAAGGGTATGTTTGCTAGATATATGGAATCGGTTAGGATAGTGACTTGATTCACTATATCGGGTAGTCTTGAGGAAACTAATGTGTTGCCGAAAGGCATAATCGTACCCTAAAGGATTGAATAAGTCAATGCAGAACAAGACTAATCTGCCTTATTATCTAGAAGTGTGAAAACACAGCCTTGCACACATTCGTGTATGAGGCTGTCCTACTAAGGTAGTATAATCCTTATAAAGAAAAATTGCATGCTCATTATGCTCATCTCTATTTAGTAAGATATCCTGACCACTCTAAAGGCTACGAATCTTACTATAGAGAAGGAGGGACAAGAATGGTGGAATCAGAAACAACTAAGTTTCTAGAATACAATATCTATGATGATGGTGGATCCTTTGACCCTTCAGATGGAATCGGTTGGGATAGTGATTTGATTCACTATACTAGGTAGTCTTGAGCAAAATGGTGTGTTGTCGAAAGGTATAACCGCTCCCTAAAGGATTGAAAAAGTCCATGCAGAACAAGACTAATCTACTTGATTATTTATAAGTGTGAAAACACAGCCTTCCACACATTCGTGTATGAGGCTGCCCTACTAAGGTAGTACAATCCTTATAAAGAAAAATTTGATAGTTGTCAATTGCATGATGTTTTAGTGTTTAATTTGTTATTTAGTGTGAATTTGAGTGTTAAGTATGCATTTAGGGTTTAATTATGTTAGTTTGAGTGTTTGAGTGTTTTTTATCGGTTATATTAAGTTTTTAAGCTTAAATGTTATATTTTTGAGGTGCCATAATGTGCTTGTTAGTGTTTCAGGGTAAACGGTGAAGAATAGAGAAAACTCGAGGAGTTTTTGGCCAAATCCATAGGCCACAATCGTGCACAGCAGGGCCATGATCGTGATAGAGAAGGATGAGTCAGCAACAGCCAGGCCACGATCATGCACCTGGGGCATGATCGTGATAGAAAATCTCCAAGTCATGCCACGATTGTGCACACTGGGCCATAATGGTGATAGAAAGGTTAAGGCATGGACCACGATCGTGGCAGGTAGGGCCACGATCGTACCCTACATCGGGCTGATACAGAAACTCGAGTTTTGAGTGATTTTTCGAACCATTTAGACCCTAAATTTGACCTAGCCCCTACAACGTATAAATAGAGCATGAGAAGTCTTTAGAGAGCCTAAAGAGTCATGCAAAAGAGCTTGATTCCACCAATTCCAAGAGAAGACCTAGAAAGAAATCAAGAGATTGAGGAAGGAGACAAAGGAAGAGAGACATAGAGACGAGCTAGACGTGACGTACTTCCTAGAACAGGTGGTTTCTTACTGTCGCTGTCGCCGCCTCCTCTACTCCGTTCCTGACATGTTTTCCATTTATTTCAGTCTTATTCATGTATAGGATTGAAATAGGTGTTAAGATTCGTTTTTGTTGAATGTTGAGTTATTGTTTATACTCAACTTTGGATCTTGATTTTTGAGATTAATGAAAATCGATTAATTGTATTTTTATTGAGTTAATTGTGATTTCAATTCTGCTTTTAATAACTTGGCAACAAACTGAGAGGGTGAGTTGGGTAAAAATAATCAATTTAGGCTAACGAGAGTTAGGTGAATTGATAGGTTAAGAATTAAATCTAACCGATAAAATTGTATAACGAGAGATCGAGTATAGATTCCCAATAGGTTAATAGAAAACTTAGAATTAATTTAGGTTTTGGGCCAATTGCAAATCGAGAGATCACAATTCCATAATTTAAATTAGGGATCATCAATTAGGGTTAAGAATTATAACTCGAGAGAGAGTAATTCACCTTAGGACCGTCTAGACCCATTAAGTTAGTGATTGCATAATTGGTTAGGTTTCCAATAATTTCTAATCAAAATCCCCTTTCTCTCACTTAGTGATTTATAGGTTAATTTCGGATTGGGTTATGTGATTACTATTTTGTTACACTTCAGCACTTTAATTTCTCATCATTGATTGTTAATTGATTTAATTTCTGCATTAGTTATTTGTTTAGAATTATTGTAGTTTAGGATGACCTTAGATTCTAGGACTAGCTTAGACTTCCTCATGGGATCGACACCTTAGGTACTATGCAAACAACCCAAGCACTTGCGGAATTTACCAAGGTTATAAATAGTAAAACTTAGCACGTGTTACCTTGCAATCAAGTTTTTGACGCTGTTGCTGGGGAGGCGATTGGTTTAGTTCCGTAGTACAAGGCTTTCACTTTCATTTTTTTAAAAAAAAGAAGTTTGGGGCATAACGTAAAGACATACTAAGATATCTTAGAATGAGAATTGAGACATTTGAAGAGCTGGATGCCAAGGAGAAATGGAAAGAACAATGATGGAAAATAGGTATTATAAGGAGCAAGAAAAATTTTGAGAACTACAATGAGTCGTAGTATGGTTAGAGAAATAACGACCCTTATTGGACCATTTACACTTCGGGGTGGCAGAACTTCCCAGATTTCTATTGGTCAAACAATGTAAGTACTGACTTGGGACACCAAGATCTATTTGAAGTTCAACATGACGAATCCAGTTCATGGGATTCTAAATTGGACAAGATCTCAGATAAGCTTACAGACATGGAAGAAGGGCAAAAGAGAATAGAAGAGTAAATTGATCAAGTGACAGAAAATCATGCTGTTTCTATTCATAACTTGGAGATTCAAGTAAGACAGCTTTCTTATGAATTTTGTAAGAGAAGTGTGGAAGACTCTTTGAGAAATATGGAATTACATCAACGAGAGCAATATGGGGCTATCACACTTAGGAATGGGGAAGAACTAGCAGAACTAGAGGAAGACCATTCCGAACCCCAACTCATTGACGACCAAGAGACAACAAAAGTGTATGAAGAAAAGAGTGCCAAACCTCCCTTCTATTCGCCAATCATAGATATACCATATGTGAAAATCGAAAAATCTAGGGTGGATGTCCATACAAAGAACCCTTCCCTTTAGATTGATGATGATGATGAGACATTCAACATGAACGATGTATTTAAGAATCTGAAGGTTAGTAGCTCATTCAGGATAATTGATGTGTTCGAATCTTTTGAAGAACAAGAGGATGAAGAACATATGACAACAGATATCGAGTTTGAAGAAATCATGGAAGTCTCTGTTTGGGAAGCACAAGAAGTAGAGGAAATGAAGATGATTAAAGAAGAAGGAGAGAAATTCACCTTCGTATAGGAAAAATTGTTGGATTCGATGGAAGATTATGGGAGTTTCATTATTCGCTATTTTGTTAACAGTTTGTTAATGGGAAGGACATTGATGAAATTAATTGGTTTTCTTAACTTTACTAATATTGTCCTTCTACTCATTTTGCAATTTGTAGCTTACTTATAGGCTACAAAACTGATATTGAATGAAAGGGATGGAAGCAAGCCGCTCATAATTGATCCTGGCCTAGTTTCCAAAAAAAAGTGTCGAACTACCGATGTTAAAAGAAGTGTTGCATGGGAGGCAACCTATGGAAAATTGCTTTCTTTGATTATTTGTGTTAGAACTTTGAATTTCATAGTTAGGATTATTTTTGTTTTCAAATAAAATCAAGAAGGAATAAGATTTCGGGATAAAGTGGATGATTGATCAAAGAAGAAGAACATGGCTGGAAGGAAGTTCTGGATGCAATCACCGAAACCAACAGAACACTTGCAGAGATGGCGCGCACATAATGACGCCAAAGCTGAGATATCTGACAGATCCATTGGTATTTCAAGTCTCAGAGTGTTTAATTACCACCTCCGACACCATCACTACCTCCATCCTTTTAGGATTTCTACCTAACCCAAATTTTCTTTTCCAAATTAGCCTTCATTTCTATTTTGTTTCTTTTTTATTTTTTGTTTTTATTTTTATTTCTATTCTTATTGTTAATTTTATCTGTTCTTTATTACTTTCAATTTTGTCTTTACCCTTCGTTCATGTGTTTATGTGTGCTTCCTTCTCACATTGAGGACAATGTGTTGTTCAAGTGTGGGGAGGGATTGTGCGTTGCTTTTAAATGTGATTTTACAAACTGCATGATAGTTATTAAGTTACATTGTGTGAAGTGTGTGAATGTATTAATGACTTAGATTGGGTGAAGTTCATTTAATTTTGGATATAGTCTATTAGGTTGTGAACAATCATTAACCTACAAAATTAGTGAATTAGGGGGTCTTTGGATAAATATACAGCCTAATTAGGACTTAGTGTAACTTTAGCACCCTTTAGATTGTCACATTCATTCATAATTGGAGGTCTTTTAACTTAAGTAGCTTAACTAGTATTTTTTTAATGAAAATGATTAGCTAAAAGCAACAAGGTAGGCAATAAAAAAATGGGTGTTAATAAATCACTATTCCATTGACCTTAGGGTTACGAATAGAGCTAGTAGTCAGTTGAAAACGTGATAATAGCTGAGAAACTGCATCGAAACGGTTCATAAATGTATGCCTTCGCGTAAAAAGACTATAATGACGTTTCAACCAAGCTGTTTAGTAAAATGACTGAGTTGAGAAACCGGAACGACATTCATCACAAATATTTGCCTCTGAGTAAAAGACTAAGTGCGGTTTAAATAAATGAAAAAAGCGTGTTTTCTTAATAAAACATACCGGACTTGTAATAAGCTTGAATTTTCATGAAAATGTATTCAGGAATAGTTACAAAGTCTGAGGGACCGAAAAATTATTAATGTGTGTGAACAATTGAAAAGGATAAATAAGTTAACACTTAGGTCTCGATGGAGTTTTATATTTAGTTCAAAGTCCCTAAACACATATTTTGCATGTTAATGATTTGACATAATTGAATGATTATGTTCTAGATTAAATTTGTTTCATGAACTTAGAGCCATTGCCTCATTTTTACATGTGTGTTATGTGTTGCTATGTGTTTTTTATTTTGTTTGCTTGAGGACAAGAAAACGTTTAAGTGTGGGGATGTTGATAGTTGTCAACTGCATGATGTTTTAGGGTTTAATTTGTTATGTATTTAGTATGAATTTGAGTGTTGAGTATGCATTTAGGGTTTAATTATGATAGTTTGAGTGTTTTAGTGTTTTTTATGGGTTAGATTAAGTCTTTGAGCTTAAATGTTATATTTTTAAGGTGCCGTGATACGTTTCTTAGTGTTCCAGGGTAAATGGTGAAGAATAGAGAAAATTCGAGGAGTTTTGGGCCAAATCCATAGGCCACGATCATACACAGCAGGGCCGCGATCGTGACAGAGAAGGATGAGCCAGCAGCATTGTTGGACCCCAAAATTTTTCTTAGAAAATTTCGAGTAGTATATGAGAAGGGTGCATAGATTCATGTTTTGTTTTGGTATTTTTGGTAGTGAGAGACTATGAAAGATCTCTTCATTTGGTGAAGAATCAAGGTAAGATCATTTTAAATCTTTTGGATTTTTGGAAGGATTCTAGTTTATGGAGTTTAGAAAATGCTTGGGTTTAAATATTCTAGAATCAATTTTAGTGATTTTGCATTGTGGGATTTTAATTGGATTCCTATT
>JAOQMS010000179.1:14410163-14421776 GCA_027563885.1 Erythroxylum longipes
TAATAAATCACAGTAGAAGCACAATGTACATAAGATGTTAACATAGATTAAGCACTTTAAGCAACTTGTTAATTCCCTATTGATAAACCATGACAAAATTGGAGTATGGTTCTGAATAGGTTACGTAAACCATGACAAAATTAGAGTTATATATACTCAACATGGAAGTCTTTATCTAAGGGACATTTAATCGAACAACTCATAGGCAATATGTATTATCTCTAACTAAAAACAAAAAAAATGCAATTTTTCATTATTTACCAACAACACTACATGTAAACAACAAATAAGCCAACAATGACATAAAAAAACACTTAAACTAACAATCATCACAAAAACTAACCACCCAACACCTACCCACGGTATACATATATATAAACATCTAAGAGCTTCATTTTTTTGGAGACAAAATAAACCTAATAAAGAGCTTTTACCTGAAAATGACGCACGATGGGCCAAAAATCAAGTAGAAACTGACGGTGGAAGCAACGAAAATCAGAGAAAACCGACGCAGCCAAGGGAGGAGAGAAGAAAAATAGCAGAGGGGGAGGGGGTCAGGTTAAGATGATAAATAAAACGATGTCATTTGGATTAAAAGCAAACAATGTCGTTTTATTTATGACCAACTTGTCATTTACCGACGAAACATGTTTTTCGTCGGTATTCAATTTCACCAATTATTGCGCCAGATGTTGCTGCCTTATTTTGTGACGGATTAAGTATTCTGTCAGTAATTTGTAATTTCTTATAGTGTTTTAACGAAGGATAGTGAGGACCATCAGAAAAATAAAGACGGAATATATACCGTTGGTAAACAATCGACGCTAACTATTAAACAAAGCATATTTCACCAACTGAACAATTTCCGGCACATTTTCGACGCTAGTTAATTGCGGGAAGCATTTCCATAATTTTTACTGACGGGCATGGTTTTTTCATCACTATATTTTGTCAGAAAATTTGTGAAGATGTTTTCCCTCCACCTTTACCGACGACAATTGTGTTCGTCACAAAATGAAATTTTTCACGACAGTTTTACTGACAGATAGTGTTTTTCTGTTGGTAATTAGCTACGAAATTATATCCATCGGTAAATTTCCACTACTAATGTATGGTTTCCTTGTAGTGAACATATTTGGGAACCTAATGAGTCTTACATATAGAATGAGTTGAAGAGAGCAAAGTTAATTTAATCAAGTTGGACTTGATTATAAAGTTTGAGAAACTTTATAATTAAATATGAGATATTCAATAAATAAAAATCAATATGAGATATTAAATCTTATATGGGCGTAATTGGTATTTAATTAGAATTATTTGTAATTCTAATTAAAGTTTAATTGAAATTAGAATTTAATTTCAATTAAATTACTAAAACGTCCAAAGCTTATTATAAATAGGCTTAAGCTTTATGGAGCTAGCATTTCTTGCTTAACTCTCTTTGTAAGAGTTACAGAGTTCTCTCAACACATTCTGTGGATATCGTTAGAGGCCAGACATTTGTGCAGCTACGGTGGTTGAAACTATTCAGTTTTGGGAATGGTTCAAGTGAAACGACAAGATAAATATCAAGCTTCAAAATAAGGTACTCCCGTTGTTCCCACATTTGAGAATGGTTCGGGAAATCAAAGAGTGCGAAAAAGTTTCGTAATTATTCCACTGCGGTAGAGATCAGATCTTGACCTGGTTTCCCAACACCTTGATCGCTCAATCTAATTATTCATTAATTACTCTCTTGATGGTTTGATCTTTAAATAAAGTACTCCCGTTGTTCTCACATTTAGTTGGCGAAAAGTAGAAACACCTTGTTTGTAAGAATGATGGAAGAGTCTAAGTTTACTTCGTCCCAATTTGAAATAAATGAATTCGTTCCAAACTGATTGTATTTTATGTTAATTTTTTTAATTTTTTGGCTTTTAAATCAGATTTGGACTTAATTTTTAGAATTTGGATTAATTTAAGGCTTCTCTTCCATATGTAACATGATATCATTTTGTAAGTGATTCACAAAGAAGGGAGGCAATATAATTTCTTACCCTTCGACTAATAAACAATGTTGTTTTTAACTTGTCAAAGATGTACTCACCAGATAAAATTGTACATCGAAACCAATTTGGCAGACTCATAAATGTGCAACATGATTATTCTTTCTTTTCTATTCATTTCTTGATTGTGTACAATCTCAGGTGATCAGGTGAAGCTTGCACTCCATAACTCAAGAAATGGATATAAAGAATGAAAGGTGCAATCTTTTTTGTGACTCTTGCTTCATGTAACTTTAGTCATTATATTCTATTAAGCATTTGAAAATCTTTTCATTTTTTCGAAGTTTACAAAGAGAAAAATTTTCTACCTTTTAAATCTTTTAAAGAAAAGAAGCTTAAGATCCTTCCATGAAATCAACACAATCTTTATATTATTTTATTGATAGAGTCTCAAGATTCCATTCAATCAATCTAATACAAGTTAAATATAATCCTTGAAACTTGATAAATTTTAAATAATCTATGAATATTTGCATTAAATAACCAAATATAATGTGGAAAATTCTTGCTTTTACATAGGTGTGGAATCAATTGAACCATATCTAAAGAGCTTATAGGAGATAGCGAAGGGAGTGGTCGACCCTTCAAAACTAATTGAATACGTGCATAAGAGAATAGGCAAGCACATAGTGAAAATAAATCAAGAGCTAGAGAAAAAAGAAGAAAATAAAGGAAAAGAATCCAAAGAAGAGGGGGGGAAAAGTGAGGAAGGTAAAGACAAAGAAAGTGATAAATACGAAAAGAGCATGGACAAGAAAGAAGGTAAAAGTAGGAAGGACATATTTGGTTCATCTGACTTAACTTGACCTAAAGTCAATAGGATAGGCTTGGATTAATCAAACTATGGGTTGAGTTTAATCTTAAGGGACCAATATGAAGCTCAATCTAAACATCCTCTCTAAAATGGTATAGGCTTGAGCTACCTAAAATGATATCATTTTGATTTAACTTTCTAAAATGATGTTATTTAAGTGTTGATAATTTTCTTAAACTTAAAGATAAAAACAATGTTATTTTGAGAAATTAAATTGGAATTTATAAAATAGGTATGAATCACAGAATAAATAAAATTTGTTACTCAAATTCGAATTTGCAATAAATACACCTAAAAAGGAATTGAGAAATTCCACTTAACGTAGACTTATGACTCAGAAAGTCTTGGTTGGATAGAATAGCAAAACAAAAAGTGATCCCATTTTGACCATTATTATGGTCTTCTTTGACTTGCTTCAAACTACTCTTTTCCAGAAGCCCTCTTGTGGTCGTTTGTATGATGATAATGTAAATGACATCATTTTGATCTTTAAGTTTAAGAAAAAAAACTAAAATAACATCATTTTAAAAAACTTAAATCAAAATGATATCATTTTAAGTAGCTCAAAAGGCCAACCAAGCTTTACAAGAGCTAGACTCAAATGGTCTAGACAACCTCTCCAAAATAATTTCATTTTGATTTAGCTTCCTAAATGCCATTTTGTTCTTTAAGTTTAAGAAAGTCAAGAATAAATAACATTGTTTTGGAAAGTTAAATCAAAATGACATCATTTTGGGCAACTCAAGCCCAACCAAGCTTCGAATAGGCTTAGATCATGCCATGAAGGATTATGTCGGATCAGACCAAGGATAGGCTCAATTCGACTCAGTTTATTGCCAAGTTGAGATGAAAGTGAAGCTAAGCTAAGAAAGGAATTCAAAGAAGAGAACAAACTTATAAAGTTGGAAAAAATAAGTATTACCCAATGAGGTATGCAATGGAATTGTATGCATACTGATAAGTGCTAATTACACTATGTTTGAAGAATAATTTTGAAGTCAGTTTACTTGTGTTTAGATGATCTTTATTGAGTTTGGTAATTAATTTGCCTTATATTTTGTTTACAGATCTTGTTTTTACTTTCCAATAATGAAGGAATAAATTTGAGTAAGTTTAAGTTGAATTGAAATGATTTTGGCATAATTTTATTGGAACATAGGGCCAATAAGGACCCATGTTCTGCAACATAAGGGTAACAGGGACTTATGTTCAATAACAAGAGGGTAATAAAGACCTATGTTCAGCAACATAAGTCAAATAAGAAATCGTATCTAACCCACATTTCATTTTGTTTCTTCTAGTTTTCAACTAAAGATAATAGTGAAAAAATATTGGACTAGCACAAGGCTATGCTAGACTTATGTTGACAATGATTTCATGTTGACAATGATTTTTACGAGAAAGAAGTTAAGAGGGGTGTAAAGCAACATAAAGACCTACATAGGATTTTATAATAATAAGAGAGATACGATGAAAAAAAAGGAGAAAGTTGTCTAAGAGAACCATAAACCAGTAAGAAGAGGATCCAAAGATGGTCAAAGGATGACAAGATGGCTTGAGGAGATTCAATAATATATCAAGGATGAAGCAATGTTGGAGAAAAGCAAGAAATCCATCAAGATTCAAAACCTATGAGAACTTATTCTTATTCTTGCATTCTTCTTATTTATTATGAATTTTTCAATTTGAGAATGATATAATTCCGATATAAATTTAGGTAGAATGAACCCAAGACCTATTATTTTGAATTGATTTTTGATTTATAGATATTTTTCTTAAGAATCATTTTCGTTTACTAATTGTGTTGAATTGAAGTAATGAACATAGAAGATTTAATATTGAATTTCATATATAGAGATTAAGAGATCATATATATGATTAGTTACAAAATGAATAATGGGAGTTACACAGAGCCCTAGAGATAAGGACATATAAATCTTATAGGTTGCGTTCAAACCTATTATGGGAATTTATAGAACTAATTGATACATTTTGATGGGTTTTTATTATAAAGAGGATTCAGTCAAACAACTTAATGATATGTGATATATGTCTTGAAAAAGAATATAGTTGTAATTTGTAACTTCAACTAGTCCAAAAAACTAGGATCAACCATTAAATTAAGATAAATTCAAGTATAAGATAGGTTTTAGGAGGATTCTCCATCGGGATCTAGTTTATTTATTGATTGTTTTATTCTTATCTATCACTTAATGGTTGCTTCTTTTTTGTTATTTTAGTTTAGTTAATTTTTATTTATAGAATCAATCATTTATTTTATTATATTAGGTAATAAAAGGATGACTAATATTAGTAATTGTAGTCGTCATGGGATTGATACTCAACTTATATAAGTTGTATTATAAGAATGAATGGTGAGTTTGTCTAGTGATTCTTTAGTATTATTTTTGTGTTTTGTTTATATTTATCATATCAAATTTTACACTATTCTTATGTACTAGAACATTAAGGAAGCTTTATTTTTATTAATCTAATATGATTTTATTATTGCATTATTTATTTTTATTAATCTAAGCCATTTTTTCCTTTTCTTTTTGCATCTAATTATTTGTAGAGCTCTTTATTTTGGTTCTGTGTTTATGATTAAATTTTAGGATTTGGGTATTTGATGCTACAACTAGAAAATATAATTACAAGATGAGAAGAAGAGTGCTTTATGGGGGATTATGTTATACCATCGTTTATAGTGACATTAAACTCTTAAAGCTATGTTTTTTACAACTCAATCAATATTGTTGAAACACTATAATGTTTATAGTGGTGGTCATATTAATCATCAATGTCAGACTCAGTTACATGTTGCAATCAAATAATCAATTATAATTTTGTGGAAAACTAGCCTTAAAATATCTTCTATAGTGACACTTATAATCGAAGATAGAGAAATCATTCTACTTTTTCATAAAACAATTAAGCTCTAACCATATTTCAATAATAATAGGAACAATAAGGAAAGCCAAAACTCGAGGAGTTAGGTAAGATTTTATACTGCAACCAAGGCTAGTGTTTAAAGAAATGAAGAAAACTATTGCAAACTTATATGGAACAATCATGTTCCACCCATATTCCTTCAACAATAGTAGCAAGAATGGAAGCCAAGTCTTAAGGAGCTTGTAATAAGATTTTGTACTACAATTGATGCTAACATCTAAAGAATAAAAAGTCTATTTGACATAAAAAAATCATTACTTCACAACTTAGAGATTGAGATTGGACAACTCATTAAGCTTCTCTCTGAAGGTCAATAAAGTGCTTTGACTAGCTACATCGAATTTTTTAAAAATCAAACTGAATATTCAACTGATCAAATGAAAGATTTAAAGTTTAAAGGTTCAACTAGTATTAAACCTCTATAAAATCGGTATATAATAAATGAGAACTAAAAATTATAAGTATAAGAAATATAAAACAATTTATTAAAATTAAAATAATAACCAATGTCCATTATTATACAATGAACTAATAATAAATCAAATCTAATAATTTAAAATAAATCTAAATCTAATATAAAACTTAAAATAATAATAAAAAACAAACTTGTATTTTTGAAGGATGTTGTGTCTCAACATCGTCAAAAGCTCCAAATTCTCCAACACTATCTAAGGACTTGTAAACCACACTTTCATCCAAAGTATGTGCATCAACTTCTTCTACTGCATTCAAATAAATTGAAAATTAGTAATGTATGAAATATTTTCAATTGTAAATTTTTAATACATTATACTTTTAAGTTAAACATGATCAAAATAACATATGAACTCACCATCAGTAGATGTTATTAATTCATTCATTGTGACAAATGCATTTTCTTCATAATCACCTTTACAAGTTTATTATAATCAAGATCAGATGGTGGTTCTTCTTCTTCTTCAATTCAAAAATCAGTATGATCAATACAGTCAATATCAACTGGATCATATGTTCTTTTCTTACTAAGCACTCTGAATATATAATAAAGAAATTATAAAGTTAAAAATAAAAATGAAATTAATAAAAAATAAAAACAAATCAGTACAATATTTTTTCTTCATTATAAGATTATAACTAACGTAAACAAGGTCATTGAGCTTTGATGTTCTAAACAATTTCATAGATATATTATGGATTCTTTAAGATCAGGCGCCTATGGAAGTTTGAGTTGTACCAAGCGTAAGTCTCAGTTCAGTTGGTGGCTTAAGTTAAGCTGATGAATAGGTCGAGTTTGGAATTGGGATAAGTACAGGAATAGTTTCTTTGTATGAATACATTAAAAAACTTCTTTTCCTTTTACACTTTTTGATAACTTATAATTTAAGAAATGCTTACTTATAACTAAATTTTTTATGTTCATATACACTTTTCAGAGTAATAAATGTAGCTGTAAACTTAGTGGTAGCAGGATGCATGATCTCGACTCAATCTTCTTGCTTTCTTAATCGAGAAAAAAAACTGTAATATAATTATACATAAAAATTGTGATCTTAGATGTATGTGAAGCAAGACTAAAAATATTGTCCCTACCACTAATATCTTTTAAAATGAGATTTATACAATGAGTTGTGCATGGAGACTAATAAATATGTCCATACTTTGATTGTGGCAAGTACCCAACTGGTGCATAATTAGTTGCATTATTTGTAAAAAAATGTACAACATTCTTTACTCTACCCTGCTTGACAATTTCGGAAAATGATTCAGATAAAGCATGAAAACTTGTGATCATATTAAAAGCATCAATAAGCTTGGTAAAAGTTATTCCAATATTATACTAAACTAAGAAATTAATCAAGGTTCTTTATCTTTGATTAGTCTACCCATCTCCCATAATAGTGCATCATGTTGATTCCTAATTAGACTTATATATATATATATATATATCCATAATCAACTAACATTCTATTTTTAAATCTTCAAGTAAAGGCACATGAATCTTATAATAAGAAGGTACCTTAAATCCTGGACCTATTGTTGCTGTAGCATTTATTGCTTCTTAAAAATATGGTGAATTTAAAGTATTTAAAAGAATATATGAATGATAGAACCTTCTTGGCCATGCTTATTTACATCGCAAAATAGAATTCTTATAAAGTAAAACACTTTTTAAAATAGGTTGATAACCAAAAGTAATTATAGGATGAAAATGAAAATCTATATCAATAGTATCTTTCCTTTTTCCTCTATCTAATAATTGTGGTGCTTCATCATCTCCAAAAGATATATCTTAAGCCTTTTATTTTCCCTTTTCTATTTTACAAGTTGCTACAAATAATTTCCAATCCTCTTATTTACATCAAATGATATATTTTTTTTGCAAGAAGCAATATTACCTTTGAAACCAAGAAGATGTTCTTTCATTCCATAAATTCCTCCCTATTTAGATACTCTACCATAAAATATACAATTATATTAGATATTCCCATAAGATGCTTGAGAAGAAGAAAAATAATTTCATATTGGATCAGATTTACCATAAGTAGAGGATGTTAAGTTCATCGTATCTTTTTCTGATGATTTTATATTCTCCATTATAATTCTAACATGAAAATATAAGAAAAATAATTTATTAGTTGTGTACAAAAATAAGTCACAATAATAATTAGAACAAGAATAAGTCAAAAAAATGAACAAAAGAAAAAGAGATAAAATGAAAAGATAAAAGATAAAGTCTGAAAACAAAAATACCCCTTAACTTTGTCTTTTTTGTTCTTGCGTCTTTTATGTCTAATATTAGATTTAACATCAATCAGCACAACTAACAAAAGAATAACATTAAAAAAGAAGAAATAACTTGTGATCTTGACCCATGGAATCAAGATAAAGAAGATCAATTTCAATAGGAAACAAAAAATTGAAATCTTTTCGAAGATTGAATAAATCTAAAAGGTTACTAAAAAAGTTGAAGTATGTATAAAGAAGGACACTAAAACTTAAACATTACTCCTTAACACATTATTAAATTATCCTAAACAAAATTATTTATCTATAATAAATTACAAATTAATAACTTTTTTCAATGTTCTTCTTTAAACATACTTCTTTAAAGTTTAAACAACACTCTTTAACATATTCTTAAATTATACTAAATAAAATTACTTATCTATACTAAATTACTAATTAATAACTTTTTTAATGTCTTTCTTTAAATATACTTCTTTAAAGTTTAAATATCACTCCTTAACATATTCTTAAATTATCCTAAACAAAATTACTTATCTATCTAAATTACTAATTTATAACTTTTTTGATCTCATTCTTTAAATATACTTCTTTAAAGTTCAAATATCACCCCTTAACACACTCTTAAATTATCTTAAACAAAATTAATTATCAATTCTAAATTACTTAGTAATAAATTTTTTAGTGTCCTTTTTTACATATAGTTCTTTAAATTTTAAATAAAATTTTGTTTTGTTTTGAATTTTGATCACAATTACTAATATTCTCAATATCTTTAAAAATTGAAAATTTTATCCTATTTTATTTTTAAGTTTTACTATTTGTTTCAAGTATAATCTCTTCTCTTTATGCTCTTTTCTTATTAATCGTATATGAAATCGAAAAAAATGAAAACAAAACGAAATTCCTCCATTTTTATTAGTTTTCATCTTTTAAGAAGACTAAAAGTCTAAAGTCTAAATCAGTTCTCTCGTCTCTATTTTCTCAGACTCAATCCTCTCTCTCTTCTCCTAATCCCAAACCCTTAATATCATTATCAATTATGAATTGTGAATTTGTGATTTCCTGAAAATAATATCCCTCATCCTCTGAAATGTTATCCTTTTTCGTTGATCATTTTACCTTAATAATTGAGTTTAATTTCCTTTCCTTCTTGTTTCTCTTTCAATCTTTTCCCTCCATTTCCTAAGTCTTCCATGGCTACCATCCTACCTTTCTAATAGGTGAAATAGACCTTGCTAGCTTTGAGGTTACCTCACCTACATATGGCGGAGCAAGTTAGAACTTAGAACTTGTAAAAATTTACTGGATGTCATCTTAAGTATGGAAGTATAAATACATGTGTGCTTGAATGTAGGTTTTTGAGCCTGGTCCTTATGATTTGACATTCTTAGTTGTCTTTTTGGTGCTTTAGCATAAGTGGCAGCTAGTCATTGCTAGAGAGGAGGAGACCAATTATTTACTAGTTTGGGTGCCAGAGAAGAAGAAGAAGCATATAGTTCTTCACAAGTTAGAGGAAACCAACCAGTTTATTATTAAACTAGTTAATTTTCATTCATAATTGTCAAAAATAAAAATTGAATCAAAAATCCTACTAATTCGTGCTTAATTTGGTCAAACCGGCTAGTTTGGTTTGATTTTTATATCGTTGGCTACACCAAACCAAATCTGAGGGAGTAAGTAAGTATGATAACTTTGAGAAATGGAAAGGAATTGTATATTGAAAAGAAAGAGCAAGAGAAGGAAAAGGTTGTTATGTTAAAATAATGATCTAATTGAGTGACCGAGAGTATTTATAATAAGATGTTTACTATCACATCAAAAGGTTTAATGATTTTTCAAACAAGCTTTTAAATGCTCTTCTGTGCTATTTTATAAATTTTATGAATTAGGTTGAATTTTTTAAATTGACTTCAAGTTTGAAGGATTATAGAGTGAATGGAATTAATTTACAACTTGACATAAGTTATTAAATCCCTAATAATTTGATGATCCTTAAAAATGACTGAATAATTGAGAGTTTTGGTTGGTGTGTTTGATTTGTAAAACTCTTTCTTAGAGTTGCTTCTTATTTGAGTCAAGAGTAATAAAATTGATTTGCTTGATGACAAGTAAATGCTTAAGAATAAGAGAATTTGATAAGTGCTAATTAAACTATATTTTTAGCATGATTTAGAGCACATTTTGATTGTATTTAGATCATTTATTGGATTTGGTAATAAATTTGGCTTATATTTTATTTTTCAAGTCTTTTTCTAACTCTCTAATGAAGAAGGAATGAATTTAAGTAAGTTTTAGTTAAGCTTAGGCAATTTTTGCATAATTTTAGAGGAAGGATTCTTAACATCGCACCAATAAGGACCCATGTTCAGTAACATGGTGGCAATTAGGACTTATGTTTAATAATACGAGGGAAATAGACATGGATGTTTAAGAACATGAGTCAAATAGGGAATTTTTAAAAAAACTTTGTTCTATGCTAGTTCATTTTATTTCTTTTAATTTTCGGTCAGAGGGAGCAATGAAAATATGAGATTGTGTTAGACCTATATTAACATTGATTCTTACAGAAAAGATGTTAAGAAAGGTATAAAGCAATATAGGGACCTACATGATCTTGTGTTTGACAATATTTTTAGGTTGTTATGATAAAAAAGAGAGAGATATTGTAGAACAAAGGGGAAAGCTGTCTAGGAGGACCAAAAAGTAGGAAAAATTGAAGAGAAAATAAAAAAGAATTCAAAGAATATTTTGTACGATCGTGCATGAAGTAGCTGTATGGGATGAACCTATGTCATTATCATTTATCCTATTTATGATTGCGACAGAGAGCATGGATAGGATGCTAGTTCGGGATGTCGATAATAAGAATCTAAACTTAGATGACTGAATTTATGGGACTTAATGCATGCTTGATCACTTGTTAATATGCATGTTTATTTTTCTTTATGTTTTGTTTTTATTGTTAACAATTTCCTTTTTTTGGTTAAACAGTTAAAATTGTTGGAATTATGCCCATGACCCAATCGTTATGTAATTGATTGAACACATATGCTTTGTAATTATTAACTTTGTTTA
>JAOQMS010000179.1:14429201-14455266 GCA_027563885.1 Erythroxylum longipes
TCTGGTTCTTGCCATATCAATGGAAGGCATAAGTCCTAATATTTGGTTGAGGGATTTGTCCTTTGGTCTCATCAATACTTGGATGCTCTTGATTATGTATATCATATATATTTTTTGATTATGGACAACTCAATTGAATTGAGCCTATGTCCATAAATACCCTTAAAATGCATCTAACGTATGTATCACATAAAGGAGGTTTAATTTAGGTTGTGACTTGACTATGCATCTAAAGTTCGTAATTTGATTCAACTCTTTAACCTAACCGAGTACTAGTGTTAGTCTTGGCTAATCTCAATTATGAATGTGATTTGATTAGGAACCCTAAAATTCAGTTATTTTAATGTCCTGACTGAACTCTTTAATCCTAGTTTATATGCCTTTATCTAGTCACACTTTGATTAATTTGTTGAACAATGATAACACACCCTAGAATTCAATATAGTGAATTAACCAAAAGAGAGAAAGGGAAAATTATCTATCTGTAATGCTAACCTGACCAATTATGATTTATCGAATTAATAATTCTAGATGATCCTATGGTCAATTACTCTCTCTCAAGTTATAATTGAACCCTCAAGCATAAACCCTAATTAGATTATGGGAAGTTGTAATCTCTCAATTAACAACCTATCCAAAACTTAATCAGTTCTTACGTTCTCTAACAAACAATTGGAAACCTATATGTGATCTCTCTACACAAGATTTACCAACCTAATTTAATTCTGAATCTATTAAGTTACCTAACTCTCATTAGCCCAATTTAACCTTTTTTCGATTCACCCTCTCAGTTTATTATCGAGATATGAAGTGCAGAATTAAACCACATTTAATTCAATAAAAATATAAAACAATCAGGTTTCATTAAATCAAAAATGATATTCCAAATGTGAGTGTAGAATATCAATCATGATTCAATTCTATCATCAAACTATATATCCCAATTCTATAATCAAATAAAACTAAAATACATAAAAATAGAATTTGAATGGACAATAGGAAGCAGTGACTTTGGAAAGCTTCTTATTCTGGGAAGCACATCGAGTCTACGTTGTCTTCCTCTTCTCTCTTCCTTTTTCTCTTTCTCGATCTCTCAAAGTTTTCTCCCTTAGGGTTTCGTCGTGGTCGGTGATAAAAAACTTTCATATTCTGTACTTCATGTTCTTTAGATACCTTGGCAATGCTAGGTTTTCTTGGGGTCGAAACGGTCTAAAAAATCCCTCAAAACTTAACTTTTTCACTTGTTTGCGTGTCTGCCCAATACAGGCCACAATCGTGGCAAGAATCTAACCTCTCTATCACGATCATGGCCCAAATGTCAAGATCCTGTCTTGTGACAGAATCTTTCTGCCATTATTGTGTCCCTAAGCTATAATCGTGGTCTGGTTCACAAGTATCTGTCATGATGGGTTGTGGTTTCGACCCAAAAGTCTAAAAAACTCCTCCATTCTTCTTTGTTGGCCTTGAAACACTAACAAACACATCAAGGTATCTCAAAATCATAACATTTAAGCTCAAAGACTTATTCTAACCCATAAAAATACTTAAACATATAAACTAACATAATTCTAACCTAAACACACACTAAACACAATTAACACTTAATACATAACAAATTAAACCCTAAAACATGATGTAAATTATACCTATCAGTAGGCTTTGGTGGAACGTGAGTGTTTAGAACATATAACTTCTTTTCTTGCCTGAGAACAATTCTCAAGTTTTGAAACTAGTTCAAGAAGTTAGGTCCAATCAGTTTATTAGCGTCCATCATGTTCCTCAATGTCAGATTAATACTCATCTTCTGATTCAATAATCAAAAGACATAGAAAAAGCAAGTATTAGTTTACACTCAAAATCAAATAAAATGAGGAATTTAATGAATATTTGATTACTCCCACTATTATATTAATAATAATTTCCCTCACTATTACATCTAGAAATTATCAAATAATTTCCTAGTGGGCTAGAATCCTATTCATAAATAATTGATCTTGAGTTTACCCAACAAACCAACAAATTTGAATAAGGTAGATAACAACTTTATCAATCACATATTATGTGACTCCTAGATATGTTACATGACAACTCTTTCCTAAAATATATCGTACATATTATTCATAACCCTACCTCTAAATCCATATGATCATGAGTTTGCTCATCCAATTCAAACAAATTTAGTGAAGTAGGACCCATGAATTTATGAAAAAACATATTCAAGTTAAAATGACCTTAGGTTTGCTCAACAAGTCATGCAATAAATAAAACTCTAATTTTATTTTTAAATAATGAAAGGCAGCAATCACATTCTTAACGTGTACTTAATATTTAATTTAGGGATTTAAAATTTTAAATATGTTTTGGTCTCATCAGTAATATAATCTCATTATAGTTATGATTTCTAATATAATCTAATTATGAAAGAAATCATTCAAAACCTTTATTTGATTCTAATTAATGATTTGATAACTAATTTAATTTAAAAATTCAATTTTAAAAAAATTAAACTCTAAAATATTCCAAATAATAATTACCCCTTGAAAACAATTTTTAAAAATTTAGTAAAAGACTTTCTCAATTTTGTTAGGAAGATAGACCAATTTAATTTCCATTAAATTAATTTAATTAAAATTAAGGCTTTAAAAATAGTAAAAATCAAATTATTATTTACACGCATTAGAACCCATTCAAATACCTCAGTCAACGAGGAACGTTCACTAGTGCATGTTTGCTCTAGATGCTCTCCCAAAATGTTAGGTGCTTGTAGGGTTTCTGTGTTTTTTATGTCACCACCACCCTTTTCTTCTGCTTGTCTTCGTCGCCTACTTCCAGAAAATCTTGCTGCTTTGGTCTCCATCGTCATTCACTACAACAGATAAGCTTATTGGCGATGAAATCATACGTCGCTAAATATTAAAAAATCGTCGAAAATATTAATTTATGATGAAAAATAATCGTCACCCTAATGGTTGCTGAATCCCAGTAGCAAAATAATATACGCGACGTTTTCTTGAAATCATTGCAAAAATGTTTTGGATACACAATAGTTTAATCAGAAAAACTCATAACCAACAAGAACAAAGAACATCATATATAAGATTTGGTGATGTATATGTTTCGTAGATAAAAGTTTTTACCTACTAAACTATAGTCATAGGTAATTATTTTTAGTGACGATTTTTTTGTAGCAAAATAGTTTTAGCTACTAATTGTTTATTGTAGGTAAATGTTTTTAGAGACGTTCTTGTAAACGTAGGTAATAACATTTTGTGATGATTTTTTTGGTAGCTAATTAGTGACGATTCTGTTTTTGTAGCAGAATAGTTTTAGCTACTAATTTCTTGTTGTAGGTAAATGTTTTTAGGACGTTCTTGTAAACGTAGGCAATAACATTTTGTGACGATTTTGTTTTGGAGCTAATTTTTTAGTGAAAAAAATTATTTTAAATTTAAATTTTATTATAATTGTTAAAAACAATTTATTTTAATTTATTATAATTTTTAAGACAGTTTGAAATATAAATTAGTTAAATTTTACAATTAATGTTGATGACATATTTTTTAAATAATAATAAATTGAAATAAAATAAACATTAAAAATGGAATGCATTTTATATAAAAAAAATAATTACAGGTCATATATAAACTAAGACTCCTCATCGTCGTCAATACTACTGACATAGTTTGAGCCTAGTAATTGTTTGACCATCTTTTTAAGCTTGTTCACTTCTTTTACATTACAATCTAACTTCTCTTTCGTACATTGTAACTTAGTCTTCAGTGCCTAGTTCTCCTCTTGAAGCGCCGTGACATATGCTGGTCCTGATGAAGATACACTAACAGGCTTAGGGCCATACCCAAGACCTTTGATATAGCCCGATCTTGTACTAAGGACATTGTTGCAAATGTCATTGACATTGGGCTAATTCCCTTCAGACAATAATGTCTGCAACAACTCCTTTATCTTGTCCTACAATTTAAAGTACAAAATCAAGTTAACTAAAAAATTATTACTTAGTATTACATAGAAAAATAAATTGTAATATTAATTTGTTTGTACTTACATAATTACTTTGTGCATCTTCAGATGTCTAACCTTGACCTTCCTTGCAGTGTGTTAGCTTATAGAGTATGATCCTATCACACTCTTGTCCTTAGAGTTGTGTTTGGCTCTATTATATGAATTTAAAAAAATTAGAAGATAATAGAATTTATTGTATTAAGAAATAGAATAATAAGTTGAAAACATTACACTTACAAATTCTTGTCGAACGACAACAAATGATTTGGAGCCGGTGTTATGAGGAGTCTTCATTTTTGCTCTGTTCATCTTGGCTTTCTCAAACTTTTCCTAAATTAAGCGAAGTAGTCATGAAATGTATTAAAAAAATTAATGGAAGGAAATATGAGGAAAAAAAACAAACCTGAACATTCGCTGAGGACCAATAATTACACATTTCACTCTAATTTCCTAAAGTTGCCTGTTTCAGAACATACCTCCTTGTCTCTTCATTGGAAGGGAAAGGCTGGTAATATCTATGAAGTCTATATTGATAATCCTTCACTCTTTGTTTCAATAGTGAACTAATACAGCTTGAAACCTGAAGCTTGTCGATATCAACAATATTGAGCTTCATCTGTGAAGAACACGTATAAGTTAAGTTACTATTTTTGTTACGTAAAATCATAATACATATAATCAAATGAATTGAAATATTACCGAAACTTTGTCCAACGCATTTTGGAGCAAGTTGTCTTCCTTCAACTGCCTGATACTGAAGGCAAGGCAATTCATTCCTCATAACGACACCCAACTCACTGGACAATTTTGTAGATTAGATCTTATTCAAAGGGCAACATTGCATGGGATCAATGGTCACAGACAATTTGCTGTTCATTGCAACATTCATTCGTTGCAACTCAGATCCTTTTGTGATACCTCTACCTCATTTTCTAATGCTAGTATTGGAACCTGAAAACAAAAAAAGTCATAATAAGAAAAACACACTAAACATGTAATGAGTAATTTCAGCATTAATGTAAATATGTTTGGTCAAAAATAACAGACCTGAAGATCCCTCATTACTAACAGATGATGTTGGTGACTGTCTCCATTCGAGGATGCAATTGTAGGTTGTTGAACGATGGGGTCGGATTGAGTTGGTTGTTGTGTGGGAGGAACTTCTTCAGTCGTTATCACCCTCTTTCCCTTGTTTCTCCCAGGTTCCATTATATTGAACCTATGTAAAACAAAATATGAACATAACGTATAATCTTAACTCAAACATCAATTTTTCACATGAATATAAGGAGATCAGTAGTTAAATACTAAACATTCGACATAACATTCCGCAAAAACATAAGTGAAATATTAAAAATATGCATCTAGTCATCGTAAATTAACATAAGTAAAACATCAACAACATAAGAAAATTATGAACATAACATTTCAAACAATAAAAAAAATGCATTTACATTTAATCATCATGATCAAGATTTTAAAAATCATCATCATTAAGTACATTATCGTTGGATTCTTCATCACTAATATATTCGGGCAAAGTATCGTCATTGTCATTTAACTCATCCTGAGTATAGTCTTATTTTGTTTGTAAGATAAGATGGGCTTAGCCTTGATGGTAAAACCTATCTCCTTGTTTTATGCCCAAAAAAACTGCAAGTGAACGGGTCGTGACTTGTAGCTTAGAAGAGCGGGCACCACTTAATTTAGATAAAACTTTGTTTAAGAAACGAGATTGTTTAATAAAAAAATAATCTGGAAAATTTGATTAAAAATAAAATAATAACACAAAGCAATAGACAATACCAATGTGAAGAACAATCGGAATTCAAAAATCTAAAGACTAGAGATTACTTTTTTCCCTATTTTATCTCCCTCCTATTTTTTTGATTGAATTGTGTCTCACCCTAGATTTCTGAATGTATTAACTACCTTCTCTCAAGGTGTGATTAATTGTCCCTAATTGAATTAAATGGAATCAATTGAATGATCTGTCAACCTATCCAATGACTCTACCTATTCAACTAGCTATTAAACTATCCTATGGGTGATCAATTGACTAGCTGAGATCTCTCTTCAACTATTCAATTAACATGTTGATTGCTAGTGTATAGGTTGCCAACTCTTGTTGTATAATCCTACACAAATTTATCTTACTCACCCTCTCGATTTGTTGCAAGATAACCAATAAAATCAACAATCATCAAAGGCAACTTCATTCAATTCAATAAAATAGGAGTTCTAACAAAATAGTTCAAAAGCAATCTATAAAACTAAATCAGCCTAACATGGTCTCCAGAACATCATCAACATTCAAATAAACCATTTTACAAAGAATAGAAGAAGTGGAATTGACAAAAAATTTGAATAAAAGAACTCTTCTTTTTTCCAAAATATGGAAATTTTAGTGTTGATGTGCTATTTTCCCCAATCTTGATGATGATCATTGACTTCAATCCTTCCTCAAGGCTCCAAACATGTGTTCTTCACTCAAAGATGGTGTTTCTATAGAAGGGTTTCATCTCTCTTGAAGATGAAGGCTTAATTATCCTTAAATAGTCCAAAAACCCTAAATTTAATGAAGCCCCGCATATCTCGGATTATGATTCCTACGATCATAGGAATTGGCCAAATAACACTTCCTCTTTTCTTTAGTCTTGATTTCTAGCTCAATCTCCAAGTTGCTCCATCTTCATTCCTACAAAAAAATAGTCAATTTTTACCCTAAATTAATGTCAAACATAAAAGAACAACAATGGAAATCAAACCAAACAAAAATATACAAAATGAACCCTAAACTATAACAATAGTCAACAAGTATGCAAGAAAACACATGCAATTACATAGAAAAACATAGACTAATGCACACCTATTAACATCCCCACACTTGAATCTTTGCTTGTCCTCAAGCCAGATAAATACAACCACTCAATTCTATCATTTCATCTTCACAAAGATCAAAGCATACAATCCCTCAAATTTAGACTAACTCAAATATTAAGTTAATACACATATCATGACTACTTTTTCATTGGTGTACCTAAACAAACTCAACAATTGACACCATCACTCAAAGATAAGTAAAGATGCAAAATGAATTTTCCTCACGGTTTTCTCTCATTTCTCTCAAATGTTTAATGGTTAGTGTTTCGCTCAAACTTCCTGTAAGAGATTACACTACCATAGGCTTGCTAATGCACCAATTCTCTTCTATAATGATTGCATGCATAAATAGATCAGAAGGACTTATTTAGGGTTATAATGTGGTAAAGGTTAAGATGGGTAAGGAGGGGAGAAAAAGTGTTAAGAACAAACATTAGTAAAGTAAAAAGCAGATAAAATTGGGATAATCAAAACATACTTCGAGATAAACAAGTGAAACTAATACTCTGCATTTATTTATGCTACTCAATTATTCTTCCTTTTTCTTTTTCTTTCATTTTTCTTTTCAACCTTTTTTTCATTTTTCTTTCTTTTTCTTCATACATGGAAAAACTATGACTCAAAATAGCACTATATACAATGTAACTTATAAGTAGAATTATACTCAACTCATCTCAGTAATAAAAATTTCATAATGATCCCAACTAATGTATTACTTAATACTCTACTAAGCTTGTGAACGGGTAGGTTAATAAGGTTTAAAGTTTTAAAATTTCGAGTGTTTTCAAGAAACAAAAGGTTAAGGCTTAATGGGGGTAGCAAAGGATACTACAAAGGATAGGTGATTTAAGCCAAGGGTTAAAACAAGAAAAAGGGCCTAAATCATCTTTATTAAACATGCATCCAGTAGATTCAAATCGATTCAAAGCAAGTTTTGAAGATAGTAACCTAAGGAAGTAACACTCAACAAATAAATAGAATGACTATGGATGGAGTCATATGGCTCAATCCTCACTTTGGCTCAAATGAAAACTCATTATGCATCTCTACACTACCTCATTGCTCAAATGTCAATTTGTGACTAGGCTTATGTAACCAACTACTTTTCATCACTCTATATGGTTCACTTTCTACTCAAGTAGCCTAATCTGAGTTCAAACATGCATTCAATCTAATTCTAACTAGCATGACATAATTTTATGGCAATATTTATCAAAGTGATTCAAGTACGGTTCCATTGTTGACACAAAGCACATATAATATGCCTAAATGTGCATCCTATCTAATAAAATGCAAACAATGCAATTATGAAAGTCAAAATCACCTCCCTACACTTAAAGTTCACATTGTCCTCAATGTGACAAATCAACCACCAAGTAATGAAAAATGACCTCAAACTAAACAAAAAAAATGAAACAACAAATGACATGAAACCAAAAAAAAAAAGACATAAAACCAAACAAAAGATGAAATTAAACCAAACAAAAGAAATAACATGAAGCCAAACAAAGATGAAATGAAATTAAAAAAAAAAGAGAAACAACAAAATTAAAAGTAAAGGGTAAGAAAAGCTTATTCAGATGATGGTCGCGACGGTGTTAGTGAAGGAGCTTCAAAATTGTTCCTCTGACAGAAGTTGAGGAACCTCTTCTTCAGGCTGCCTTGCTCCTTATGAACTGTCCGTATTTAGGGGCCAAGCTCATTTATTTGAGATGTCATTTGTTGATAATTGGCAACCATCTAGTCGAGAATTTGTTGATATCGGTAGACCTCTACTGGTACACTCTGATCTTCCTCTACTGCTTCTTCCTCTGGCTCCAGGATTGCACGAGATGTGGAGGATCAAGAAGCAGTTGTACTAGTACCCCTCCTGCTCCTTACTACAATTTGCTTCTGAGGATTTTGAAGTTCTATATAATGGAACTCCAAGATCTCATAACGTCTCAAATATGATATGTCAAACATATCTTTTGGAGTCGTACGCAAATTCTCCATATTAACATTATAGAACACACCCAAAGCAGAAGCAATATGAGACATCCCAAAAGACGAATTCTTTTTATTAATCAAACTCACTATTGATCAAAAAATCCTATAAGGTGTGTTGATTTTAACTTTTTGACCCATGCACCACAAAAAGAAAGGTTCTTTGGCTGAGCATTTGTTGCTTTTCGTTTTATTAAACACAGTCAGACGCATAAATTTGTGTAAGAGTAGATGCTCAACACTTCGGATTAAAAAATTTGATACATTACGTGAGTCAAAATGTCTTCACCCGTGAGAGTTTTCCAATAAGAATCGACATCAAAATTAGCGTGACCATCTAAAATTTTTGCAATCGACAAATTGAAAATTTCACGCATGACAGGATAATCAAGTTTAAAAACATTTCCAACTAACCTAAACCAAAACACATCCATTTTACGGTTGTACCGAACTGTTTTCTAAAACTCTAAAGTTATAGCAGCATAAATAGGCACATCGCATCGAACAAACCTATTCCACCCTATATTTGTAGCTAGTAGCTCAAGTTGTTGTCTCACTCTTATGTTCTCTAATAATTCAAAATCAAAATACGTAAAAATGACTATTTCTCTAGCCCTAAGGTCACGAAAATGCATACCTTCTTCTTCTGAGTAAATTGGGAAGGGAGAGCAGTAAGTCGTGGCCAAATCACGCTTACCTTCACTGGAAACTTGCGAGCATAGTTCATCAACCAGCCTCCTAACCATCATCTTCCTTAGTACCATTGTAAGAGGAAAATCTGCAAAAATGAGAGAAGAAGAGTGAAATTTGACTTTTAGAGAGAGAGGGAGTGAAATTTTGAGAGGGAGTGAAAGAAGAAAATGGGAGGGAAGTTTAAATTTCCCTCCCGGATGGAATTCCCATGATCTATAATTCCCACGATCGTAGGATTACTCTCTAGAAACTTACTGGAGAGATTTTCCACAATCGTGGGAATCATCACAATTCCCACGATCGTGCGTTTTCTCTCCATAAACTTTCTGGAGAGCTTTCCCACAATTGTGGGAATCAATATAATTCCCAAGATTGTTGGAATTGGTGATTCTCACAATTTCAAACCTTCTTCCAAGCTTAATAATACTTCTTCATGATCCCACAACCTAGAATTGGTGATTCTCACAATTCCAAACCTTCTTCCAAGCTTAATATTACTTCTTCATAATCCCACAACCTACAAACACATCAAATTAATATCATCAACAATAATTTTGAAAAGAAAACAAATTGAAATTCTAACAAAAACTGCATTAACCTTAATCAAAATTAATTCAAAAATGATCATAATTAAAGAAATCCAACGAATAAATAGACAAAGACAATCAAAAGAAATTAAGCATCCATGGGTTGCCTCCTATGCAGCACTTCTTTAATATCGGTAGCTTGGCTCACATTGATGCTTATGGCAGCTTAAATGACTAGTACGATAATAGTGCGGAAACTGATCTCAAACTCTGTAGATGAGTTACCCTTGTATGGACTCCACCATCCTTGTTGTTTTCCTTCCTACGCCTTCTTTTGTGCGACTGTTTCTTCTCACATGCTTTCCTAGGGTCCTCAAGATCTTCCCATCCACCTTGGGGTTCAGGTTCTTTAATGACCATTGAGGGTAAAGGAGCGCGATAATTTTTCTTCAATACCTTGAATGTTAACTACTCCTTTCCTACTCTCAGTATTAATTTGCCCCCATCAACATCAATATTGAACGGTTAGTAGCCAAAAATGGTCACCTAAGCACCATCGGGGTTTACTCGTCTTCTCCAATATCAAGTATGTAGAAGTCTACCATAAAAAAGAATTTGTCAATCAGTATTTGCATATTCTTAATGATTCCCTTCGATAAGTGTATCGTTCTATCAGTTGTTTTCACTAATGTCTTATTGGGCTCTGGCTCTCCTAAACCTAGCTTCCGACTGAATGAGTAGGGCATCATGCTGATGCTAGCCCCCCAATCTGCAAATGCTTTGTCTATTTAAACTTCATAAATAATAGACAGAATAAAAAATTCCCTTGGGTCTTCTTCCTTTTGTGCTGTCGGTGAGTTTCCTTCTGATATATGTTCTTCGATCTCTTTTTTCACTGGTTCCTTAAACGTGAGTTTTGGTCCGAGTTGATTGGTTATATCCGACATCTCACTTAACTCACCCTCCATAAAATTCCTCATTGCTTCGCTTGAAGATCACTTCCTATGGGCATAAATCTGATGTGGAAGTCCAAGTTGAAGCTCTTTGATCGGCTCGCTTACAAGTTTACTTGGAAAGACTTCCACAATAGTTTGTCCTTCTCTCTTAGCTTTGTTTTGTTCCTCATTCTCATTGTCCTTTTTCTCTTTCCGAGTAATATCTATGATTCTTACCTTTAGATTAATTTTAGTGCTGCTCAATAAGCTACCTATATTTCAAGAAGATAATGCATTAGCAAGTTGTCATACCTGTACCTCCAGATTGTGGATGGAAGATGCATGATTCTTCAGGATTTGGTCGAATTTTGCTTCCATCATCTTCTGATTCTCCTCTTAAGCTGCCAATTTAGACCCCAACACTTCCATTATCTTGTCCATTTTGCTTTCCATTACTTCGATTTGATCTCGTTGAAAACCTAGTGGTCCTTGTGATCTTTGTTATCCACCTGTATTGTTATTACTCCAAAAAGAATTTGGATGGTTTCGCCAACCCAGATTATAGGTATTAGAGTATAGATTATTACCTTTCTGTGGCTAGCCCAGGTAACTTACCTGTTCAGTACCACCGGCTCCCAATAGAAAATACTTCGCTGAATCATAGTTGCTCTGCCTAAACAACTCACACTGAACTTGTATCGCCTTAGCTGTCAAGGTAGATGATCCTTGCATGTTGTTTAGCTGCTTTGTAAGAGCCGTGATTTGAGCCCGCAAAGCAGTAACCAAGTCAATAGGTATCATACCTTTCTGTTCCTTCTGTCTTTGTTTGCTCCTTTCTCTCGACCACATGCAGCTATTGCTCATCAACTTTTCTAAGAGATCATGAGCTGCTTCCACTGTCTTCCTTTTTAATGAACCTCCAGCTATTGCATCGATGGTTCCTCTGGTGCTTAGATTCACTCCAGGGTAGAACTTCTGAAGTAGGAACTCTCTCGGCAGGTTGTGATGGGGACAGCTTCTCTGAAGTTTTTTAAATCTCTCCTAAATTTCGTCGAGAGACTCCCCATCATTTTGTTGGAAATTTGTTATCTCCTTGATAATCCTTGTTGTCTTCGTTAATGGGAAATACTTGGCGAGGAATGCTTGGGCGAGCTGCTCCCAAGTTGTAATCTAGCCTAAATTTAATGAGTTGTACCACTCTTTAGCCCGATCCTTCAACGTGAATGAAAATGGTCTCACTTTTACCACATAATCGGACATTCCATTGAATCGAAATGTGTCGCAGATCTCCAAGAAATTTATGATGTGGGAGTTCGGATCCTTGTTGGATAGCTCATAGAACTGCACACTATTTTGTAGAATGTTAAGTAACGTTGGCTTTATCTCGAAATTATTTGCTTGGACCACCGATCTTGCCACTCCTTAAGGACTAAAACCTGGCCTCTTGAAATCCATCAAAGCTTTCTTTGGTCCTCCTTGCTCTCCTTCTTCAGCTATATCTTGTTGTAAAAAGTTAAGATGCTTTGCCCTTCTTAATTCTCTTTCGTGTCTCTTGATGTCGGGAAACTCGTCTTCACTAACTTCTTTTGTTCTTTTCGTGCCACTTGTGTTCATGCACCTACAATTATACAAGGAAAAGTATCAAAATTCTTAAATCAAAGTAATCTAAATTAAACTTGATGCTAAACAACCAAATCCCCGACAATGGCTCCAAAACCTTGTTGATGGTAAAACCTATTTACTTGTTTTGCGCTCACAAAAATTGCAAGTGAACGGGTCGTGACTTGTAGCTTAGAAGAGTGGATATTGGTCCGCCAGGGATTGATGCGCAGGCACTATTTAATTTAGATAAAACTTTGTTTAAAAAATGAGATTGTTTAATAAAAATAATTTGAAAATTTTGATTAAAAATAAAAGACTAACACAAAGCAATAGACAATACCAACGTGCAGAATAATCAGAATTCAAGAATCTAAAGACTAAAGAATATTTTTTCCCTATTTTATCTCCCTCCTATTTTATTGATTGAAGTGTGTCTCACCCTAGGTTTTAGAATATATTAACTACCCTCTCTTAAGGTGTAATTAATTGTCCCTAATGGAATTAAAGGGAATCAATTGGACAATCTCAAACTACCCAATGAGACTACCGATTCAACTAGCTATTAAACTATCCTATGGGTGATCAATTGACTAGATGAGATCTCTTTTCTAATTATTCAATTAACATGATGATTGCTAGTCTATAGTTTGCCAACTCTCGTTGTACAATCCTTCACAAATTTATCTTACTCACTCTCTCGATTTGTTGCAAGATAACCAATAAAATCAACAATCATCAAAGACAACTTCATTCAATTTAATAAAACAGGGGTTCTAACAAAATAGTTCAAAAGCAATCTCTAAAACTAAATCAGTCTAACATAGTATCCATAACATCATCAACATTCAAATAAATCATTTTACAAAGAATAGAAGAAGTGGAATTGACAGAAAATTGAATAAAAGAACTCCTTCTCTTCTTTGCCAAAATCTGGAAATTTTGGTGTTGAATTGCTATTTTCCCCAATCCGATGATGATCCTTGACTTCAATCCTTTCTCAAGGCTCCAAACATGTGTTCTTCGCTCAAATATGGTATTTCTACAGAAGGGTTTCGTCTCTCTCAAAGATGGAGGCTTAATTATCCTTAAATAGTCCAAAAACCCTAAATTTAATGAAGCTCCGCATATTGTCTCAGATTATGATTCCCACGATCGTGGGAATTGGCCATAGAACACTTCCTCTTTTCTTTTCCTCTTGATTTCTAGATCAATCTCCAAGTTGCTCCATCTTCCTTCTTACAAAAAAAATAGTCAATTCTTACCCTAAATTAACATCAAACATAAAAGAACAACAATGGAAATCAAAATAAATGAAAATATACAAAATGAATCCTAAACTATAACAATAATCAACAAGTATGCAAGAAAACACATGCCAATTACATATAAAAGTATAGACTAATGCACACCTATCACTTGGACTTCATCTAGTTGAATTATGTTGGGCTCGACATCTCTCTTATGGATTGATGATATATCTGCATCTTCTACTAGAATGCCTTCGTTATTGAACTCCAATCTAGTATCTTGATAGAATTCATCTGCATCCTCATCCAATTGACCAATATCCCTTTCACAAAAATCAAAGACCTTCATTTGTTGAAACTTTTGAACAACCTTCCAATTGCTACCCAATATTGTATCAATGACATAGAAAACTTGTTTGACTTGACTTGCAACGACAAAAGGATCATTATCATACCATGTCTTACTAACATTTATGCTAGCAATATGCCCATTCACTTTCATGTCAATTAGATCAAACCATTTGCATTTAAGTAGAACAACCTTCTTTTCCTTGATGTAGTGCAACTATATTATTTCAGAGATGACATTGTAGAAGTCAATGATTTTGTCGTCATGACATCCTTCAATGACAACCCCACTATTTTGACTTCTAACTCAACTATCTCGATCTTGTATGTGAAATCTCACTCTATTAACAATGCAAACTGTGTATTTCCTCCCACAATTATAAGGCCCACATGTCAAAATATATAATACTGTTGTTGCTTCTTGCACATTAAGGTTATGTAATCGTATCATCTGTACGACAAATTGAAAATAAATATGAGGATAAGACATATTCTCATATTTTCATATTATGTAATCAATATGAAACTTACTTGATTTCTAAACCATGATACAAACTTCTTTCTATGTCTTTCTTCAACATTAATCATTCCTTTGCTGTGAATTGTGTCTTTGTGCTCTCTATTTAAAAAACACAATGAAAGTAAGATCTTAGGGTGAATGAAGAAAATTGTAATATGATTGTTTGAATGAAAAGGAATATACATACTCCATGTATGTATCAACTTTCTTACAATTGCTCAAAATAAACCAATAGGCGATTTCGAATTTGTCTTTAGTTAACTCCACATATTTACCCACTCCAAGTGGGGGAGAAAATAAACAACCCACCATCATTATGAAAATCAAAGTTACATTTTGGTCTATTAAATCTTGTCTCCACATCATTTAAATACGTTAAACAAAAATTTAAGCATTCATTTGCTATATAAGCCTCTGTAATAGACCCCTCTGGTTGAGCTTTATTACATACATAATACTTAAGAGAGCATAAAAACCTGAACATAAACAGTTATAAACTTAGGAATTGTTACAAACAAATAACATAGAGAAAACTTGTTAAATTAAATATGAATTACCTTTCAATCGGAAACATCCATCGAAATTGAACAAGTCCACAAAGTTGCTTCATATGGTAAGTGAATTGCCAAATGAACCATAACATCAAAAAACGATTGGGGGAATAATAGTTCAAGCTTACATAGAATCAATGCTATGTGTTTTTCCATTTTATCAAGCTCTTCAACTTTAAGTTTCTTACAACATAATTGCTTTCAAAACTCTCCTAATTGACCCAAAGTAATAGACATATCCTTTGATAAACACCCACGTATTCCAACAAGAAGTTGTTGTAAAAATATATGACAATCTGACTTTTTAAACCTGACACTTTTCCCTCTTTAACATTCACACAATGACCTATATTTGATGCATACCCATAAGGAAATTTGAATGATTGGAGGAACTGGAAGAATGATTGTTTCTCACTTTTTGATATGTTGTAATAAGCAGGGAGAATAACGTATAAGCCATCATCTCTTCTTTTCAAATGCAAATCCTTTCTAATATTCATATCTTCTAAGTCTAGTATAGCCTTAATTGTGTCTTTGGATTTTTCATCAATTCCCATGACAGTCCTTAAAATGGACTCATAAATGTTTTTCTCAATATACATGACATCAAGATTGTGCCTTAATAGTAATTCCTTTCAATATACCAAGTTGAAAAATATGCTTTTTGTCCAATTCAGTTCGATATCATTTCTTTTACGCTTTCTATTACTTGGGTGTTTGACAGGTGTAATATCACCCAAATGTGACAGCTAGTAAACAATATCATCACCGGACAAGTGCATTGGAGCTTCACCCAACTTTGTTGGGCCATTAAATGTTTACTTCTTCGCCATCTATGCCCATGTTCCAAATAACGACGATGAACCGTATAAAATATTTTACTTCGTATCCTTTTTGAATATGTTTGATGGTTACATACAGGACAAGACATATACCCTTTAGTGCTCCACCCAGACAAATTCCCATAAGCTGGGAAATCATTTATAGTCCACAAAATAGCAGTATGCATTATAAATGTTTTGCCTTCAACAACATCAAAAGTTTGTAATCAAAATTCCCATAGATCGTTTAAGTCATCAATTAATGGTTGCATGTAGACATCAATGTCCTTACCAAGAGCAATAGTTCCTAGAATAAGCAAAGACAAAAACATAAAAGGCTCCTTCATACACTTCTATTGAGGTAAATTGTATAGGACTAGAATCACCAGCCACATGCTATATGAGTTACTCATATTACCGAAAAGATTAAATCCATCTAAGGCCAATCCAAGTTGAACATTACGACAATCTTGTCCAAACCATAAAAGCTTTCTATCAAGCTCTTTCCATGCTATTGAGTCTGTTAGATGACGCATATTGTTATCATCAATCTGTTTCTCTTTATGCCATCTCATATCTATGGCTATTTTTGTTAACATAAAAAGTCTTTGTAATCGTAGTTTAATAGGAAAGTATCAAAGGATTTTATTCGCTATCTTTTTGCCTCCCCCATCATCTACCTACCACCTTGATGTACCACAAATAGGACACTTCAGAAGATCTTTACTTTCCTTCCAAAAAAGAACACATTCATACTTATAAGCATGAATTGAAATTTATCCCAATATTTCAATTCTAAGGTCCCTTAACAATTTCTTCACATCATAGTAAGATTTAGACAACTTGTGTCCAATAGGTAATGCTTTATTCAGTAAGTCAATTAATATGTCAAAGGACTTGTTACTCCATTTATTATAAACCTTCAAATGCAACAGCTTCATAACAAATGATAGTTGTGAGAAATTAGAGCACCCCGGGTATAATTATTCTTGAGTAACTATCAATAACTTCCCAAACTTATCTTCTGTAATACTACCAATTATGTTAGGCATTCTTGTTTCATTCATAGCTTTCATATAATTCTGACAATCGTCTAACATCTCGTCAATCCCATCATCACCATCATCATTCACATCACAATTATCAATATCATTATTGTAACTGTCATCATAACATGTACCACAACTTCTACTACAACTTGCTTCCTTACGTTCACTACGATAAAGCCATGGATATAGAATTTGTCTATTCCTTATATCATCAGCAAGTGATTATATACCACATCTTGACTTTGGAAGTTGACATTTAAGCAACTGATGCATGGACAATGAATACTACATTCTTCACCCATTTGATCTTTTACAAATTTCATGAAACTCTTAACTCCCAAGTATTCAGTTGACCATTTTTGATGACACATCCAACTCTTATCCATTTATTCATTCAATAAAAGGAGATAACTGAGTGATTACATGCATTTTTCGTTTAATATTATGTTAAAAAACCTATGTAATTAAGTTACGTGGCATTGTTTACTATCCACTCAATAATGTTGTTTCAGTTTATACGTACCAATTACGTAAACAATATACAATAAAATGAAACGAAAACTGATATATAACATAATTAATTAACAAGCCATTTAGTAAGATGATTACTACTTATTCGCAATAACAATAATGGTTACTACTAATTCACATTAACAACAGTTGCTTTTATCGAACATGTGGTGGGCAAGGAAATATACCTGAAGATGCCACAAAAATTTTGCAGTTTTGACTCCAATCAAATAAAGAAACAAAGAATCTGCAAATAAACCCTATACACAATCACTAACTAAATACAAAACTTCTTCTTTATGGTATTATAAAAGCATATTTAAAGCACAACAAAGGATGTTGAACAATTTGATAAAGTTTTTTAAAAGTGAAGAGATTTCTCACACACCAAACAATCATTTTAACCTATAGATGTATACATTCAAGAAGTATATTTTCATATATGTATAAATTCAAGAAGTGAGCATTCACTTTAATTTCTTAACTTTTTCTAGGGTGCATATGCTTTTTTTGCAAAAGATACAAAGGAGGAATTGACCTAGTAGCTTGTTATTGCGAACCTTAAAGTCTAAAGCATTATGTAAACCTAAACATTATATAAACTTGTTGTCAGAGAATGTTCTTCGAAGATGCCGAAGCATATCTGATACATTGTATTCTTACCAGTACAGATGCTGCTTATACTCATTGGACTAAGTCCATCTGTACTTAATAAGAAAATTTTTTGATGTCAAATATATATGGTATGTCTTCTCCCATGCAGCAATGTAAAAACATTATTATTGGGGAACACTTTCAAGATTAATTAGATGCAATACACAAACTCAGTGCATAAGATGCAAATGATCCACACGTAATGGCAAGTGTGCAATTGTTCCATATACCAAAATAAAAGTTAATTGAAGCATACAGATTTCATGGAAATGTTCAATGTAACAATATGATGGTGAACATGTTGAGCAAAACAAATAAATAAGTTTTAACTGCTGGATCACACATATCAAGTTATTTTCTGTAATGGATTTCACGGGTCATGGTCATGTCAATATAGATAATAACTATAATTTATGTTTTTTATTTTGCATAAGTAATAGAGTCTCAAAGTTGCACGAGAATTTGAAAGCTAGGGAAGGAGGAGGTTTTTAACCTTTCGTACCAATAAACTGCAGCCTCATTGGCATCATTGTTATATAAGCTCTTTTTATTGATTCATTTGGTTTAGTTACCTTTTCATCCATTTTTTATAGGCTCTTTAAGTGTTTGTTAAGACTTGTATTAGATGTTATGGGTGTTGTTTCTGCTAATATAGAGAATGTATGCAAGGAAATATGAAAAACAAAAAAGGAAGACATTCATCATCTATGCATCCTCCTCTTTGGCCACTTCAAGGTGAATCAAAAGCATTGCATTAAAAACTAAAAGGGGAAGTCTTAAACAAACCACTCTAAACTTTCTTTGAACACTTCAAAGGCATGAAATATTCATCCCAAATCACCTAAGAACATTATGTCTTATTCCTTCCTAAATGTAATGTAACACATTGCAAAGCCAAATGCACCACACATTATCAAAACAAAAGCAAAAACACTCCAAAAATTATCACAAACTGTCAGGTATTTTCTCTTAAAATACCAACACTGTGAACACGACATTTATCACAGAGAACAAGTGTTGAATGACTAACCTAGAATGAAGGACATAAGGACGACGACTGAAGAAGACAGAAGCACACAAATGTCAGCGAGGAGAAGAGAGAACGACAAAAAACCAACATGAGAGAGAGGAAAAAGGTAGAAGTAGGTGCAAGAGAGAGGAAAATTTTTTTTGGGGGGTGACCTTGATGTTTTTCATTTCACAAAAATTTAGATAATGTCATTTGGCATCAAAGAAACGACGTTATCTTAGCCTAATTTTTTAAAAGGTCCAAATATTTCGCGACGAATAATGTTATTGTCGCCAAAAGAAAACGACATAACATATTTAGCGACCAATTTAAAAATCTTCGAAGTATATATGAATGCGACAAATTTTTGCTTCGCCTAATTTGTCCATCTATTTAGTGATGATATCACAAAACGTCGCAAAATATTACTTTTGACGACCAATATTTGAAAGCATCACCAATGCTACACTTCTTTCACTATTTTACTAATTTTTGTTAAATCTTTTTAATCTATCATAAACATAAATTAATATATCAGTAAATGGTATATTTCTTTGACTCTATCAAAAATGACAACGCTTATGTTAACTACAAATGTAACGCCCCATATTAGGGGTTAGACTATTAAGGAATTTCAATGCATGGATGCTTGGCATAATTGAGTTTTTGCTTATTTGTGCATATACATTTTTGGACTCATACCCATATTTGTGCATACATTTATGACATTCCGGTTATAATTGAGTTATTAAAGCGAATAAAATGTGATTTGGCAGTTTTGGAAATATTTCGGGTATTTTGAAATTTTTGGTGAATTTTAGAAAAATATTAAAAGTTGGACCAATCCTAGTGTGACATGTGGACTGATTAAAGATTGACATGTGGCATCATTCATTGTGTGACAAATGGCTTGACATGTTGGAGACATGTGATAGCTTGTATGAAGGACAAATGGTTCGCATGCATAGAACCAAATGTCAAATTCACATGTATTTTTGTAGCTTGCATGTTCTTCATTGAGTTGTTTTACTTTCTCCCTGAAAACACCAAACTGATTATGTTGAGAAATTGGCTTTTGAATCTTACCTCAAAGTGAGAATTTTATTTCTTTGAGAGTGCTTATTCTGTTATCCTTGGTTTTCTTCATCCACCAAGAACATTCATAGCTGGAATTTGAGCTGAACAAAGTAAGTGGTTTTGATGATGTTTTTATGGTATTTTGATAATTCATGAATTGGATTGAAATACTGGTCATAACTAGAGTAGAATGAAGATGATGCAGAAATTATAAGAATGGATAAATATGGATACTCTGTTTTGTTTTGGATAAAACTTATATGTTGGAAATATATACATGCATGGGGAAGTTATGCAGTATGGTCTCGATGAATGAATTCACTGAATAACTTACGTGAGTATTTCAGGTTATGAGTGTATAAAGACAGTATTTAGAGTATCTGGAATTGAATATGAGATTTTTGGGTGTTGAATAATTTGAAAAGAAAATGGATGAAACAAATGTAGTAAGAATGAAAATACACAGTAGAGAGAGAAAGCTGAAGATGATTTCAAGTGCATGCATCGATTTTTAGTGTTTGAATACAGATTTGATTTGTTCGAGTTGTGATGAGCTGAAATGGAAGTAGAAGAATTGGTTTAAGTGTGATATGTCTTCATTGAATAAGATGGAAGTGAGAAAATCTGGAAAATGAAGTATGCTTCGGTCAAAGTTTGCTACGGCGAACTCTCCTTGGTTCGTTGTGGCCAACTTGAAAGATGAAGTTCACCAACTTGAAGGATTTCATTTCTGTGAAAGTTCGCTGCGGCAAACTTTTAAGAAAATTACGAAGAATTTTGCTCTCTAGAAAGTTCGCCACGACCAACTTTTGAGTCGCCACGGCGAAGTTTCCTTATAGCTTAGACATGTTTCAGTATTTTAGGCATACCTTTCTCTATAGTTATCCAAATGAAGTGATTTTTAATTTGGAGTAAACTAGAAACATAAGGATACAAATTGTTTGAAGAGATTAAATTCTAATTCTGCCTCTAAGAATTTCATAATCTGATTGGAAATTGGGATAAGAATTCTGTTGAAGCTTAAGAACAATCTGAAACCTTTTGAGTATAACTTTCAGTATACTGAGCCAAATTGGATAAAACTTGGTATCATTGGAAACTTATGATAAAGAGGGACAACTTTCTAGAAGGAAGTATTACCTAATTACGTCAATTACTTGATAAGAATAATTGAGCAAAGTGGACCCGAAAATTCATTGTGAAATAAATCTGGAATGAGGATTTGAGTATGATTTTGCATGATTGAGAATGCAACAAGATTAAGGATAAGAAACCAAGAATTTGTCATAAACATGCATCAGACATATTCAATATACATGAATGTGCATAATTGAATTCATGATTGTGCACAATAATAATATATGTTTGTATTAAATGTTTTAGAGGAACTCATCGAGCGACCGATTCCAGATATTGCCGCGACGTTGAGGTAATAAGCAATAAGGGAGATTTGTAAGTAATCTTAGATGATAATCTTTCAAAGTAATTTTAGAGGGTAAATTTTGTTATAAATTCAGTAAGCAAATTTTGATAGTTTTTCTTTGACTATTTTGGTTACTATTGATTTGGATCATTGAATGATTTGCAAAGATGTAAATATGTGATATGCTTGAATGATTTGCAAAGCTGTAAATATGTGAATTGAATTTTAGACATTTCTGTTTTGATTCTGTTAAGTCCTAGTTGTGGGTAAATAGGCATGCCTAGAAGGGTCTGCAGCTGCTTCTGTCACACTTCGGTGTCTTCTATTATTGACACTTCGGTGTCTTTTATTATTGACACTTCGGTTTCTTATGATATTGACACTTAGGTATCAAGACTTCTGTCTCTTCTATAACACTTCGATGTCTTCTGTTATTGACACTTCAGTGTCGAGACTTCGGTCTCTTCTGTATAAGTCCCGTTACCCACTTCTGTAAATGGATTCATAGTTATCTGGTTTTGTGATTCTGACATATGTTTGATTATGACTTAAAACATTATTGCGTTCTAATTCTGAAAGGTTTATACCCTCTTATGCTGTTCAGTTCTGTTAATTATAAAGTCTGCTCTGAAATACTTTATGTCTCATTTATTGTTTAATGCATGTGTATGCTGTTATGCTAGTTTATCCATAGATTAGTTATTACTCACTAAGCTATATGCTTAGCACGGTGGATTTGCCCCGTGTAGGTTCTGAAAGAGGGACGTAGGAACTGGGACAAGACAACTGCGATGGCCAAAGGAGTCTGATTTTTGTTTTGTTCACATGTATTTTGAGATTGTTTTTGGACTTGTATCTAATGTCTATAACTCATGAATTTTTTATTTTGAAGGGTTGTAATAACCTTAATTCAGGCTGCTTTTAGAAATTTTGACATGCAATGTATGTTTGCTGAGATTCTGGTAATGTATGTATAAAGTGTTTTGTATGTTTTGTAATGCTTTGTGTTCAGTGTGTTCTGTGTATGTGGCACTCGCAATCTCCTCCCAGGGGGTATTAAGGTGTTAGATCATTTTAGTATCAGACATGGTTTAGGTGATTCTGGTTTAACCAGCACTTAACTATTTCTTCAATTGAGTGTACAAGTTGTGTTTTGGCCTAATGCGGTGTTCTATGTTTTGTTTATAGAATTGAAAACGGATGGATCTCGCAACTCTATTGACGAAGTTACTGAAAGCAATCAGCCAGAGCAAATTCATCCAAAAATACCTGAACCCTCGGGGGTCAATCGAGGTGAAGCTGGGATGCCAACTCCTCCTCCAGCTCAGGGAGAGGCTTTGATTAAACTGTCCCAGGATATGATGACGTTGCTGCATCGAATGACAGCACCTAAGGCTTCGATTGATCAGCTGAGGAAGTATGGAGCTGAGGAATTGGTTGGGACATCTCTGGAGGAATCTGAAAGTGTTGAGTTCTGGATTGAGAAGGTGAAGAGGATACTGGATGAGATCAGTTGTCTAGCTGAGCAGATGGTGCATTGTGCTGTCTCCCTTCTGCAGGGAGTAGCTTATGAATGGTGGAAGTTCGTTCTAAGGAGTCCTCAACCGCTGGTACCTCTGCCCTGGGATTTCTTTGCCCAAGAATTTAAAGTTAAGTATATGACAGAGGCTTATAGAAAGGATAAATGGAAGCAATTTCTGAACTTGAAGTAGAGAAACTCTGATTCTGTGCTTACTGAGGAATTCCGATGTCACCAGTTTGAGGATGGATTGCACAATTCCATCAAGGAGCATCTGGCAGCAATTACTCTGTTACAGCAAGTGATGTACCATCAGTTGGTACAAGCTGCAATGAAAATTGAGAGACAGGAGATGGTTAGGAGAGAAAGGAGTCAGATAAGGGGTTTTGGTAGAGGAGGCCATTCCTTGGGGAAACGAAGTCGTGAAGGTACTACATCTGAACCGGAAAATACTCAGAGATCTGTGACATAATAAAGGCAACAAAACTTTTCCTTTTCAGCTGTTTCTGGTAGGGGGTAGTCTGGAGGCCGAGGTTTTGAACCTCCGAAGTGCCCTGATTGTTCTATACATCATTGGGGTGTTTGCAGAAGGTATACAGGAGTATGTTTTCACTGTGGTAGTACTGAGCATAAGATAGCCAGTTGCCCTCTCAACTAGGATCAAACATGACAAGCTAGTCGAGCTGTCTTTCATGCATCTGCTGGGAACAGAGGACGTGGTAGAGGTCAAGGAGGATCTGGACAAAATAGTCCGAGTCGGAAAAACCAATCGGAAAAAGTAGATCGACTAGCTGTGCCTACTACTTCGGCTCGAGCTTATGCACTCAAAGCTCGTGAGGATCAGGATGCACCAGATGTCATTGCTAGTATTGTTTCTCTCTTTAATTCTGAAATGCATGCATTGATTGACCCTGGATCTACTCATTCGTATATCTGTGTTGGAGAAATGTTTGATATAGAAGTGCCTATAGATCAGTTAGAGTATGAAATGCATGTGACCAGTCCTCTGGGTAGTAGTGTGTCGGTTAATCAGGTGTTTAAGAATTGTCCTATTATGATTCAAGTAACTAAGTATGTAGCAGCTTTGATTAAATTGCCATTTCATGAGTTTGATTTTATTCTGGGTATGGATTGGATATTTAAGCATCAGGCAGTAATTGACTGTAATGCTAAGACGGTTATGTTTAAGAGACCCGATCAGTCTGAGATAGTGTTGGATGGTGTCCACACTAGTTCCTTAGCTAATGTGGTATCTGTTATGCAAGCTAGAAAGCTCCTCATGAAGGGATGTGAAGCTTATCTAGATCTAGCTTTTGTGCTTGATTCCCAGAAGGAGGGTAGTAAGGATGAACTGCTTGACATTCCTGTAGTGAATGAATTTTCAGATGTATTTCCTGAGGAATTAGCTGGACTCCCTCCTGAAAGAGATGTGGAGTTATCTATTGAAGTTATGCTTGGCACTGATCCTATATCCAGAGCACTGTACAGAATGGCTCTTACTGAATTGAAGGAGTTGAAGGTGCAGTTACAAGAACTTCTGGATAAGGGGTTTATTAGACCCAGTGTGTCACCATAGGGAGCACCAGTGTTGTTTGTTAAGAAGAAGGAAGGTACACTACGGATGTGCATCGATTATAGGTAATTGAATAGAGTCACAGTGAAGAATAAGTATCCATTGCCAAGGATTGAAGACTTATTTGATTAGTTGAAAGATGCAGGAGTGTTTTCAAAAATAGATCTACGATCGGGGTATTATCAGCTTCGGGTAAAGGACGTGGATGTACTGAAGATTGCATTTAGGACCCGTTATGGACATTATGAATTCCTAGTAATGCCATTCGGGTTACCTAATACTCCAGCAGCATTTATGGATCTGACGAATAGAATGTTTAGGCCTTATTTAGACCAGTTTGTTGTGCTATTTACTGATGATATCCTAGTCTATTCTAGGAATGAATAGGATCATATTGAGCATCTCCAAATTGTATTACAAACTCTGAGGGAAAGACAGTTGTATGCTAAGCTAAGTAAGATTGATTTCCGGCTTCGGGAGATATGATTTTTAGGGCATGTTGTCTCTTCTGAAGGAATCAAAGTTGATCCTAGTAAGATAGAAGCCATTGTTAATTGGAAGCCACCAGGAAATGTAACAAAAGTGAGAAGTTTTTTTGGGTCTGGCTAGTTATTACTGTCAGTTTGTTAAGGGATTCTCGGTGATAGCATCCCCTTTAACTAAATTGTTATGGAAGGGAGTGAAGTATGAATGGTCTGATAGATGTTAGAGTAGCTTTGATCAGTTGAAAAGTATGCTTACTAAAGCTCTTGTATTAGTTCAACCTACTTCTGGTAAGGAGTATGTTATGTATACTGATACATTTGGAATTGGTTTAGGTTATGTTTTAATGCAGGAAGGAAAGGTAGTTGCTTATGCCTCTAGGCAACTAAAGACTCATGAACAGAATTACCCAACACAAGATTTAGAACTTGCAACGGTAGTGTTTGCCTTAAAAATTTGGCAACACTACCTGTATGGTGAAAGGTGTAGAATTTTCATAGATCATAAGACTGAAGTATTTGCTTACCCAGAAGGAACTCAATCTGAGACAACGGCGTCAGTTGGAATTATTTAAAGACTATGATTGTATTATGGACTACCATCCGGGTAAGGCTAATGTTGTAGCTGATGCCTTG
>JAOQMS010000179.1:14455366-14487419 GCA_027563885.1 Erythroxylum longipes
ATTATTATTATTATTATTATTATTATTATTATTATTATTATTATTATTATTATTATTATTATTATTATTATATATGTATGCACATCCAATTAAAATTTTGTAGTTTCTTTATGACTAATTTGTATATAGGTCTACAAGAAACAACCTTTCTACTAGGTAGGCATAAGGCTGCTTACTATTGAACCTTCTCAGACCTCGCATCTTAGCAGAATTTTCAGTAGGTGTTATCGTTGTTGTATTCGAACATGAAGGTTTGTTTAATTATTTATTAATTATTACCATGTGTTTAATATTCCTTTAATTTTAATATTACATTACTAAATATAATGTTTCTATATATAGCAGAAGTGATGCAAACTGTTAATGATCATGACCACAACACTTAGCTACTCTCTTGGTCTATCTAGTCTCTACTCTCTTTAGTCTCCACTTTGTAGTCTCCAGTCTCCATCATAATTTTATCTTAATATTTTGTAAATTGTATCATTTAAAAATTTTGGATAATAATTTTTGTAAATTATGTCATTAATTACAATCTTTTTCTTTCATTTCTTATAATCTTGTCCTTCTTCATTAATGAATTTGGTTTCATCTTATTCATTTTATAAACATATGTATGTTTTATATATTCATTCATTATAAAATGTCAATTTTTATTAAGCAATTGAAATTCGTAACCTAAATTAACTGAATTGATCACTTTAATTATAATTTTTTCCATTCATTTCCTATAAACTTATCTTCCTTCATTAATGAATTTGGTTTCATCTTATTCATTTTATCAATATATGTATGTTTTATATATTCATTCATTATAAAATCTCAATTTTTATTAATCAATTGAAATTCATAACTTTAGTTAATTGAATTAATTACTTTAATTATAATCTTTTTCTTTTATTTCTTATAATCCTATCTTCCTTTATTAATGAATTTTGTTTTATCTTATTCATTTTACCAATATATGTCTGTTTTATAGTCATTCAATCCCAATTTTTTCTCAATTTTTATTAATTAATTGAAATTTGTAACTTTAATTAATTGAATTGATCAATTTAATTATAATCTTTTTCTTTCATTTCTTATAATTTTATCCTCCTTCATTATTGAATTTGGTTTTGTCATATTCGTTTTATATATTTATTCATTATAAAATCTAAATATTTATTAATCAATCAAAATTCATAAGTTCAATTAATCTAATTGATCAACTTAATTATAATCTTTTTATTCACTTCTTATAATTTTAATTAACTAAATTTCTATTAAAATTTTCAAAAAAATAAAAATTGTCAAGCCAGTTTAAGCCAGATCAGGCTTTGGCCCTTAGATCTAACATATTTGGCCTAATTGAGCCTCGAGCTAGGCTCAGGCTCAGACCCTGGTCCTTTTCTTTTATCTAGTTTGAACCTGGCCCAACTCACTGTCATCTCTCGTAGGCCAAGCCCAGGCCTGAGCCTATGCTTAAATTTTTGGGTTAAGTTTGAGTCATATAAGGCTCAAGCCTTACCTAACCTAATTTTATTCTTATTTAAAGTGGTATGGTCCCTACCAGTTTAAGCATAACTTGCTTTAAGAAATTTTCCTTTATGAGAATTTCAATTTCTACAAGATCAAGTATTCGCATTGATGGTGTCAATTTTTTTCTTACAAGTGTTCAGTTGCCTAATCCTTTATTAGTATACTTCATTTCTCATGCTCGTGACGTCCTTACGCTCTTTAATGAAGTCAAATTTGGATTGAATTTTACATTGCTAACTTAACAATTGTGCATATATACTCTTATACTTGGCAATTTTAACTTTATATAATTAACTATTCAACACCAAATGCGAGGTTGAAAGGTGTTTCTATTGTAGGCATTATAGGTGTTATTTGATGTGCGATAATATGTTGTAGATCTCTCTAGTATGAGTGCCTTTTACTTCCTCGACTTTGGCTTTTATGTCTTACAATTAGGGTTGGGCACGGTTCAGTTCGGTCGGTTTTAAAATTTTATAAAATATAAAAATTACATGAAGTCATTATAATTAATAAAAGATATCCATCATATTATAATGCTTCAAAACATGATAGTAGTATTACTTACAAACAGAAACATAAATCCATTAGGTCTAATATAATCATTTCACATTTCTCTAGCAATTTCATCCTGCTTCTGAGACATACTTCGAAGTTGTGCTAGAGTGATATTGTATTCCACTTGGGAACTTGCATCTTCATTTATATTTTCCCTAATTTTCTCTTTATTTTCAACGTAATTGTCAAATAATTCATCACTTTGTCTATGCATTCTAATATAATTACGTATGAAACAAAAAGAAATAACGACATATCTTTGTTTCTTGATTTCATGACTCAATATGCTTGACTCTAGTTATCTCACTATGCCCTACAATCATTAAGCAAATTGCTACTTGTTCCTTCACATTCAAATGACTTCTTAGTTTTAAGCCCCTTAAACTCGTCAACTCATTATATAAGCTCAAGAAGACATTCTTAAGTTCTTATAAAACCTTGTAAGATTCCCATTCAAAAGTTTCATTATCTGATCTTGACCTGATAGAGCATAAATTCTCCATCATTGCTTGTGTAAATGAAAATATTTATTCTCTTCCCCAACCAAAGAAATAACAATTACCTTCATCAATTCATCATCTGAATTTGATTTGAAATCCAATAAAGAGGCCATGTATCTATAATACCAGCATTAAATAATTAATAAAAGTATTTAACAAAACATCCACTTAAAATGTTCAAATCATAGAATAATTCTTAATATAAAAGTTTCTAAACCAATAAGACTTTAATATGCAATAACATGAAAATACAACAAAAGAGACATAATCTAATCCAATATCCTTGTATTTGTCATCTTCATAAAAATATCTTTATAAAGTGGAGTATTATAAAAAACATTCGCTACTTTTCCATATTACACATCCTTAACAACTAATTCATTTAAGGAATTGAAGAATTCCATCAATTTCTTTATCCCTTGATTAATAGATGAAGCTCCATTGATTGTAATAGATGATGTTATTGTTAGTTTTTTCTTTAGCAAATCATTCTTTCTTTTCGATTATCCACCAATTATAATCAAAACCTCTTCTAAAATGTTAGAGTGTGTCTTCTTTGCCTTCTTTTTTATAGGATATTTCTTTTTTTAGATGAAGAACTTGCAACTTAATCTCTTTTCTCATTATATAAGAAATCTTCATCAACATTAATTCTTTGTTCCTCTTCTATATTATTTAATAAAGACTTAGCTAATGGATGTGTATGTAAATAGGTTATAGTAGTGTCTCCAAAAATATGACACAAGTCTAAAAATTCCTTAAATCCTTTTTTCTTGAATCTATGAGCTATTTTGTGAACCTATAATGGTGAAAATGAAACATGAGAATAAAAATATATAAGATGATATAATAATAAAAAGGAATATTTTATCTTAAAAAGAATTTTCCAAAATTTTTTGTAGTATTAACTTCATCAATAAAGGAGTTGTAACCAATTCATTTCTTTAAGTAAGTTCTTACAATTCTTTAATCTAGCTCTTAATGCATTATACTCATTCTTCAATTGAACATCAATATACTCTTTATTGAATTTTGTTTAAAGACCTAACTTAATTTTCTTCTAACTAGTTTAGAAAAGGTAGTAGTTGTTCAATTTCCTTTCTTCACTTCTTTAACCATTAACGAGATTGAATGCATCTCTATGGTATAATTCAAACACCATCCTTTTCATTTATTTCCCCTTAATCATTAGAATCGTTCACATTGTTCAAAGCTTCCATCATTAAACAAAGAAATATAGAGCATTTAATATAAGATACTTTTTTATGTGATTAAATGCAAATATAATAGAATGTGTAAAAGTCATTTTTATTTAAAAACTTGCTTTAATGTTCTTCCAACTACATTTAGAAAAGGTAGTAATTGTTAGATTTCCCTTCTTCATTTTTTAACCATTAATGAGATTAGATGCATCTCTATGACATCATTCCATGCCTCATCCTTTTCATTTATTTCCACACAATGAAAGGAATAGTTCTTATTATTCAAAGTTTTCATCACTAAAAGTAATTACAAATAAGTGACAACAGAAAAAGGTGACGAGTTAAAATTATATTAGAAAATAAAATTTATTATAAGCTTCATTATCATTATTTCAAAATGGTGGTTTCATTAACCATTTTATTTTTGCCGCCTTATTCTTGTCAATAGATATTTATTTAAAGATAAATTATCACTAAATATATATTTATAGAGCAAATTTAAAATAAATGATACCTAAGCAATATGCATAGGCTGAAAATTCAAAATTCGTACCATAATCAGGAAAGCTATATTCCCACAAAATCACATAATGTATCTTATGCAGTGAACTTTCTAAAGATACAACAAAGTTTAACATATAAAATATAGAAGTCGAGGTTTTTGCGTGGAATTTTGAAATTAGTTCTAGTTAAGTACTATTATGTATTCTTTTTATGTTACACATCATATGCACTTCTTTGGTCAATCATTTGTAATTTGAACCCATTTTTTTCTTTGCGCAACAATTAGTTTCATCTATGGATTTTGCCTTCATCACTCAAAAGAAGGACTTCTCTTGGCACTAACTTCAAAATCCTATCAATAATTTCATGAGAAACTTTTGACATAATGATCAAAATATGTAGATTATTTAGGAAGATTATTTATCTAATGGCTAACTAGGTCATTTGTCTCTATAAGAAGAAGACACTTTTATATCAAGATATATAAGCCATCAAAATCTTATACCCACTCTAGAAAATGTTAGTTCCTTTCACAATGGGGCGAATAGGGGAAGTAGATTAAGTGTAACTAAAAACTTTTAGGGCCTTTAAGAAATGTTTCAACTATGGATGTTTCAACAATCATTTCTCATCCAATGGTTTTCAACTCTCAAATTTGGATCTTGAACACAAGTACATTTACCTACTCTGCAAATTTGGTGGACATATTTATATGTAAAGTCTTCAAAAAATTCTTACAAGTTAGAATGCTAGGCTATTACATTAAATAAAAAGGGACGTTTTGTATAAACTAGTATGGCATATATTATGCAAAAATTATCTAAATACGAAACCACAATATGTAAAACTTATGGAGAAAAATAGAAAATATAATTATGCAAACTCCTACACCACATATGAAATTTATGACTTATAAAGGTTAAATTTTGATTTGGCACAACATGATTCGTTTCTCGAATGCTATTTTAATAGAAGTTTTAAGTTCAGATACGGAGCCCTCAAGGAAGCTCATATTTTTCAACAAACTTTTGGTTCTCTTGTCGTTTAGATAACCATTTAAAGGTATCTTCTTATTGGTGAATCATTGAGCATAAACTAAAAAAAAGAATAACTCTCTAAAAAAAGAAATCAAAACCCAAAAAGATATTGATAAAGAGCAAAAATGAAAATCAAACATGAAAATGAAGATGGGAGAAAAAAGCTTATTTTACACAGTAATACGCTAGCCTGTTAATAAATTATTTTATATCTTGCAGGAAAAAAGGTATTTGGATTATAAAAACAACTTTAAAAGAAATCTTAGACTTGAGTTCCCTAAAATCTCTCTGTCGATATTCCCTTTAGTACTGCACCAACAATCAATTATAAAGAACTATTAAGAGTCAAGGAGTCTTTGAGATTCACTATGTAACAAGAGATGCAATTCTTGATTGAGATTCAGTATAGTTCTCTCTTGAGCATATTGTTATATATTGGCTCCATAATCCATTCATATCTTATTAAGGGACTTATTACCAAAACTGAAAAAAGTCTTCACTTCCTTCAAGAATTCTTGCCATGATCAGGTCATGTACTTTAAAAATTAAGCCTGTCCTACCAATGTTGTATAGATATAATGAAAAGGAGAGTAAAGGCAAGAATCTCCTTAAAAAAAGCAAAATTTGAAAAACGAATTTGATTCTTTAGAATATGAGGATGTTAATCATAAACATGTTATAAATTGATTAGAGAGAAGCAAGAAGCTCTCAAATAGGATGGAAAATGGCTTAATCGAGAGTTTCATAAAGTCAAGCAAACAACTATAGAGTTAGAAAAGTCATTGCTATTGTAGAAGGATGAAGTCAGAATCTAGAAACAACAGGTCCAACAAGCCAAAGAGGACCAATTTATATGTATCAACTAATAGGGTGAAATTTGATCCTTTGATTTGGACAAAATCTGAACTTCTCTTCTTTGTTTCATTTTGTTAAATTTTTGTTAGTTTTATATTTTGAACTCTATCTATGAATATTTATTTTGGAAAAATGCTATTTGATTTTTGAGAATTCACCACTGTTCCTTTATCTCATACTTTTCAAAAAAAGGTAGGTACATAAGGCTTCAAATACTTCCCATTAATGAAACATCAGTGAGGTTCTCCCTCTAAACTAGCTAATCAATAGGCATTACTACTTAAGACTCTATGAATTCTAAATGGCCCTCCCCAATTTGGAGACCATTTACCACATTCTATATCTTTTATCCTAAGCAAGATTATCAAATTTCACACTAACCCATCCCAAAATTACTACTTACAAATTATTTTATCATAGAAATTTTCCATATTTTCCTTTTGAATAATCATATTATTCAAAGCCTGAAGTTACACTTCATATAAGTCCTTTAATTATATTAATATTGCTTTTGAAAACTTAGAATTTTCCAAATAATTTTGCCTGGCTACTCTCAAGGATGAAACCACCACTTCCATATGAAGAACATCATTATGTCTATAGGTTAAAGTAAATAGGCTAATTCTTATAGCAACAAGTTTAGAAGTATGATATGACCATAAGGTTTTTCTACATAATTCTATTTCATTCTCTAGGATTCTCCTGTAATGATTTTTTTAGGTTCTTGATAATTATTTTGTTTGATGCTTCAACTTGATCATTATCTTGAGCATAATATGGAGTTGAATTTAACAAATTAATCCCATAATTTTCAACAAAATCCCTAACTTCCCAGCCTATAAGCATGTTTCTTTGATCATTTATTATCAATTTAAGAATTACAAATTAATGAAATAATATGTTTTGTGATGAATTTAACTATATCTATTTGATCAACCTTCTTCAAAAGTTAAGCTACCACCTATTTAGTAAAATAATATATGGCTAATAGAATGAAACTATAGCCTTTTGAAGATGCTGGACATATCATCTAATTGAGATTAATAGCTTATCCTATAAATGACGATAGTTTGATTATATAATGTAACTTAGAAGTAGGAATTCACTTAATTTTTGCATTTTTTTACAATGCTCACATCCTCTAGCATATAATATACAATCATTCAAAATTGATGGCCAATAATAACTATATCATTGTATAAGTCATCTCATCTTTATTCCAAACTAATGTGCTCAACATACCCATCCATGAACTTGTTTCATTACTGTTAATGCCTTAGGCATCCTAAGCCATCTAAAAAAAAGTCCATTATCACATTGACAAAATAAGATTCCTTCAATCACTATAAAATTAAGTACATATTGCTAAGGTTTGAAAGGTATTTTCTTGCCAAGATTTTTCAAAAAATTTTTGTTCCTATTATCCAATAATAGGCGACTTCTTTATTGATATTAAAAACTTATAAGGAAATTCCCTTTTTATAAATGGATGGTTGAGACCTTTGTACCATGATATGTTTATAAACAAAATCTTCTAAGTTTTTCAACCCAGGTACTATTTATGATGGCTCATTTGGCTTCTAATTTTTAACTTTCAAAATAAACTAAAATTCTATATCATCAAAGAGTTATACCAATTGAACAGTGATAATATAATAGGGTGACAAAGTCAAACTCATGCACTTATATTCTCTTACCATTTGGTGTAATACCAATTGAGAACCTCCTTTGATAAAAACTTTTTTGGCTCTAAGATCAACTAAAATTTCAAGTACAATGATCAATCCTTCATATTTTGCCCGATTTTTAGTGAATGGGAAGTCCATTTTAAAGGAGTGGTCCCATTTGGTATGGTTATGACTACTCCAACACCAACTGACTTTATAGTACTAGACCTATCAAATTTCAATTCCATTACTTCTTCTCACAATTGAGAACTAAATGTTACACATCTTTTTATACCTTAATTAAGGGGTGGTTTACTAAGAAGTTGACTGACACTTAACCTTTTAGACCTTTGTAAGTAATATACCAAGTTGAAGTATATAAGAGTTATAAGTCATTTCCTAATATTTTTTGAGATAATTGGCTTATTCAACATGAATATCATTAAATTAGTTTGTGAAACCATATAAACTTTATTTTGCAACAAATAATGCCTTAGTTTTGAATAGGCAAAATATAATGCTAAACATAACTTGACAATGAGTATATAATTCTTTTCAATTAAAGTGAGAATTATGCTCAACTAATAGATACTTTGTTCATAGCCTACCTCATTACTCTAAGCTAATAAACATCTAATAAATTCTTCTATAGAGAAAATATATAACTTTAACAAAATTCCTTTTTGAGGGGCATTAGTGCTGGAGGCTTGGTTAAATATTCCTTAATACTGTCAAATGCCACCTAATTCATTTCTTCCCACTATAATTCTTTATAATTCATCAACGTTAATAGATCTCAAAACTCTTTTGATTTTCCTGCCATGTTAGTAATAAACCTTTTTACGTAGTTCACCTAGTCTAGAAATTTCTAAGGTTTCATCTTATTCTGGGGCAGTTTCACTTCAAGAATGGTTTTTGCTTTATTTTTATTTAGCTCAATTATTCTATTGTGAACTAAAAACCCCAGGAATTTTCCTAATTTTACTCAAAAAAACACACTTTAGGGGATTCAACTTCAATTTGTCCATTCTAATCCTATAAAAGGCTTCTCTTAAATCCTAAATATGATCTGCACTCTTTTTTTATTTCATGATAATATCATCTATGTGAACTTCAAAAGCATGTCCAGTCAAATTATGAAAGGTAGCATTCATAGACTTATGATAAGTGACTCCATTATTTTTTAAATAAAAAGGCATTACAACTCACTCAAATGTCATTATTAACCCTGGACACCTAAAAGTCATTATGGAAATATCACTTTCGACTGTAAAATTTTATTATAACTAGAATAGCATTCCATAAATGAAAACAAATAATGTTCGGTCGCTGCATCTATGAAATAATTTGCAATCGACGTCATGTATACACCCTAGGAGTAGCTATATTAAAATCCTTAAAGTCGACACATTCTTATCTTGTTAATCTTCTTGAGTATAGGTACAATGTTAGTTAACCATTCAATATATCTAGTTGGTCTAATGAAGTTAGCTTTACATAATTTTTAAAGTTCTTTAATCTTTAGCTCAACATCCTTAGACCACCCCCTAAGAAGTTAATGGTAAGGGAAAATATTTGGCTTTATTGAAAGTATTTATTTTACCAACCTTTTACTTAATCCTGGCATTATAGTTCTAAGCAAAATTGTATTTAAATTCTTTCAAGAGTTCCCTTAGTTCTAAATTTATCTTTGAATATAAGTTATCGCTAATAAAGATTCCACAAAATTCCCAAGAATAGCACATATTTTCTTCTTCTAATGATTCTTGGTTCTGGCTTCTTTGATCATCAAACTTCTTAGGAGTGAATTTCAACACTTGGACAGAACTGTCGCTTATTTTTTATTCCTCTTTGATGTGCATTAGTCTATATTTTTATATGTAATTGGCATGTGTTTTCTTGCATACTTGTTAATTTTTGTTATAGTTTACGATTTATTTTGTATAGTTTTGCTTAGTTTGATTTTCATTGTTGTTCTTTTGTGTTTGATGTTAATTTAAGGTAAGAATTGACTATTTGTTGTGTAGGAAGGAAAATGGAGAAACTTGGAGATTGAGCTAGAAATTAAGAAGAGAAGAACAGAGGAGTGCATCTATGGCCAATTCTCACGATCTTAGGAATCATGCAAATTTCCACAGTCGTGGGAATTACAATTTGAAGCATTATGCAGGGCTTCATCAAATTTAGGTTTTTTGGACTATAAAAGCATCATAAAGCCTCCATCTTAAGGAGGACGAAACCCTTTTGTAGAAACACCATCTTTGAAGCCAAGAACACATGTTTGGAGCCTTGAGGAAGGATTGAAGTCAAAGATCATCATCAAGATTGGGCAAAATAGCACATCAACACCAAAATTTCCAGATTTTGGAAAAGAAGAGAAGGAGTTCTTTTATTTAATTTTCTGTAAATACCACTTCTTCTATTCTTTGTAAAATGGTTTATTTGAATGTTGATGATGTTATAGAGACCATGTTTGATTTAGTTTTAGGGATTGCTTTTGAACTATTTTGTCAAAACTCCTATTTTATTGAATTGAATGAAGTTGTCTTTGATAATTGTTGATTTAAATTGTTATCTTACAACAAATCGAGAGAGTGAGTAAGATAAATTTATGTAAGATTGTACAACGAGAGTTGGCGACCTATAGACTTACAATTATCACGTTAATTGAATAGTTAGAATAGAGATCTCGGCTAGTTAATTGATCACCCATAAGATATTTTAATAACTAGTTGAATAGGTTAAGTCATTGGGTAAGTTGAGAGCTCGTCCAATTGATTCCCTTTAATTCAATTATGGATAATTAATTACACCTTGAGAGAGGGTAGTTATTACATTCAGAAATCTAAGTGAGACACAATTCAATCAATAAAATAGAATGGAGACAAAATAGGGAAAAAAGAAATCTCTAGTCTTTAGATTCTTGAATTCCAATTTTTCTGCATTTTGGTATTGTCTATTGTTTTGAGTTAGTCTTTAAATTTTAATTTAATTTTCTAGATTATTTACTTTTAATAATTTCATTTCTTAAACAAGGTTTTATCTAAATTAAGTGGTGTCTGGGCATCAATCCCTCTGGGATCGATATCCGCTCTTTTAAGCTACAAGTAACAACCCATTCACTTGGGGGTTTTGAGCGTAAAACAAGTAGATAGGTTTTACCATCAACTCTCTTCTTTTTTAAAAACTAGCTTTATATTATCACAACTACTTACATCTTCTAAATCCTTTAAAATTTTGTTGCATTTAGTATTTGATCTTTACAGCTTCAACTACCACTCTTTCATTTTGTGAAAATTTAGTCATCAGGTTCCTCCATAATGGGAACCTTCATCGACCTAGGAGCAGGCATGATGATAGTTTTTTTTTGCCAATCTTTCTAACTTTATTTTCATCTTTTTTTTTACCTTCATTACAACGAGATGACTTCTAAATTTACACCAACTTTATATGATCTCTTTAGAATTTTGTCTCTATCACCCCAAATTTAGTACGAAATGGTTATGAATTGGCCCAAAGAATTTCTACTTCATCCCCTTTCCATAACAGTTGATGGAGAGATAATGAAATGAAATAGTTGGAGTGGATCCAATCTTGCCCCAATAGGACTTGGTAGCTAGCATGTGTGTCAACAATAAAGAAAGTATTTAACGAAGTCTTTCCTCCTATCGTAATATTTACAAGGAGAATTCCTTAAGTTGTAGTATTTTTACCATTGAATACAGCAACATATACTTCAACAAGATCAAGCTTGCATCATCTTTACTTAAAGTTATCATAAATCTTTATCAACCAAAACTCTTAAAGTTGGTCTTCCATTAATATGGGCATTAACATATAGAGGTCTTATATGTTGTGTAATAACATCAGCTAGTTTTTCTAACACCACCTTTTCTAGAATTCCTAATCTTATTACCAATATTGAAGCCTTACATTTTCCTTTCTCGAAAGGAATTTATGCCTTCTTTACATAATAATATTTTCCAAATGAAGTAGGCAATTTTATAAAAGAAATAGTATATGGTACTTGAATGAGAATTTCTCCAATTGTAATGAATTCATTGAAATCCTCATCATGTCTTTCTTAGTAGGCTGACTTCTTATGAAATCTAGGATTCTCTTTTTCCTTGTACCATTTTCAGCAATGACTTATATCTTTCCCTTTTATTATTATGATTCGAAGTACTTTCTTTAAAGAAGGAAATTGTTACACAGAATGTCTGTAATGAAGTTGGCTCCTCTAACAATATTTGCTTTTTTTAATCCTGGTAGTTGAACTTTGTTATTAAAGCTGCCTTTTCTTTTAGTTCGTATTAAGGGTATTAGATTCTTGGAGTGTCTTACTCGTTTCCATTATCGGGATGGTAGCACTCATGGTGGTACTACAAATTTAAGTTGTATGCACTAAAAACTTAGAATTCATGGTTCATATATTTGCTTATAAACTTGGGTAAATTTTGCTTGGTGATTTATCCTTAAAATTTCTATTTTTTGTTGAATTCTAGGAAAACCTCATTCCTAAAGTTCATATTATAGTTAGTAACAAAAACCCGTGTTCCTGAATTCAATGTTGATGCTAAAAAATCTTCCCTAATTTTGAATTTCTTTTTGACATCTAGCAATAGGTTTAGTTCAAATTCAATGGCATTAGTGGTTGCCAATAGTGGGAACGGGTCTTCATCCATTAATATAATTTGGTTAGTTTTAGTGAAAAACAATTTTCTGTTATTGATTTGATCTTGGACCACATTCTTAAACCAAAAACATGAATTTGTTGGGTGGATTCAGGTATTGTGATATTTGCAGTAGTCTCTACCTCTGATTTCTTCTTTCCTAAGAATTCTATGCTCTAGTAGTAAGGTCATAAGTTTTTGTTGCAACAAATAATCAAATATCATTTTATTTTGGAGGTGTCAAAAATGTACTAAACTTAAGTAGACGAAGCTTGCATTTTTCTTTTTCTTCCAGGGATTTATGCTTCAAAAATGGATAGACACAAGTTCTAAGGATGTTGATTTTGGTTACTACTGAATCATAAGAATTCACCTTTGTAGTATAAGTTCCTCCTAAATTTTTCTTTTCACGTCCTTATTTCCTAAGAAATTCTTTTCATATAAATCACAAAATTTCATGCCTTGAATTTTTTTTTTTACAATTTGGTATCCAAACCTCTTTGAGCAAACTTCATATATTTGTTTTCTGAGAGTGAAATCTAACATTGACTTCTCATTTTCTTAAAACGAGTGATGAATATATTAGTATTCTCACCACTCTTTGAGTGACTCTTATCATCTCAGCTACATTAACTTCGAGCTTAATCCTAAAAAAAACTACGTATAAAATAATCTTTTCATTTTATCCCAAGAATTATAGAATTCCTAGGCAACAAAACATACTACGAGAAGGTTGTTCCTGTTAATGAGTTTGGGAATAACCTGCGCTTAAAATTGTCAAAGTTTCTATAGTTGGCTAATTCTCCACATTGTATTGTGAATTTGATGATTTGTTCAATGGTGAATTGATCATCCTCACTAGAAAACAAGTTAAATTGGGAATTTGTAACCACGAGGATCAGGATTCTTATTATCAACTTGTTATGAATAAGGCTTGTGAAATTATGGGTGACCAAGCTATCTCAAACTAGGCCTATACAATTATGGAACAGATTCTCTAATGGCTTTCTTATCAACTTATAATCTCATTTATGGTGGAGAAATAATAGGATTGTGGTTTAAAACTGCAATGTTACCCTAAACTGTGTTGTGATCCATTAGCTTCAAACTCCACAGCAAATCCTTACATACTGAGAATTTGGGTCCTAACTACCTGTCAGCCATTACCAAGATTAATGAATGAAAGTATCACAGGAACATCCACTCTTTTATAAGGAGGAACATATCTTTCATTTAAAGATGTAGTAGTTGGAAGGTTGCTACACTCTCCAACTTCCATCATATTAGAAGCAAGATGCCCACCAATCTTTTAGAGATTTGAGATTTGCTTTGCTAAAATAGGTGAATTTTACCTAGCAAGTTGTATTAGAGTGGCAGACAATTTGTCTCCCTTCTCTGTCAATATCTTGATTGTGCCAGTTGCGGAGGTCATGTTAGACTTTAATTTTGGAATTTCATTTGTGGAAACAACATCATTCCATTACAATGATTTTGGAATTTTGCAGTAAGAAAGGTAGTCGAAGGCAAGGCTACCTTCTTGAGATTCTTTACTATATGGGATAGAAAACCTTCATTCTTTGTTACCAGATGAGCTTCTTCCTCTACTATTGGAGGCAAAGCGATTTTTTTTCCATTTCTTGTTGGAGGCATCACAATCCCACCAAACGTGCCAGATTATTAGTGTTAATCTAGAATTTAGATATGTTAGGAAGGAATTATCCCAAAATTTATACTTGACTTCTTATTGATGATATAAGTGGTCTTCCGAAAATTTAGAAAATAGAATTTTAAGCTATTAAAATGCTAAAATATGTGGATAAAGAAATGACTTGATCTAGGTAAAAGGGAAAATCCATCCTACAAAGGGAATTTAAGGTAATAAAATGAATATACAATATAAAGAGAGCTAGAAAAAATAATAACAAAGTACTTTTGAAGTTATTTGTCCCTCCGGAATTGTCTTGATTTAGGCAATGTATTAGTAAATTTATTGTCCTCTCATTTATAAGTAGTTTTTGGCCTATATTTTAGCTAATTACTTGTCATTATCTCTTTACCTTTCACCTTATAGAGTTCATATAACTTAACTTCCACGTCCTAGACTTTTGGGAATTTGGCACATTTTCTTCCTTATCCCTGGTTTGTTATTGCTATTGAATTCTTTAGCGAAACATATTTTGGACTTTTATTCCTAAGCTTCTTTCATTTGTTTGTTGAATTACTTCTTAGGTCAAATATGCTAATTTTTTTAAAAGTTATCAACAATTACATATTAATATAATTCATAATATATAAAATAAATCAACAAAATTAATTTATTTGACATATACGATCTTTTATTTTATTAATTTTTAATGAATAATGTAATGTTGATTATTCATGTATTCATAATTTCTTATGTTAAATTAATGACATAATTTCATGAAAGAATTGGTTATATATATTTTTATAAAACATAATAGTCTTTCATAAAAATTTTAAAATAAAAGTTAGTAGAATTATATGAAAAGCGGATGTCTTTTTTTTTTTTCCTAATATAAACCTCCGTTGATTTTTATTTAACTTTCCATTGTTTACACTTGCCGATTAAAAGAATATCATTTAAAAATATTCCAGTAACACCGAACAATATACTTATGTCTGCTATATTTGGGTTCGTACAAGTTAGATATGTAATCAAATGAACCTTCAGACCATTTTGTGAGATCCTCTGTCCGTTTCAGGCAAAGATAGTCATTCATGTTGTATCATTACTGTCTTGTCTTAATTGTCCATTAAATTCTTGATTTTTAAAAGGTATTACTGCTTTATTTAAAATTGTAGACGACTCAAAATTGCTAGAACGTTCTCACACGCAACCACCATGTTTTTCTCCCCGGAGTCGAGACCGTTTAAGTCAAGACAAGTATCATTTGTCTTGAAGATTTTAATAACAAAGAAATAAGAAAGACAAAAGAAAAGGAAAGAAAGAGGATAGAAAATTAATAGCACGAGACGAGGCAAGATTGGATTATAGAAATAAAAGACGTAAAATATAAAAAGAAAACAGATTATCAAGCACACACACACACACGCGTATGCGGTTAGAGTAAAAAGGGACAAGAAAAAGCAAATCAGACCACAGAGAAAAGAAAAAACAGATACCACTGAAGAAGAAGAAAATCGAAGGCGGTAGAAATTTCTACTTATGAATCTATAAAAAATTGTTTTAAATCTTTTCCCCGATTGCAGAACTAATAATTAATATAATTAATTAACCAATTAATCGAAGAAATATGTGCTAGTGTTTACTGAACTCTGTTATAATCTTCTCCTGTGTTTGTTTGTTTGTTTGTTTTTTTTAATTTCTGGTTTGTGTGCTGTGGGGCTTACAAGGGGAATTGTTTGCTATGGTGAGATTAGGTTTTTGTTATATGTGGGGTTTTTGATTGTGGATGGCCAGCAGTGCGTGTTGAGTAGAGCCAAACACGGAATTGGTTTCGCCGGCTATTAAGAGGGGAGTTGGTGTGTCGTACTCGGAGTATTGAATTCTGTTCTGGAATTGCTTTCTTGAGAAATTCTGGGCACTGACAATCTTTGCTTCTGCGGATTGGAGATTAAACACATCGGTTTTTTCTGGGAGGTAATTCTATGTTTTAACTTATTGTTTGCGCTTCTACTGTTCCATTTTTTCCCGATTGAATTGGCTGTTTGGATTTAAGCTTTTGCTAAAGGGAGCAAGTCACATTTAGTATTTGCATCAGGCCATTTGGTTTAAAATGTTTTTAAGCCGTGAGTTATGCTACTTGCCATCAAGCATTTATGTGTGCGTGTGCAGATACTTGTGCATGTGCATCTTTTATTGAGCGGTTTTCTGACACCTGAGTTTACAGAAGTAGAGGTTTGATGTTACTCTCTCCATTCCGTTAACCTTGTTTCCATACAGGGGCTTTGGGGAGAGGGAATTTGATAAATCTGTTGATTGTGTTGCAACTGTGGCAAATGAATTATTCACAATGAGTTGGGAGGTGGGCTCGGATTGTTGTTGTCAATGGGCACTCCTGACAATAAGATATCGGATCTTGTTGATATAGTAAAGTCCTGGATCCCAAGGAGGAGTGAACCTACAAATTTATCGAGGGATTTTTGGATGCCCGACCAGAGCTGTCGGGTATGTTATGAGTGTGATTCTCAGTTCACTGTGTTTAATCGCAGGCATCACTGTCGGCTTTGTGGCCGTGTTTTTTGTGCCAAGTGTACTGCAAATTCAATTCCTGCTCCATCAGATGAGCCAAGGACTGGTCGGGAGGATTGGGATAGGATTAGGGTATGTAATTATTGCTTTAAGCTGTGGGAACAGCGGATAGTTGATAACGAAAACAGTGTGGCTAGCCCTGGGTTTAGTCCATCACTTTCTGCCGCAAGCTTAGCCAGTAGCCACAACAGCAGCAGCAGCACTGTTGGCTCAACTCCTTACTCAACAGGACCATACCAGCATGTTGCATATAGTTCTGCTCTTAGTCCTCGACAATCTATTCAAATGGATTCAACTACTACTGAGCCACACAATGCAACATCTGGAAGGAGTCTCTCCAGAGATGCTTTTTATTTTTCCCAAAATCAGTTAGAGTACTGCATGGACAGGTAATCTTTTTTGTAATGACCGAAGTGTGTTCTCTTTCTTTGCTTTTCTTATTCTTTTGGATGTGATAAGGTAAACATATAAAAGCTTCTGTACTTAAATGTCTATGAAATGACTTTTTGTGTAATTAAGCCCTTATTAAATCAACAGAACGTTTATCTGCCAATTTTTGAGACTTGAATATTTCTCTTGATATTACAGATGTTTGTAGTACCTTGAGATCATACTCTCATGTTTGCAACATTACAAATCTTAATTTGTGTGTTTTCTCTTTCTCAATTTCAGTATTAGGAGTGATGATGAGGACGATGATTACAGTGTTTATCGTTCAGTTTCAGACGGAAGGGATTTCTCTAATCCTGATGCCTATCATGCTTCTGCACCTAACCACGAAATCCGGAATATATATCGACCTCATGAAGTGCATAATATTGAAACTCGTACTGATGCAGAAAGCATAAGCTCAACACAGTTACTGGACAATTTTGATCCACAGGGTCCAGACAGAATTAAGAATATTGAGGAAGAAGTATATGGACGTGATGGTGATGAGTGTGAAGGTGAAGCTCCTTCGTATGAGGTGGAGGGTACAGATGCTGAACCTGTTGATTTTGAGAGTAACGGATTACTCTGGCTCCCTCCAGAGCCTGAAAATGAAGAGGATGAGAGAGAAGCTGTTTTATTTGATGATGAGGATGATGATGATGAGGGTGCTCCAGGAGAGTGGGGGTATTTACGCCCTTCAAATAGTTTTGGTAGTGGGGAATACCGCAGGGATAAATCAACTGATGAGCACAGGAAGGCAATGAAGAATGTGGTGGAGGGGCATTTCAGAGCCTTAGTATCACAGCTGTTGCAAGTTGAGAACCTTACTGTAAGTGATCAAGACGAAGAGAATTGGTTGGAGATAATTACATCTTTGTCATGGGAAGCTGCTACCCTTCTTAAGCCAGATACAAGCAAGGGTGGAGGTATGGATCCTGGTGGATATGTGAAGATTAAATGCATAGCTTGTGGGCGTCGTAGTGAGAGGTAATGTTTGGGAATGTATGGTTTTTGATATTACATCACTTGCAGGGCGATCTTGCAAAAACTAAACTCTGTTTCTATCTGTTGTAACTTTCGGCTAGTCTACTCCATTATTGGGCTAATTTTACTTTCTTGTAAACCAATGCTATATCTTTGACTATCTTTTCTTTTTTACAAGTTTGGTTAGGAATCTTATATGAATTTTTGTAATTGATGAGATACAAAGATGTTGTGTTTAGCTTTAGATCTATGAGTTGTGTTTATAAAAATTCTAAAAATTTTTATAGTGGTGGATTAGAGCTATTAATTGGGAGATGATGTTTCTAACTTCCATTGTTTGTCTGTTTAGTTAATGTGCTAGAGCTCCTTCCTTTCCTTCTGATTGCATTAATTGGGGATGTTGATTTCTGTCTTCTAGCATGGTTGTTAAAGGAGTTGTTTGCAAGAAAAATGTGGCCCACAGGCGAATGATGTCAAAGAGAGATAAACCACGTTTTCTCATCCTTGCGGGAGCACTTGAGTATCAGCGTGTTTCAAACCTTTTGTCCAGTGTTGATACTTTGCTGCAACAGGTCCTTTGACTATTCTTTTTTTAGTTTTAACTGAATGCTAATATTTCTAGGATTATCAGACGGATTAACTCAACAAGAGATTTCTTTTACACTCCTTTTCTTGTTAATCTAGTGACTAGGGAGATATCATTTACTCTGTTTCTTGTTGAGGTAAGGACTTACGCATTACTTCTCTCAATTCCTATTACACTGTCTTCAGGAAATGGACCATTTGAAAATGGCAGTTGCAAGGATTGATTCACTTCATCCTGATGTTCTTCTGGTAGAGAAATCAGTGTCAAGATATGCTCAGGAGTACCTCCTTGCAAAAGACATTTCACTTGTTCTGAATATTAAGAGACCACTGCTAGAGCGGATAGCCCGCTGCACTGGTTCACAAATCATCCCTTCAATTGATCACTTATCGTCACAGAAATTGGGGCATTGTGACTTGTTCCATGTTGAGAAATTTCTTGAGGAGCATGGCAGTGCTGGGCAAGGTGGAAAGAAGTTGACCAAGACACTAATGTTCTTTGAGGGTTGTCCAAAACCTTTGGGTTGTACAGTAAGTTTTCCGTTACAGCTTCCCCTTACTTTAGGCTTAATAAATTTGGCAATCAAAATGCTTCAATTGATTATAAACATTGTAATATGTACATTTTCTGTCCAACACTTTTCACGGATGATGAAAACTTCTCTTGTCCTTTCGCATGCTACATCTCTTAAGTGATACGATTAATGATCATTGGACTTAAGGAATGTAGAGTTTTTTGTTTGTTTTCAAATATATTATGCTAGTGGCAGTGAGAGATGTGTTATGGATAATTATTTTTGCATGTTCTCCTTGGGACCACATATTGTAGGTTAATTGAAGAACTAAGAGTACAGTTAATTTTTTTTTCCTTTCAGATTTTACTAAAGGGTGCCAACGGGGATGAGCTGAAAAAGGTGAAGCATGTTCTCCAATTTGGAGTTTTTGCAGCTTATCATTTGGCATTAGAGACGTCTTTTCTGGCTGATGAAGGTGCTACACTTCCAGAACTCCCGTTGAAATCACCAATAACTGTTGCTCTACCTGATAAACCGTCAAGTATTGATAGGTCAATATCCACTATACCTGGTTTTATTGTTCCTGGAACTGGAAAGCCTTCAGTTGTATGGCCTAATGGTGAAGAAACAAAATCAGACAAAGGCACCGAAGAAATACAGAAATTTGATAAGAGTGTGACATCAGATACTGTCTTGTCTACAAATATAGATGCTGGCTGTATGTTCCAGGATGTGAGTGCAAAAAACTTGTATAAAGATCCCTCATTTCGAAATATGCTCATGAAACCTGCTTTAAGCTCAAATGAGCATTCTGGTTTCCCCATTTCTTTTACTTCTTTGAGGCAGGATGCCTCAGGCCCTTGCCATATCAAACTCTCGTCCGATTATGTTAATGGAGTTGTAAATAATGTGGAAGTGGCAGACCCCTTTCATGAAAATCCTCTTGAAAAGAAAGCTGGGTTCAGTGGCCATGATTTTCCTACTTCATTTAGAACCTCAATGGCAATGGAACAATGTGTTGGCATTAGCCATGCTGATGGCAATAATTTTGCTGCAAATTCCTCAAAACAAGATGGAACTGACCCAATTGAGGTGATTGGATCCTCAAAGGAGGAGTTCCCTCCATCCCCATCGAACCATCAAAGCATTTTGGTTTCATTGTCCACACGCTGTGTCTGGAAGGGAACCGTATGTGATCGTGCCCATCTCCTTCGAATCAAATATTATGGGAGCTTTGATAAGCCTTTGGGGCGGTTTTTACGAGATCATTTGTTTGACCAGGTAGGCCTTAATGTTACTATCAAATATCATTTTCTTGCAAAATTAGTATCTTCTCTACCCCCTATTTCTTTATTCAAGCTTTTATCCTGTTATTAGGACTTCCGCTGTCACTCATGTGAGTTGCCATCAGAAGCACATGTCCATTGTTACACTCATAGGCAGGGCAGCCTTACAATATCTGTGAAGAAACTTTCTGAATTTCTTCTACCAGGTGAGCGAGAAGGAAAAATTTGGATGTGGCACAGGTGCCTACGATGTCCTCGAACAAATGGCTTCCCTCCAGCCACCCGGAGAATAGTGATGTCTGATGCAGCCTGGGGCTTATCTTTTGGGAAATTCTTGGAGCTTAGCTTTTCAAATCACGCAGCAGCTAGCCGGGTTGCTAGCTGTGGTCACTCTCTTCACAGAGATTGTCTACGGTTCTATGGGTATGCTTTCTCTTGTGCTTTCAATGTGGGATATTTGCAGTATCATGTGTACAGATTTATGTGATGTTGCTGTTATCACTTTAACAAGTAATTTTTTCTTACAAGAAATATTTCTCCTTTTAATTTTATGACAAATTCCTTAACTGCAGCTTTGGAAGAAAGGTTGCTTGCTTCCACTATGCTTCTATTGATGTTCATTCAGTCTATCTTCCACCAGCTAAAGTTGAATTTGGCTATGATAATCAGGAGTGGATACAAAAAGAAGCCACTGAGGTGCCATGATTATTATCTTTGGTTTTTAGCTAGCAATTCTTCCTCTTTTTCTAAAAGTCCATTCATATTTAGGACTACTTGTTGAACAGGTTCAGCACAGGGCAGAATTCTTGTTCAATGAAGTCTACAATGCTCTGCAACGAATTCTTGAGAAACTATTAGGTGCAGTGTCTAAAGATGCTGATATGACAACACATGAATCTTCAAGGCTTCGTATTGCAGAACTCAGTGGGCTATTGCAGAAGGAGAAAGAAGAATTTGAGGTAGAATATTTTTGTTTTATCCCCTTTTACTTTTTGTACATCTGAATCTTGGAAAGAAAGTGAAAAATGTATTTGGGGAAGAATTTTGAATAAGAAATTATTTTGCACAGTCCATGCATAAATCAGGATACTCATTTAGTTCCTGAACTGGTAAAACTAAGCTAAGCTGAGCTGTTTGCTGACTTTGGTTAGTTAGCTGACCATGATTAACTTCTCTAGTAGCTTCAACATTACAGATTGTCCCTATGTTGGTAAGTTTTGCACTTGCTTTGTGTTGGCTACGCTTCAGTCCTGTTGGACTTACACCACCGTAATTGTACCAATAATTTGTGTTTTTGTTCCCTTGACCTTTTTGGGAAGATTGACTTACATGTCCCTTGCAAGAAATACTCATTGCCTTATCTGGTAAAAGTGTGCTTATTGTGCATTTGATCTGTTTAGAATTAGGTCTCATTATTTGCCGAAGTTGCCTTGTCTAGTCGCTGATAGGAACCGTGGTTCTGTATAGGAATCTTTACAGAAGACACGATTGAGGGAGGTGAAAGTTGGTCAACCTGCAGTTGATATATTGGAGATCAATAAATTAAGGAGGCAGATACTCTTCCATTCTTATGTTTGGGACCAACGCCTGATTTTTGCTGCAACTTTTAGAAAAAGTAGTCTGGATGGTCAGAAGAATTTTGTTCCAAAAGTTAAGGACAAACACTTTGAGTCTGTGGATAAGCTTGCCAATATGGAGTTAACTTCTAAACTTGAAAAAGTCTTTATCAGTTCTGATTCATATCTTATGGATAAGAATTCAGGAGAAAATCTCAATCAAGGAGAAGCAAATAATCAATTTAGCCAACCAAGTGATTGTAAAGGAAGGGACATAGACCTGGACATCAATCTCAGAAAAGAGGCTGAGCGCAGTCTTTCTTCCAGTGCAAATATTGATGAGTGTATTGATCCACTAGAAAGTGGAAAAGTTGAACCAAAGGTCCATACAGAGGTAGAGTTTCCACTCGTGGAAAATTTATCTGAGACTCTTGAGGCTGCATGGACTGGAAAAGGTCAGACTGAGGGAAAAACACCTACGGAAAATGGTTGCTCAGTTCCTGGTTCTCATACAAGGAAAATTTCTTCTAAATCAGAGATGGAAAACTGTGTTCCTTACAGTGCTGGGATTGAGGCTATATCTTCCCTAAGCTGTGGGCCAACCGTTAAGGGGCCCCAGAATACACAGAACTCCACAATTATAGCTGGTGTTCCATTTCCTGACTTTCACAATTCATTCAAACGAAATTCATTATTAAATGTTCAACAGCATGGTATAGGTGAGTACAGTCCTGTCTACATCTCAAGTTTTAGGGAGTTGGAACGACAAACCGGTGTTAGGCTACTACTGCCTGTTGGTATCAATGATACTGTTGTTCCTGTTTATGATGATGAACCTACTAGCATTATAGCATATGCACTTGTGTCATCAGATTATCATGTTCAGATGTCAGAGCTTGAAAAATCAAAAGATACAGGGGATTTGTCAGTCTCATCATCGCTTCTTGATTCTGTGAACCTGCTTTCTGTTAACTCTCTTGATGACTCATCTTCTGAGACCTATAGGAGTCTTGGGTCTTTAGATGAGAGCTTATTATCCATGTCTGGGTCGCAAAGTTCCCTAGGTTTGGATCCTCTGGCATACACAAAGAATCTGCATGCAAGAGTCTCTTTTACAGACGATAGTCCTCTTGGAAAGGTGAAGTATACAGTCACTTGCTATTATGCGAAGCGTTTTGAGGCCCTAAGGAGGACTTGTTGTCCTTCAGAATTGGATTTTATTCGATCTATTAGTCGGTGTAAGAAATGGGGTGCCCAGGGTGGCAAGAGCAATGTTTTCTTTGCAAAAACATTGGATGATCGTTTCATCATCAAGCAAGTTACAAAGACAGAGCTTGAGTCATTTATCAAGTTTGGAGCAGCATATTTTAAATACTTATCCGATTCAATTAGTACCAGAAGCCCAACTTGTCTGGCAAAAATTCTTGGCATTTATCAGGTATTGGTTGTTTCCTAATATCCAAAGCAACATTTAACCACCTTTAGGTCATATTGTCTGTAGTTCCTTTGTCTGACTTGTTCTCTTCATGTTTTGGAGTCTATAAACTTATTTATTTGATGGGTTCTCCTTTGTTATGTCAGGTCAAATGTCCCATTGAAAATCTAAGAATGTGAATATGATATTGTACTCTCTTGAGATTGAAAAAAATGTCATTAGGCTTCTAGAGACCAAAAGAAGAAAAAGGAAAAGTGTACTTATTTCCTGCCTCATAATATAGTTTCTCTGTCTGTCCTAGCTTAAGTTTGTCTTCTAATCTTTTAGTGGCTTTGTCTCCAAGGTTTCATCTAAGCATCTGAAAGGGGGCAAAGAGTCTAAAATGGATGTCTTGGTGATGGAGAATCTTCTGTTTAGACGTAATGTTACTCGACTTTATGACCTTAAAGGATCATGTCGATCTCGGTATAACCCGGACACAAGTGGGAGCAACAAAGTTCTGCTTGACCAGAATCTGATAGAAGCAATGCCAACCTCACCCATTTTTGTTGGAAACAAGGCAAAGCGCTTGCTAGAGAGGGCTGTGTGGAATGACACTTCATTTCTTGCTGTAAGTTCATGGCCAATTGCCTACTATGTGTCATCTCTGTCTAGAATCCTTTCTCAACAGTTTTTAACCGTCAAGTATTCTGGTTCCATGGCTTTGCAATTGATTAGATTTTGGTAGCCAGACAATAAAAACCATCATCTTAGGTAGTCTTTGGGCCGTCATGTGCATTTGAGATGAAATTGCTTGTGCTGTCATCGTATTAAAGCATTGAGATATACTTTAGTATATTGGTTTGTCGTAATATGCTAGCATAACTTGTTCTGTTTTACATTTCTACAGTCAGTTGATGTAATGGACTACTCTTTGCTGGTTGGTATTGATGAGGAGAAACACGAGCTGGTGCTTGGAATAATTGACTTTATGAGACAATATACGTGGGACAAACACCTTGAGACTTGGGTGAAAACCTCAGGGATTCTTGGTGGGTCTAAAAACACCACTCCGACAGTGATCTCACCTCAGCAGTACAAGAAAAGATTCAGGAAAGCCATGACCGCATATTTTCTTATGGTTCCAGATCAATGGTCTCCCACTAAAATCATTACCAGTGGATCACAGTCAGACCTTTGTGAGGAAAACTCGCAAAATGGAACTCCTTTGGTTGATACCACAAAACCTCTTACTTGTACATTTCAAGATGTAAGTTGAATCTTTTACATTCCTTACTTTTCTACCTGAGTTCTTTCCAATGTATGTTTTGGCTGACTCCTCTCGGTATCTGTTGTTGCAAATGCATCCGTGTATTCTTTTGTTGTAAGTAGGGAAAGGTTCTTTGTAAGCCTAGAAAGATAAATTGAGGATATCTGTCAGATGAAAATTTCTCTTTAGTTTGTCGTATTAACTGTACAGCATCTTTACCCCTTGATTCACCTTTTTAACATTTTCTTTGCAATTAAAGGCTCAATATCCTCATTGTTTCCTGAGAGGTTACGTCTATAATCATGTGTATCTTTTACAAATAGCCTTTCGTTGCAACCCACGCTGAATTTGGCAAATTACTCTGTTATGCAGTTGAAGCTTGCTTGTTCCGACTAATCCTTATTGTCTATTCTTTTATGTTGGTAATCTGTTATAACTGGGATGTTTCTCTTAGTAACTTTTGTATATACTGATGGTTGTTATAATTGAAATTGAGATGTTTCTTTTATTGAAAATAAACAGAACTGATTACTTGGCTTATATATAACTGTATGCATATTCATTATGCTTTTTTGATAATTATGGAAATTTTTATAAATAGTTATGTTAACAAGAATGGAGGTGAAAAAGATTAATTTCGTCTCTCGAATACCCAAATTGCAAGTTCCTTTACCCATAGATTGCACAGACAACTGTAGAGAGACCTGCATCTTTCAGCTTCTTTACTTCAACAGACGGAAAGCCTGATGCCTTGTGTTAACGACTATGCAAGTCAAAGCGTGGTAGAAAATGGCACCTGGAAAGACTGCCATTAATGCAAATAGAAACGTCATTAGGGAAGGCCATTTAAGCCAAGCACGTTATCCATCACATTTGGCAATACACGGATAATCAAATTGGAGGCAACGCTCGAAGCAGAGGTGTCAGTACCATAATGCGAGGTCCACTTTTCTATAATTTCCTATTAATACCTAAATCATCATCATTTTGGTGGTAGTTGTTGCGATTTATTTTTTTATTGAAATACTCGTGCATATCATTGATATCTAAAGATAATTGAATCAATATTAATGGATTATAAATCACTAATATGATGGCTTCTAAGCGTTTTTTTATTTAGAAACTAATATTTTCTAACTTATAAATAAGCACCAAATTTCTTTAATAATTTACCTTGAAAAACATTTAGTGTAGAATCATAATGAATTGACCTTAGACTCATTAGTCAATTCGAATAAATGATAGTAAATAACACACCAAATCTAATAAATTCGGATAATTTTAATTTAGATTCCTGGAATCAAAATAAGTACACTAAATTTGATTAAGAAAATTGAAAAAAAATTGCCGGTTATATAAGAAATATTTATGAAAAGGAAAATACCAAATAATCTTATTACTAAACTTTTATCAACAAAATCATCAACCATTCAAAGAATTTCAATTTAGGAATAAAAAAATTTGCTTAAAGTTGTCCGAAAATAAACCGAACCATGTTTACACCTCGAAATTAGGATATGATCATACCACATTCTTTTTATGAATCCTTAAAATTAAAAAGTAAGATTACTTTAATTTATAAGTTGATTTTTCATAATTATAATAAATTATAAACATAAAATAGTATTTTATTACAAATCCTATCGATTATTTGAAAAACACAATAGTCAGATAAATGTTAGAAACATGGATAAAGTTGTGTATCTTTACAATCTCTTTTAATGTCTTGATTAATAGTGACCCAACTAAGTTGTTTAAAGGGGGAAGGGGGTTGATGTAACATGTAAGAAGATCTTTTGTCTCTGTGTTTATTTTACCATGTGCGGAAGCCCTCACAAAGTTATTGAACACAATATTAAGAGTGATCCAAGCTTCAGATATCATAGTAGGTACAAGAAATTGGAACTATTCAACCTTTTTCTTTAGATAATTTGATACTAATTTCTTAATCCCATGATAGATCAACTAGCATCCTTATGGCTTCTCTACAATCCTGCAAGTACTCTGGTTTGTCTATTAAATAGAAATAAAAGTCATATTGTCTCTCCAAGTTTTCAGTAGATGGCTAGCTGGTTTTCACCGATTTTCACCTTTTACCTACCACATGGGTCACTCATCTCCACCAAGAAGCTTCAATAGAGGGAGTGTTTACCTCTTATAGAAAGAATCCAAAGAAGAATAACTTGCTAGTGTAATAAAGACCTCTCATTTACAGGGAGATTACAATTGGTGAAATTAGTGATCAACTATCTTTATGTCTATTAGTCATCAGACATTTTCCTCACCAAAAGACTGGTTAAATTCATTGTAAGGGTGATGCGAAGCTTCCTATAGGTAGAGGGATCACACCAAGAAATGTAATGCTAAAGAAAGGTGGCTAGAGTTATGTAAACCAAGAAAGGAAAGGGATTAGGAATCACCTTGATAGATGTCAACGATAAGGTCTTTATAAGTAAGATATTGTAGAGATTATTGGAGAACAAGGATTCACTCTATGTTCGTTGGATTCACAGCTTCTTCTTAAAAGGAAAATTTGTGTGGGAGGTTGGTATCAAACCATACTTTTCATGATTCCTTGCTCAACTGATGAAATTGAGAAGCATATTATCAGATGAGAAATAGATTAGCATCTCTAAACAGATTGGATTATCTTAATATATGTAGGATATGCTTCCTATGTAAAGAGATTCCAAAAAACATATAACAACTCTTCTTCATATGCTTGGAAGAAGCAATGTATAATTCATGAATATAATTGGTTATATATACGGACAAGCACAATTGAAATACAAGGTAATGTTCTTGATATTTTTTCAATGATGTGCTTATAGAGTATGGGAAGAAAGGAATGCATGATGCTTCAAAGTAGAGGATAAATCCAAGGAACAAATTATAATGTAGCTTACTGAATAGATTAGAGAGCAACTAATAGTCAATAAAATAGTCAGGGGACGTGGTGATCGATTTGTAGCAACCTATAAAATCAGTTAAGAGTGGAGTCTAGAGGTGCTAAGTAATGAAGGGAGTTGTAGGTTTAATGTTTTGGCCTTTAGATCAATGGTGTTTAATGTTGGCAGCTTTTGATTTTGCAAAACCAAAACTAAGATTTGAAATAGGGAAGACTTAAGCTACGAATATTTCAGGATTTGAATGGAGGCTCAACATGGTAGCCACTAACGTTAATTTCTTTAGGAGGAGATAAGGTAGCATAAGGTGCGGGTAGTTATGTTGATAAATTAGTTAGATGTGAATTATTGTACTAGCTATTCAACTCTTTTGTTCTATTATAATGCTATATAAGTAATGTTATTCATTTGAATTTAGTCTAGTACGCATTGTAAATCGAATTGAGTATGTCACTAGGGTTCAATTTGCACATAAATTTTTTGTTAATGCATTTTTAACTTAATTTTTTAAAAAGATGTGTACAAAAGGACATGTCAAATAATGGTAACTCTTATAAAGCTTATACATTTTAAAAATAAAGTGTGAGTATTTTAATAATATTATAATTTAATTCTAGTTCAACTTTGATTATAATTACAGTTGATTTTAATTCAATAAGGTCCTAATAAAATTTTATATTAAATCTTAGTTCCTATTTATCAAATATCTGCATTAAAATTCTTAAAATTTATCCTCAATTTTAAATTGATTAAATTATCCTTTTCTCTTTTGACTCATTATGTTATTAGATATATTGGAAATATATATGAATTATAATTATAAATTATATTTAATATTAGATCAATTAAGATTCTTTAATTTATTTTTAGTTCTTTAATCGAAAATTTTATACCCACAAATCAAGATTAGTATCTAGCAATGTATCATAATCACCTAGATAAAAGGAAAATTAAAGTAGTTTTTTACTAACCTTTTTTGTGCATAATTTTTGTATAATTCAATTCTTTATCATATAATATTATGATGATAGATAGATTGCTGAGTTAATGTCTACTATCTAATTCTAATCATATAAATTCTCTAACAGTAGTAATTAATTCTTTTAATAATATTTAAATTTTATTTTTAAAGTATCATTCCACTTTGGTCAATGATTTCTCAAATAAATAATATTCGAGAATGATAGAACATTCTGACATTACCTCTAATTCTTTTATGGTTATAAATCTTAGTATCGATCAATTAACTATTCCATATAGTTTGTCATGTTTAATAGCTACATTAGGCTACCCATAGTTAAATCATAAGTAATATCAATATATATATATATATATATATATATGAAATGCTTTAAAGATCTAAAGTTAAAAGATTACTTAAACAACTGTTAATATTTTCATAGAGAAACAATTAATATTCTATATAAAATTCTTATATTAGGTGAGTTTAATGAACTTATTCTTTAAAAAGCACTAATTCTTTTTTCTTAAATATCACCATATTTTAATTTATGAAATCAATTACTGCTTTATAAAGAAGAAATATAATATATGGTAGTTTTTCTACTAAATTAATGTTTAGTTTTAATAGACAATGACAATAAGTGATTTAAAGATAATACATAAATATAATATAAATATCATATTTAGGATCTCTTTATTATTTTACTCATAAAACATAACTATCCATAAACCTTGTCTTATTATTTAATTAATTAAATAAATACACGTAGAATAATGAATATCTTTAATTAAATATATTATTAATATGATTAATCGATTTATTGTAAGATATAAACTAACGTCAACTTCCTTAGGCAATTGCTGTCGTTGACTTGTAAATTGCTTGATTACAAAGAAACAATTTAGCTAAAGAGAGAAGCAAAAAGAGATTGAACATGAAGAAGTAGGATTGACATTTTTGTCTGGGCTCAACCCAATTTGACTGAGATTCAAGTTGAACTCAATTGTTTTGGTATTTTTTCAAAATTTAATGCCCAAGCTCGAGCCTAGCACAAATGTCCTAACTTGACATGGATAAAGCACTGATCTGCTTTCTTTGCTTGAGGATTTCTTCTTTTGAAGAATCTAAAAAGCTGGCGTCGTTTCTTTCTTCTGAAGGGTTTAGAATTTCCTTCATGAGAAATATGGGATCTGTGGGATTTCTTATAGGAGAACTTTCTATGATGATGTATCTTTTTCATATGACATTCAAAGTCTTTTTCTCCTTGCACTTAATCTTGAAGTAAGGCTTTTTGCAAGCCTTTTACAATAGGGGACAACCTTTAATCATATTTTTGAAAAAAAATTACTGGTCACAAAGCTTGTCAAGTGAATCTAAGGCGAGTTGATATATTTCTTGTCAAAGTGCGATAATAGTTCGCTGTAATTGAGGTTGTAGTTCGTTTGGTAAGGAGGAGATGAATGTATAATGGAGGTTGACATCATTGAAGCTATTAAGAAGATAATAACGTTTCATCATATATTGGAAATGCTTTTGTAGATCTTGTCTATCCAGAGAACAACATTTCATTTCAAAATATTATTACCTGGTTTATTTATCAATGAGCTAGAAATCACCAATAAACTCGTTATTAATTTCCTAAAGAAGTAGTCCAGCATATGGTACTTGAATGTATTGAAGTCTGCAATAATCATCTAAGCTTTGCCACCATTCTCGTAAAGTTCCAGTGAAACAAGAAATAAACTCAGACAAAATATCCCTTAATGGATTATTTGGTCGAGTCATTTCTAAATCAATCTATGCTCCAAATTTATGAAGACGCTCGTGCCATTTCTTTGGTGGAAGATCATCAAAGGTAAACTGTGGACCTGAAGTAGGTCTGGTTTGTGGTACCTGTGATGATGGTATGGTAAGGTTCTCAACGGTTTAGTTCCTATTGATTTAACTTCACTAATGTCAGGTTTAACTTCAGTTGGTTTAGGCATAGTCATCATAATCTAAGCGAGATCAGATAAATCAGCAAATTGTTTAGACTCTTCTGAAGATTGCTTAGATATGTCAGAATTCTCATATGGGCACTGTTCAGATAAAATAGATGCAGGTGCTAAAGTTACTATGAACTCTGTCCCATTAGATGTAAAAGTTTGAGGTTTTGGTGGTAAAGAAGGTGGGGTTTTGATTTGCAAAGGTTTTGTCCATGCATTACTAGGTTCTGTAGGTTCAGTATATGATGGTAATGGGTTAGAAGGCTTTAAACGTTTAGACTTTTGAGATTTGGTTGATTTGGGTTTAGTGGAAGAAGGATGGATATGCTAACTAATCAAAGGATAATTCATTTTGAATACTTTCTCACAATCAACTACTTCAAGGTAAGTTGGAGAGGAATAGATGGGTTGAATTACTGGAAAAGTTGTGGGATAAACTCTATATAGTCTTAGACTATTCTATCTGCATATCAACCTCCATTCTTTGAAGTATCTCTTTCACCTTTTGAAGTTCTTGCTTTTTATTGGTAAAATCAGGTCCAAAATACTGAGTGTCAATGTATGTTGTAAGATCAGCAACACATTGAGCCATGTGATCCTTTAAAGATTTGTATAATGTTTGGATCTGTGAGGAAACTGTATCTACTCGTTGTTGAGTTTGCTGACTAAGCCCATCAAGTTTAGAATCAATATGGTGAAGAAATTTGTTTTGGGCTACAACATTGTCATTATGTCAGTTGAGTACTACATCTAAAGGATTGGAGACAATAGTTCCTTGATAAGTAATTCCTGTAGCTCACACATAAGAGTTAAAAATAATCCTATTATATTCATCAAAATTTCGATGCAAAGGAGGAAATTCTTCCTTATATGGTTTGACCATCATACAAGGAATGGCAGGGGGAGTAAGAACAACAACAATAGAATGAATAGTTGGCTGAGGTTTATTGGAGATTGACTCTGGATGGAAAAAAATGCTCATTGTCAACAACTTTGAGTAATTCTCGAAGATTTTGAGGTTTTGACTATGGATTTTAATTCCCAATATGTGGTTTAGAATCAAGATCATGATCATCCTGTTGGTAGGAGAATTGTTGGGTATGTTGACAACGATGAAATTTCTTTAGGTTGCTATTTCCTGTGCTCTTCTTCTTCCTTCGTCAATTATAGAGCTCATCATCATCATTGTTTGATTCATAATTCAGACATATTTCACAATCTAGTTCTGTTGGACCCCGACTCTTTTCTTACTAATAAGATTGTGCTAAATTCTTTTTGAGGTTTTTTTTATTAATTTGTTGTGACTAGGTATTAATTATAATGTTTTCGGGTGTAGAATTTTTTTTAAAAGATTGATGGTATTAAAAGGAGAAATTGAGATTAAATTAGAAAGCATATGGTGTTA
>JAOQMS010000179.1:14487519-14510809 GCA_027563885.1 Erythroxylum longipes
CGATTAGTCAATTGATCACCCATAGGATAGTTTAATAACTAGTTGAATCAGTAGAGTCATTGGGTAGGTTGAGAGATCGTTCAATCAATTCCTGTTAATTCGATTGGCGCAAAATAGTTAAACCTTGAGAGAAGGTAATTAGTACATTCAAAAATCTAGGGTGAGGTACAATTCAATCAATAAAATAGGAGGGAGATAAAATAAGGAAAAAATAATCTCTAGCATTTAGATTCTTGAATTCATATTTTCTGTAATTGTAGTATTGTCCATTGTTTACATTAGTCTCTTTTAATTTTAATTTAAATTTTCAGATTATTTGCATTTCACAATATATTTTCTTGAACAAAGTTGTATCTAAATTAAGTGATGTCTAAGCACCAATCTTTGTGGGATTGATAATTGCTCTTTTTACTACAGGTCGTGACCCGTGCACTTACGGTTTTTGAGCGTAAAACAAGTAGATAAGTTTTACCATCAACAATGCTTTAATAAAGGCTGCAGAAATTTCAAGACACCTAAGGTGCTAGGTGTCCTAATTGTAAAGGAGCACATGTCACCAAAGCATTGCTCACACTTGTCCCCCCTTTTAAGTTGCCATAAGTCACACATTTATTAGGCCGTGTGTTACTTAATGAATGATATCATGTGTCTTAAATGATTAGGCCACATGTCCCTCCAATATTAGTCCACTAGTCACTCAACCAATGGTACCAAATGTCAATACATTATTTATGCCAAATGTCAATAACTCATAGGTTTAGTCATTCTAATTTTCATGTACTAACTTATGTTGTCTCTTAACCACTTTTCCTAGTCCAAATGTACATTTAAATACCTCAATTCTCTAATAGCTTTAATTGATTCCAATTCACTAACTAGGGTCCATCAATACCAAAATTTGAGTCATATGCCTTTCGTTTTCAAATCATAACACAATTTTATCTCATATCATACATGTACTTTCATAAATATGTAACATTTCATCTAGGATATCTTTTGGAGCCTTACATATTAATAAGCCTAATATCCACAATGGATACAGGACAACGAAAAAGGCACTCAGTCACAACAACGTAATAATTGAAAATGAGTCTTATGAGCATTGCACATACAATTTGATATGCATTATATAAATGACTGAATTCAATTATGTGAATTGTTCCGAATGTGAATATGAAATAGATGAACAAAATTGTTTTGGATGGAACATAATGATAAATGAAATGATGTGAATTATGTGGTTATATAAATTGTATATGAACTGTTTGTGTTATGTGATATGAGTGAGCCATCGATGATGAGTAGCTTACTGAGTTCGTAAAACTCACCAAAATTACAACGTTGACTTTCAAGTAGGAGAGAGGTGACTTAGTACTAGGACAATATAGAAGAAACCTAGTACAACTTTTCGATAGAAGAAATGGCTCAAAGGTCGATCAGCTGAGACTGAAAGATCAAGATAGAGTTTTGTATATTTCCTCAATAATGTAGAATATTTTTGTAAACAGAGCTGTAAACTCTGATTAGCTTTTGATATTGTACAGATATGGATAAAGTATGTAATGCTACAACGTATATTCTGTTATATGAAATGAAAATGAGGAATTTGATCTTTAAATATTGTGATATTTGTATTTTAAAATTATGATGCCATGAGCTAAGTGAAAGTGACTGCTCTAGCGCACTGCTTCCATCAGACATGTGCTCAAATGTCAGAATGACACAGGGCACAAATGTCTAATGGAAGTGAGGTGCTATAAGGCTCCTCTGTTTTCAACTGACTAAAGGTTCCTTTCATTTTAACAGGCGTTTCTTGTTTTAAATTGTCTTAACTGGATTTATCCTTTAGCAGGCTCTTGTCATTTAACAGGCTTCTATCACTTAACAGACTCCTATTACTTAAATAAGGTCCTATTGTATAATAGGCTCTTATTGTTGTTTTAAACTTTGAAAGGCCCCTATTGTTTTATTTGAATAAAAAGTATCTCTTGCGTATGTTTGCTATATCAATCACTATTTATGTGAGTTGTGATGTTTATGAATGTGTGTGCTTAGCAGATGACTGTTGTGAGTGGTCATCCAAACTAAGTGTGTCCCCACTAAGCTCTCAAGCTTAGCACAGGTGTCAATCCATATAGGTCCAAGTATTAGGAGTGAGGTATGGGGAACATCCGTAGGGACAAAGGCCAATCACTAAGAGCAAAAATACTTTTGGAATGTATTTTTTGTTAAGGATGATTCTACATGTAATGAAGGAAATCATAATGTTTTCTTTTGGATTATCATGTAAATGTAAAGATTAGATACCAATTTTAAATGATAATGTTAAGTAATGTGAAATGTTGTAATATGTATAGCATTGAATAGCAATGTACGTCATGAATGTATGGTTACCATATGTGTGGTGGTTGTAGGTTCTGTATAGGGAGTGTTACACCATTTTGGTTCCATTCTAGTAGCATCCGTTCCTATACTGCTTGCATCTGCCATTTTTTTTGTAAAATCAGTGAGTGGAGAGTTATATGTTGGTTCCATAACTTATTGAAACTCTTCCTACCATGTCTTCGTAAAACTGCTTTGCTCCGAGAAAATTTCATGAGAAATTGCATAACTGTTAATATGCTTTATCACGTACTCATTAAACCATATGAGAAGCTCCATTAATGATTTTTTCCCGTTGGTCACTGGATGTTGCACCGTTCAACAGTTTGCATGAAATTATAACTTTTTCAACCTTTTCCCAGAAACAAGAATCTTCTGTCAGTAAACCAACCATATTCTTTTCTTCTTGTCAGCTAGGGGATTAATGGTTGTACCATCTCTTTTTGGATGATCTTGTACCCATTTCTACAATAGAATGTAATGCTTCAATCTTCCTTAATGAGAAACCATTTCTTTTTGTCTGTTGGAGAAACCATAGGCTTTCTACTTGAGCTTTCATTGCTTGTGAGCCTAAATTTGATAATATGAATATAGAGAAATCAACTACAATTATATATACAACTCCTAATACAAAACTAAACACTTACTAAACCACTCAAACAACTGAAATCATAGTATTTAATAAGACAAATTTTCTTTGTGGATAAAGTAAAAAACTTAGCAATTAACATCAAATCTTCCATATATACTTCTAAAGACATTTTTTTGTTTCCTTATTGTCAAATTGAAGCGACCCACATTTGCATATCCTTTTTTATTTTATTTTCCATTATTAAGAAAATTTAAGGGATATAAATTACTCTAAAATATAAACCGCTATAATTAAACATATATTTGCATGTCATTAAATTTACATAAGCAATGAGGGGGAATTCTTCTTAACATGCAATTGAGGAAAGACTTTTTGAGTTGACGCTATTGGATATTTAATGTAATCTTTTCCATGGATCAAGCATATATTTCCCTTATATTGAAACTATAGCATTTGGATCTAATTTAGTTAGCTTGTTATTTTGATTTATAGGACAAACCTTTGTGTTTGTCCTACATAAATATTAAAACTAAAGCATTAGTACGGATTTTGTTATGTGATCTTATAGTTCAATCTACATGCAATTTAGTGTGATGACCATGATCGGCATCTTCAATTATACTTAACATGATTACATAATGTCTTATGCTCATCTTTTACCAGGCAAGCTACTAAGTTTTCATCGTTTCTTAACTCTCAACCTTTTTATAGTATGATATCTATTTCTAGTTAGTTTTCTGTCTCTTGTAAGAAATTATATAGTGCACGACCCCCATGGTACTACTAAGTGTAGTATTTAGCTAAACTAAGGTTTAATGAAAGTTTTTTTCTCCCTCAGTCTTTATTTTACTAAGTGCAGTAAACTTTCAAGAAAGGTGATTCATTTATTACGTTAAATTAAAAAGATCCGAAATTAATATCTATTAAAGAAAATGGTATTTATAAATTTTCTTGAAGCATTTTATGTTAGCTTGTAGATGCAAAAAACTATTGTGGATAGGTTTTCATGGTACTGATATATATTGATTATGCATGCATAAACATTTGATGTAGAAAATTTCGTTTATTTTCTCAAAATTTGGCTCATCTCTGTTGATTATTTGTGCTAGTTTGTGATTATGTAAATGTTTATGAAAATGATCATTAAATTTAGTATGTAGACATGTAAATGTTCATATATATATGCTCATTAAATTTTGTATGTACACATATTAAATGTTCACTAAAAGTGTATGTATACATGTAAATGTCTATGAATTTTAAGCTCATATATATTGATTATTTTAGATTGATGAATGTATTCCTTTAGTAAAGAGTTCTAATTTGATATTGAATAATATGCCAACAAACAATTCTAATCTAGTACCAAATGAAGAAACAATTTAAGCTCAAGAAACAAGTTCATCATGAAGTGATATTTAGAATTACTTCATCAAAACTAGATTAAATAAAAAGGTTGAATGTAAGTATTGCCATAAGATGCTGGCCGAAATTTTTGAAAGTAAAATTTTTCAATTAAAGAGACATATGGAGTCATGTAATAGAAAGAAGACTATATCAGGAGGTTAAATATTTTTTACCCTTAACCTAATGATGGAAGAATGAAATGATTGCAACAAGTTATGAAAACAATAAAACAAAGTTTTGGATAGCTAATATATTGGTGATAAAAAGCCAATCTTTATTGTTGATAGCAAAAACTTTAGAATGGTACTCACCTCATTTAATCGACCTTTAAGATCCTAACTCAAAATACTGTGAAAAAATCATTTTCAAAACTTACATCTACCAGTTTGCAAGAAATATTGAAGATGCTATCAAGTATTTATTGAAAGGTAGCCATTATATTATATTTGTGAATGACTGACAACTAAAAAAAGGGGTTATACAATATTAACAACACACTAAATTGATAACAATTTGACTTTATATAGTTGATTACTGAGGTAAATTATATTTTTTAATATTATTATCATTTATTTATTGATAATATTTAATCGTTATTTGTTCATATTTTTAAATGGTTTGTTTATTTATGTGCTTGTGCCACATATAAGTAAAAGGTTGGTAACCGCGTTAGTGGATTGCTTAATAGATTGGAATATTGAACAACAAGCTCTCAACTATAAATATCAATAATTATAACACAAATGATGCAATGATAGAAACATTGTGGAACAAGTTCACAGGTTGGGAGCTTGTTAATTAGTAGAAGGTTATTCCATATACGTTGTTTTACGATATCAAAATTTGATTATGAAGGATGGGTTAGAGCTGATAAAGGAAACAACAAAGTCAATCTAAAATAGCGTAGTGTATTGTAACGCGACACCCAAAATAGTAAACTTTTTTAACGAAATTACACGACAATTACATATTTTATACACAAAGAAGTTGATTTTGGATTATCCTACTAGATGGAATTCAACATTCAAGAAGTTAGAGTCGACAACTAAGTATGTTAAAGTATTTAGCAAGTTGAGATAGGGAAATTCTTAGTAAACTTACCTATCAACATAAAAGGAACAGGAGTTGGTAAAAGTACTTTGTGTGGAGTTGGGGATATTTTACAATGTTGCTTATGGCCAATATATTCAACTTTGCACATTTACTTTAATAGCATGTGTGGGATCAAGCAAACTTTATCTGGTTTGATATTTGATTTTAATGAGGTGATCAAAGTCATGATAAAGCAGATGATGAAGAAACTCAATTCTTATTGGTATATGATTGGATAAACTCTGAGAGTCATTTTTGTGCTAAACTCAAGATATAAGATGGAGAGATTTTGTTATTATCAAAAGTTGTGTGATGATTAGCCTGAAGAATATGTTGATATCATTAAACAAATTATGGTATTATTTGTTTAATAACTACCAACTAAGATTGGACAAAGATTAGGATTGCAGTAGTTTAGTATGAGCTTCAGCTTTATTTATTGTTCAAAAGATTAGTGTGAGTCTAGAATTTTCACAATTCATCAAAGAAAAAAGGCTAGAATTTCTAGTAATATGATAGAGTTTGACAATCATTTAGAAGCAGGTATTGTTACTGAAGTTGAAAATGTGTGGTTCGATGCATTGATATGTTGGAAAACATATAGAAATACTTTTTCGTTCATATAAGTAATTGCACGAAATCTCTTATCATCCAGTATCTAATGTTATTTCGAAGTTTGCTTTTAGTAATGACAATCGAATAGTTAGTTCTCATCATGGTCAAATTCATCCTTATATTATAGAAACTTTATGTGTGCCCAAAGTTGGTTAGATGATGAAGATATTTAGCATAAACTCTATTCTTTATGATATGTTAATTTTGTTTTTAATAATTTTAACAACCATATATTATATTATCTTATATTTTCTTTATATTGATACAATTACAGAGATCAGTCTTCTAACTGAAATTTCTTTAAACAAATATTAGATGATAAAGGTATATTTAATTGTTAATTATCTTGTCTTGAATATTCATTTAATATAATTGTTGCATAATCGGGTATAATTTATATAATAATGTTTCTACATGCAGATAAAGCGGTGTGAACTATTGGTGATCTTGATTATAATTATTAGCTAGTTCTTTTTCTCTACTATGAGTTTGTTTTCTTTAATCTTTACTTCTCAATTTACTTTTTTTTTCATTTATTTACTTTAATTTTTTTCAATTGAAGATATAAATCTTTACTTGCGTGGACTTATACATGTTAATAAAGAAAACTCTATACCGTTGTCTATGCCCGTTAGCTCAACTTTAATCCCCATCTATAATTGATATTTCCTTTTTGTATCTTTTTTTATTTGGATAATAGTATCGTAATATTTGTTGCATAGACAAGTTTGTGAATTGATATTATTCTTTCATATTTTGAATGGACTAAGGATCATTTTATTATCAAACTTATATAAGCAGGGATGGCAATGGGCGTAGGCCCAGCCCGAGGCCCAACTGAACCCTAGTGACCCAAACTGATTTATTATTTTTTTTTAAAAATCAAAACGTCGTCATTTTGTCATTACTTTTTGTCAACTTGAGCAGAGCTCGTTGACCATTGACTGAACCAAGCTAAGCTAAGCCAAAATGCCAAGCCTATATATAAGCTAATAATGATTAGTTAATAAAGTTTAAAATAATAAAAATAACTTATAATGATGAAGAATAAGACTACGTGTTTTTAAATCTTCCTAAATTTTGTATCTCAGTGAGATTTTTAATTGTTTTGTTTGAAAAAATGAATAAGCTATAAAACACCTTTTTATATGAAATGGCACATTAATTTTTTTATTAAAATGAGTTTGAGGATAACAAAATATGCTTTAAAAATTTAGGGTAAATTAAAAAAATCTCAAACTTTACTCAATTTTGCAATTATAAAGCAAACTTAAAAAAGTAGCAATTAAATACTCAAACTTTGAATGTTTTTCAATTCTAGCCTGACTTTAGTATCTTCGTTAAGTTTGCTGATATAGCTTGTCACTTGTTCGAGATATCCTTAGCACTTATATATGTAAGACTTAACTAGACTAACTAATTAAGTTTAACTATGTCATTTAATGAAACCAACTGATTAAACATAATTAAACTACGTTGTTTTGGGACTAAAATTCCTAAATCAAACCATAAGTCTCGAATTCAACCACAATCCTCATCGTTAATAATCTCATTTCCCTCACTTTCTCCAACACCAACATGCACCAAAACTCTACCTTCTCTTGGTCACGCTCTTGTCTGCTACGCAACAATGAACATCACCTCGTAATAGACCCTCAAAGAAATATCAGTCAAACTCTGAGTTTTGGAGAAAAAAAAATCCCCCTGTAACTTCCTACTCTTTGGCCTAGGCCATGATAGTTTGACGTGGGCATCACTAAATCACGGTGGAAGAACAATATTTCTTGAAGAAGACAAGAGTTGGATTAATGAAATCAAAGAAAAGCTCCTAACTTTAGAGTCCTATCAAGTGACATACGACACCAAAGTGCGCTAAGTCGATAAGCTCATGGAAAGAGGCATTGTAGAGGAGTGCAAGGTGGTGATTGATACGAGGTTCTCAAAGTGCCCAAATGCTCTTCAAGGGTTTCTTACAAAATTTTATGATACAAATTGGTACTTAATCATGGATGATGTGCCAACAGGTATCACAATGATGCATCGAGGAGGACGATGGTGATATACACAGTGGGATTAATGGTGAAGAACAGGGAACAATTCCAAAACGAGGTAGTTTAATCAGTTAGCTTAATTCAACGATGCGGTTTAGTTAAACTTGATTAGTTAGTTTAATTAAATCTAACGTGTATAAGTGTTCAGAGTTTTTAGAATATATGGCAATTCACGTCAGCAAACTTATACAATGGAGACACTAAAGTTGGATTAAAATTGAAAAAAATCAAAAGTTTGAGTATTTAATTGACACTTTTTGAAGTTCAAGCTATAATTACAAAATTGAGCAAATTTTGAGTTTTTTTAATTAACCCAAAATTTTAAATAATTTTTTAACAAACGTATTTACTAAATGATACATTGAATTTTTATTATATATTTAAAATTGATATGGAGAAATTCATTAATATATCTTTATCTTATTTAAAAATAAGTAATTTTCGTATGACATATTATTAATAGGTTTAGTTGTTTGAAATTTTTAATTAAATTTTGTTTTATTTTTAAATAAAATAATATAGTGGAAGGTACAAGTTTAAGTTAAAGGTAAGAGACTGCTCGATAGAGTTTAGAAGGCGCTGCCGATGATCTCATTTACAATCATGTATGTGGATATATTAACAAGCAAACAGATCTTGGAAAACATTGGACTAAACCTTGTACAATGAACCATATTTGAGCCCATATATTACAATTATGGGTCTTATTTGATGGATCTCGAAACAGGCCTTGGACCAATCAAAATTCAAAGAATCGATTAATAGGCTTATAGGCCTAGACTTCACAAATTAGGCCGAGCTATATTTGAGTACTCGTGGTCCCAGTCAAAGTTCTGAACTTTATGAAGATTAAGCGAATCATAGCCATAGGATAATATTGGATGCATGGAGATTTAAATCTCAGAATTCGTGATTTTTGTTGAATTCTGTTGTCCTTTAACTTTCTTTTCCGTGGAAAAGAATAAATACTTTCCTTTGTTGAGTGTAGTTGATATTCATGGATTAGTAGTTTTGCTTGAACCTTGTTACCATCATCTTTATTTGTTTTGATTTTCAGATTTGCAGGGTGGGAAGACTAGATTTACTATTAATTGAATAATAATCGTACGTGTTTTTCATATGTCTTATACTCTTATTGCCTTATTCACCTTCTTAATATAGTGATATCGTGTCATCTAAGCCAATTCTTTATAGTTACGTCCCTCAACTTGCATGAGTTTTTTTGCTTATCCAGAATCTACAAAAACAATATATACTGTACTTTAATATGAAAGTTATTCCATGAAGACTTTAAAGGCTCACTTTGACCATAACATATATACGGTGACGCCCAACAATGAGATTCATTTGTGCGTGAGAAACCGCAAGCTTGTATTGGAATTTACACCTTTATATCAAAATCATAAACCTTTTAACTTTCCAAAGTATAAATCACACGTTCGAAGTTCCATTAAAAAAAAAAATCACAAGTTTTGAAGTTATTACGTTGTAAATAACGAAAATATAATATTTAATAAATTAAGTGATACACTATACTAAAAGTGGATGATGAGATTTAAACCTCTTATCCATATTGTAAAGAATATGTTTAATACTTCTATCTCAACCCAGTTGGTGACATTATTCATGAACTTATATTAACTCAAGTCATGGCAGAAATTTTTAATACTAAAAATAAACTTATCTCTTGAGAAATTTAGGAAATTCATACTAAAATGTCAAGTATGAAAGAAACAAGGGATCCCAACTCCTACCAATGAAGTCACTCCTTCCACGTAATATAAAAGTTGACAATTCAAAATTTGCAGTATCAGCACAGAATAACAAACTAATTAATAACATTGTGAATATCAAAATCAGAACATTGACATGCAATAAATTGATTCATTTTCTTAATAAATGCAGCCATGTTCCTCCTTCACTTAATATATGATTCTATCCTTAGTCTAGCAAACCAAAGCTGTACTCGTTCTTTCAAGAAATTGAGAATCATGAAGTGCTTAATTATGTAAACCAAATTACGGTTGAGAGTATGAGGGTTTGGAGGTGGAGTCAGTTCGGTGGCTAAAAGCAGAGACCACAAAATGGTTGTTTGTGTTGTTCCAACATATATTAGCTAATTGTATGATAATGCCACGGTGAGCTGTTGATAATGACAAGCAACAAATGCATGCACATGGGAATGGTTCAAACTTTGTCTTAAGTCACATCGAGATGGAGCTCGGAGTCTTTTAATTCTGGGGTTATTAGGAGGGTGACTTCTACATTAGCGTAGCCATAGCCATAGCCATAGCCACAGCTACTATTCATACGGACCACTTCTCTCTCCCTCTCTCTCTTGCTCTATGCGTTGTCTGTTCATTTACATTAATTAGCTTTTAGTACAATACTGCTCACAGGGTCTTCAACTTTTGACTAATAATAATAATAATACTGCTTTTAGGGTCTTCAACTCTTCCCTAATAATAATATAATAATAATAATAATAAGAACACCACTACGGATCATTTTCCTTTTCCACCCACACCATGTTTAGTAATTCTACTTACAATCAGGTACAGTTATATGACAGCCACGATTGTACTATCAACAAAATAAAGAGAATAATATATGATACATTCTACGTCTCTTTTCATATAATTTAAATGCTTATGATCGAGAAATCTTGAATTTAAGTTGTACTATTTACTTTTAATAGCTTATGATTTATTCATATTATTAAAAAATTGTTAGAATATTTGATTTTTATATTGCAATTCAACAATTTAAACTATTTAATTAGAATGAGTTTGTTGTTGACCGTATCATAATACTGTTCTATACCGGTCAAAGAACAAAACCCAAAATATAAGTTCTGTATCGATTACAAATACGGGTTGGTACAGCTGATACCGAGTAGGAACGAAGGGTACCAAAAATATTGGAATTTTTTATGATTGAATTATAATTTTAAAAAGTTTGTGGATCAAATAGAAAAAGAAAAAAGAAAAAAGAAAAACCTAAACCTACAGAGTACAGACACTCCGATGGCACACATCTTCGTTATTCCTTTTTCTCCCTTACGCCCTTTATACTTCTTTAATAATTAATATCAATTTATCTTTATTTTTTTTCAAAGTGCAATTTTTTATAGCAGTAAAGGAAAAGAAAAATATTGTTGGTTTGCTTACGCTTATGCTTATGCATCAAACAATATGACTTTTATGAATATCTCTTTAAATATTACTTTTATATTTAAATCCTTTTAAGAATACTAAAAAAGAATAAGAAATTAGTACTTTGCTCATACTCTCTAACATATTAATATAAAGTTTCTTTGTATTTTTTATTTCTTGATAAAATAATATAAAATAATAAAATCTTATATTTAATACAAATCTAGTAACATAATTACATATATTATATAAGGAAGATATTTTCTTATTCTATTAAATTTGAATATATATATATATATATTCAATATTAATATGAACAAATGAATATGTGTGTGTGTGTATGTGCGAATTGAAATTTTTAAGTGTATTGATTACTATAAAATATATTTGTATGAGAATGTTATATTTTAAAATTTTAAATTGTCACAAAATTTTAACTAAGTCAAATTTCTAATCACATTATTTACAATTTCAAATTCATGATGAACTAATGTATATTTATTTTTGTATCCAAATACTTGCATTCATTTGTTGCAAAAATAAAGAAAAATATCTATTTGTTTAACCTGTACAAATATAGTTATGCAATGAAATTTTAGATAATAATTGCTAATAATAATTTAAATTCTCTAGGTGTTAGTGATATATTAATTACCTATAAATTGTAAGAGCTTTAAAATATTGTAATTGTTAGTTATGTAAAAATTAATCAGTTTTAATAATAAAATGATATTCTCTTTAGAATTTGAATGAAATTCTAGGTTTTTATTTCTCTTTTTTTAATTTTACTTATATTTAATGTATATGTTAAATTATATATATGTAATAAAAATAACCATAAATGTTTTTATTTTAGGTTTAACTACTACTTGTTTGTTTCTTCGGTACGAACTCTTGTTGTAAATTATAATGTTTAGAGAGTTATAGATATTTATTATTATATTTATTTGATTTTTTGATATAATATTATTTATTATATGATAAAATTCTAACATTTAATTTAAGTATTTTGTATTGTGCTTTACTTTATATTTGTATGATCTTTTTTATATTAACTATGATTATCATTTATATGCCAAATATGTGACAGGTAATATTAATATAAATTAATAAATTGTCATTATTTTAAATTTTTATTATTATAATTTTTAAAGATATGGTAATTAATATAAAATAATAAATTATAAAATTACTCAATATTGACTGAAATTGATATATTATCATACTAGAACTAAATTTAGTAGCGATACTATTACGGTAATCACGACGTGCGTAGTAATACATTCAGTATAGTTAACTCCTTTAGGATTGGCAGACTAATTATGAGACTTGGCTTATATCAAAGTAGGACTGAAGGTCTTAGATTCTGAGTCTTGGAGTAAAGTGACGGATGCAAAGTTCTCTGTCGAAGGGAAAATAATCCATAACCACCGTTCTCCTTGAGTTGAAAACAGTTAAAAGTTGATGTAACTGAAGCCACAGCAGACAGCTCTTACTTTCCTCTATCAACACTGACCACCAACACATCTTCGTTCCATATGCAGCAATGTTTACTGTATATTATTGTCTTTTAAATTCAAGCGTTTACAAGATTTTTACACTTGGCAAATAGCTAGCTAGTAGGCTACAAGTTTTATCCAACAACAGAAGAAGAGAGAATAATCTTGCAGATTTATCCTCCCTGGAATATATATATATATAAGCACACAATTTCTAGTACATGGGTACGGGCAATTGTACGTAGGTCCTCTTCTTTGAGCTCCCCCTACTGCTCTTTACGTTTATACCACTTTCATGTAACAATCAATCAGCAACATGTCACTGTAGTCCAGAATTGAAAATGACTCCAGTAGAAGGCAACCACGAGTCACCGGAAATGAAATTTGCCACTGTAAACTTTGACGCTTCGGTTGCTCCAATAACATGAAAACCAGGCCATTTCACTCTGCCAGAAACTGTACCACCAGGACCAGTGTTCGAGAACTCCGCAAAATACAATGTCTTCACATAGGAGCCCTGACCAGGCCACTCGATCCAACCTCTGGGAGTCAAAGCTTCGTCGATATTCGACTGCATCACCACAGACCTCGAGTACTGCTTCCAAGGTCTGCCCAGATACGAGTTAAAGCTGTGCTTCACTGGAGCAAAGTCTGAGCCAGCCATAACCCTACAGTTTTGGACTGAAAAGCCTGTGTTTTGACCAGGGTCTGTTCTTCCGTTTGCTAGCATCACGTTGTAGCGTCCACTAGCCGGTCGCCGAAAAACCAAGTTGCAGTTTTGGAAGACGGCGGCCGCGTTGCCGAAGATGAAGTCTATTGTTCCATAAATATCACATTCTCTGTAAAACTGACGGAGGGCTAGGGCAAATAGAGTGTCTTGATAGCCGAGAATACTGCAGCGGTAGAGAACTGAGTGATCGGAAGCAACATAAAGAGCTAAGGCTTGTTCTCCTCCAGGGCCTGCCGTGTTTTGAAATCCGATGTCTCGAGCGATGAATCCATCGCCGGTGATTGCTGAAGTGACCAACAAAGTCAAGATTGTCACTTCTTAACTGATGTTTATATTGGCCTAAAGATCTAAATTTATTAAAATTTTCATCATTAGTACAAGAAATTTGTTAAGTCTTTATCAACGTTCATGAACTTACGATAAAAACAAATTAAGTTGTGTGAATTAACAAAAAATTTTCTTAATAAAACATCAAGTTGGATTGGACATGTACTTTATGGTGCATCTATTTCATGACTATTTCTAAAATTATTACAAGAAATTTGGGAAAAATGAAAATAAAAAAGCTGAATTTACGTATTATTAAACCTTTCTAAATTTTGTGCTTCACTAGAATTCTTACTCAGTAAACAATAATCTTTTAAATTTAGGGCAGGAGGAAATTTTCGATGGACTACAATAATATTATGGTAGACTATCCATACTTTTTGCACTGGTACTCTTATCAACCTTTTGCATATTCCCCCTGTTCCATTCCTTTTTTTTTTGGGTTAGTTTAACATATGTAGCAAGGGTTAGTTAACATATTTTGGCGTAGGTTAGAAGCTAGTATTTGTTGTAAGAAAGGAAAAGGTATGCAGATATCCAAAAGAGCTACACGATATGTGCTAGGAGACATCAACAAAATTTCAACACAGTTTAATATAACGACTAAAACTAATTAAGACACTTTTTAAAAATAAGATATTCTTAAAATTCTAATGTTTGATACTATAACTAAGGGAATGGTAGGCATACCAATCATATTGTTTTATTTAACAGAATGAGATCCAAGGTGAAGGCGGTCTAATGTATTGCCCTTTGAGTTGCTTAAGTCAACTATAAGACAGCACGTCTTGGAAAATCTGAAACTCAAAACTTGTCCTTTAGGAAATAACCTCGTGCTCCTCAAGGCTAAATAATTTCAAATAAAAATTTGGGTAGATATCACTCCATAATTTTAGTTATTATTATTATTAGATAATAAATAATATTATTTGTAATAAGCTTAACAAATTTGGGTAGAAGTGGCTCAAAATCTGAATGCAAAATCATAACTTTATATAGCCTGTTGAACCCTCTATAAACTAGTAACTAAGGTGAGGCATCTATAGAAATTTATGACCTTTTAAGTTCATAAACCAAAGAATTTTGACTTGAACAAAAAACAAAATGTTGAATATTCGTGTGTGCCTATATATATATATCTGTGTGTATATATATATATGTTAAGTTTTGTTCAATTGTAACAGAGTATCTAAAAGAAACATTGGAAGAAATAGAAAGTATACTGACTAAATGTAGCAGACCCAGGCATGGAAGAGCCACCAGCGACACTATCATCACCAACAACGATGGTCGAATATTTTCCATCTCCGATGACCGTAATACCGTCTTTGTTAGTTCGAATTTTCTCCTTGTAAACCCCTGCTTTCACGTAAATCACAAACCTATTCCCAGAAGCAGCCGAGATAGCCTCTGAGATTGTCCTGTAGTTGCCTGTTCCATCTTTCGCGACCACGGCATTTGCTCTAATGGTTGTACTTTGAAGTAATTTTCGATCTTTGGGCGAGACCCAGCTGGGAAAATCTTGTGTTTCCTGTAAATGTCGAGTCTTTTTGCTGTCTTTTATGAGGTTATTGTCTTTAGAGCTGCTTGCAATTCTGTTAACAAGGGCAAGAGAATTACTGGCCAACTGAGATAGATGACCCATTTTGCGAGAGATGTGGACTGCGAGGTCGACGGAGAGACCAAAACTGTCGGCGGAATCTCTGCAAGCTTCTTGGAAAGTCAAGGAAGCACTAAGCCATGTTTGGATGTCGTTTTTGTTTTTCGTTGGACTAGTTTGGATCGCTGATACCGACCGGTGTAGTCTATCCAGGGACATACTCATGAGCTCCTTGCAATAGTCTGCTCGAAATTTTACGAGAAAATCACATAAATGAAAATGTCAATACGTCATTTTCAGGTCATATGTTGCTATGGAGGGAAATTTAAGATAAATGGCGAAGCGAAAACCTGCAAATGCACAATATAGATGTAATTTGTTTCCCTAAAAAGATTAATGTTTAGACCTGTGATAGATAGGGCACGTTGAGTTTGTTGGATGTCCAATTGGGCATCGAGCATTGTGAAGTAAGAGCTTAGGAGTTTGGTCTCAGATATTGTCTTGTTGACAAGAGCTGACATGATGTCTTCAGGGTGAGCTTTTGAGGCCAAAAATGTTCGGAGACAGAGGGCAGGATATCTAGTAAACTTGCATTGATTTTGGAAGTTTTGATCAGCCAATAACATCGAGGTCGGTCCGAAGGCACATCCTAGCAGCAACCAAAAAACCAACCCATATAACAGTCCCATATCAGAGAACTGAACTAAAAGATGTGTTCAAATAAAAGCCAAAGAGAATAATATCAGTTTCAATGGAAGGCACATGCCGAACTGAGAGCTAGTGGTCGCGTATACTTATAGTGGAGGAGCGTATTAAGCACTGTGTGAAGTCAATGGACCTCCCCAGAAGTTCCAGAGAACATTTTGCGTACGAAGCCTGACAAGGAAGTTATGCCAAAACACTAATGCTTAATAGCCCACTTGTTGGTTCTTTTTGTGTGGGTCTAGCTAGGAGATTCTAATTCACTATCCCGTATAGTAGACAAATATAGAAACCTTTTGAATAGTCAACTTGGTTTGGACCATTTTTACCTTTTTATGCGGTAAAGTAAATATATACAACTATCCCTCAAAGCCAAAACCCTAACGAACATCTTAATTATATGACAACATGAAGTGCTTCAATTTTAGTGTTGGTAAGTGTAACAAACTAGCTCACATACGCATAGGTACCTTGCAAGTGAAGACATCCTTCTACGATAGATGCATGTAATTCAGCAACAATTGTTTTCTTTCACTGAAGTAAATTACTAGGAATAAATTTTTTTGGAGCGGGCTTCACCAACCTAGATTCTTGGAGTTTAGGGGTTTGATCCTTGCTAATGCAGTCTAGTGTTTTGGCATTTGGATTAAAATTAAAAGAAAGCATTTATGATGATGTTGCTATGACGATCATGAGGTGCTCTTGAATACAAAATGAGAATGGAGTTGGGGTTGGGTTATCAAATATGTTGGTAAACGTAGTCATCAAAATCTAATGGCTCAAGTACAACGTCTACGAACTTTATACTAAAAGATGATGACTAACCACTTCCAAAAGAAAAAAGATGATGGCTAACCTGCAAAAACTAGTTTAGCCTATCTCTTTGAATTGAAGGAGTTCTAACTTAGTGTCATCTCGCTTACCTATCTTGAAAGTTCACAGAAAGATAGAACTTTGACAGAAAAGAGGTGTGTCATGTTCTAAATTCAAAATGGACTCAGTTAGTCTCCAATTAGATTTAGAGGCCTAAATAATTATCATTCCCCTGATAGAGAGTTCAGCTTAAAGTGCTAGATTAAGTAATTAACAATATAGCGTGACTTAGGAATATGGAGTTAAACACAAGTAGTTACGGGATCAAAAAGCTAGGAACGAAACATATCAATCAAGGTATAGACTTTGATGGCTTGAAGCAGGTGGATAGACATGTCCATTAAGGAACTGTACACAAATTTTCCACTTGCTAATTCCTGCCTTTTATGTGGAAGTCGTGTTTAGATAACAAGATAACCCGCTTCTCATTCATGCTTCGGCTTCTTGATATATACATCTCATTTTCCATGTCCACCGGAAAAAGTTTCAAGTCAGTTCGTTATATTGCATCAACATGATAATTATCTCATTTAACTTAAGTTTAAATAATTATATTAATTAAAACATAGTAAATGTAGGTAGTAGCTCTGTAGGTTAGTTATCTAATCGGAACGGTCGAGAATAAAGCAGATTAAGGTGGTACGAAAATTAGAATAAAAGAAACCAGAGAAAGCAGGGTAATTAAATGAGTGTTGTTGAAAGATGCCACATCAAGAAGACAATCCAAATATAGGCCCCGACAGAGCACAAACATATGTTATCTAGAGCACAAACATATGTTAAAGTGAAACCTGGAGTTCTACCTAATCCTGACCCTTCGATCTGGTTGTTTCACGACATCCTGGATCCATCTGTTATTCCACACTTCCCGTGTGTTGTGGCGTGCTTATAAGTTGGAAGTAATTCGATTCAGTGGTAGGGAGATTTAGTAGTTCACAAACATGAATTGGTACACCAGATTTTAAAATGAAATGGATTTCTTAGATATTTATTGTAAAAAGTTTAAAGTGCATGAAAAATTTTAGTATATTATTTAATTTTTTACTTCAAAACTTTTTTTCCTCCATTTATAAAAATCTTTGAAAAGTAGAAAAACTACGATAATTTTTACATAAAATTAAAAATCACTTACTTCTTGAAAAAAATAATGTTACACCAATTACTGCTACATGAAACATAATGAAGGACAAAATCACCATACTGGTATTGTAGTTAATGAATTTTGTAAAATGGGAAAAAATAGCAATAAGCCCTAGATTAAAAAGTTATAGAAGAAAAACAACTTTTGATTGCTTTTCAATTGCAACCTAGATGTAGAAAAATAAGTAAAAAGATTGTTGATTTTTTTCAAATAAAAAATGTACTTAAATATAATTAATTGTAAAAACATAATCGTTATAATATAAAATCAAACTTTACATTCATATCTTTAGGATCTTGAATAAATAATTGTCACAAATAATTAAAATATAATATTGTGCATCTGATGTGAAAGACGTTATCATAAAGAGATCAAGAAAATTCATTATATTCTTTGTTGAAATTCATTTCTCTCTCTTGACTCTCTTAATACAATATAAAACTTGATAGAAAACATTTTGTAATCCTAATTAATAAAGAGGGACCGATTTATAAATCTATAACTTTTAATCTAATATACCCATCAAGTGACCAAAATAAACTGTTGAGATTTGTTCATTATTCCTTAACCTGAATTTGTCAAATCAAGAGAGAATGGAACTCAACTAAAGGCCTATTAAAGATAGAAAAAATGGACCAAATGAGACTCTTTAATTATATTAATATTATTATTAGTATATATAGAATATGGCCACTAATCGGGCCATATTTCAATGTTCTCCCACTTGACCTGATATTTTATTTTTTTAATAAAGTAAGCATCAAATGTGCATTAACACATCTCTTAATATCTTTATAATTTACCTTAACATAATAATCCGAATAATGCGGATTATGGTGATCATTCACTTCAACATTATATACTTTCTTTTATATACTACAATAGTAGTAATTTATCAAGTCATGTAACAAAAGTGATATATAAATATTATAAAGATCCATATTAATGTCCCATAGACACTTTTATTTCTTATTTAATAACAATTAGATGTACACATTTATAATAAATAAGAAAATTGTCAATCATAAATTTTTATTAAGCTTAAGAGTATTAAAACATGATTAAAGATAACTATCAATATAACCAAGGCCCATTCTTTGAACATATTCCTTAAATATCTTTGGTTGTAAGCCTTTAGTTAAGAGACCTACAATCATGAGATCTGTCTTAATACGTTTAATACACATATCTTTATTTTTGAACTTCCTCCTTTACAACAAAATATTTTAACTCCATATTTTTGACATCACTAAAGTACTTGTGATTCCTGGAGAAGACCAATGTTGTAGAATAATTACAATAAATTTTCAACATCTTTGTATTGATGTTGACAACCTCAATTCTTGAATTAAAGTTCCACAGCTATAAAACATGAATTGTAGCATTAAAACAAATTACAAATCTTGCTGCTATTGTGGATAAAACAATGATATATTATTTAGCACTTCGCTATGAAATTGATCATTTTGCTAGTAGAAACAAATAGTTAAATGTTAATTTTCTACTGTCAACGCATCCAATAAAATCTAAATTTGAATATCCAATCAATTATGATAGATTAGATCTTTTATACATGTGCATATAGTCCTTTATTCCTTGAATATTTCTTAAGACTTTCTTTGCAACTTTCCAATGGTCTATACCCGAATTACTTTGATATCTACCTAATATTTCAACTGCAAAGTTGATATCGAGTCTCATGTGTGTTTTCAATACATCAAACTACTAATAACAAAAGCATAGAGAATAAATTCTATTCGTTTATGTTTGAAATCATTCTTTCAATATTGAATAAAATTAAATTTATCCCCATTTTATGTTGAGATAACCATTGCTGAATATCTGTTCAAATTAAATCTCTCAAGAATTCTTTTGATACAATCTTTCTGAGATAATCCTACTAATCCTTATAGCACAATATGTCTAAATCATTAGCAACAAGTAAAATATCATCAACATATAGAATTAGAAATATAAACTTGCTCTTGCTGATATTTCAGTAGATACATTGGTCAATAATACTTTCTTGAAAGCAAAAAGATGTCATGGTATCATTAAACTTAATGTATCATTTTCAGGAAGCTTCTTTAAGCCTATCTATTGATTTCTTAAGTTTACACATCATGTAATCTTTTACTTCTATGTAAAAACTTTCAGGTTGATCCATATATGTAAACTTCCTTCTCAAGATCACCATTCAAAAAGGTAATTTTCACATCCATTTGATGTAGTTGCCATAATTATTCTCAATGAGTCTTTCTTTGAGACAAGTGAAAAAGACTCTTTATAATTGATGCCATCCTTCTGAGTATGACCTTTGGCAATAAGTTGAGCTTTATATCATGTAATATTACTATTTGAGTCACATTTTGTCTTAAGACCCATTTGCATCTAACTTGCTCAGAACCTTTTGACAATTCAATGAGGTCCCAATCATTATCTTTTGCTATTAAATTTAACTCATCTTTTGTAGCATCAATCCATTTATCAAACTTATCACTTTCTACGACTTGTGAAGATGAAATAAGATTTTTATTAATACCATAATTAAATTTTGAGTCTTAAAAACAAACCATCATAAATAGTCAATCTCCTTATTTTTAAAGGTTTATTTAAATTTATTCCACATGATTCATTTTTGTTCTTTAGTTGTAAGTTGGTTTCTTAATAAGGTGTTGCTTCATCGAAATGTGTCCAAGATCTTTTTCTTCTTCCAATAATGGGACAATATTCGGTATAGTTGTGGATAACAGGGCATTTGTGGATAATAAAACATCAACTTTTATTTCAATAATATCCACAACATATGTTTTTAGTAATCCCATTAACTTTACCAATTATCTTAAACTATGGTTTGTATGATAAAACTTATACTCTTTAAGTAACTAGGAAAGTAACCACTAATTGTTTGAGAATGTAATTTCTTTTCATATGGATTATAAATTCGTGCTTTTGCTGGGTAGTCCTAAATATATAAGTGTCCTATATTAGGTTTCCTTCTTGTTCCATAACTCAAAAGGAGTTTTAGGGACTACATTATTAGGAATACTATTCAATATATATATAAAAAACTTTAAATGCATGCATCCACAAGGTTTTAGGTAATGAAGAATTAGTCATCACACTACTAACTACACCTATTATTATCCTATTAAGCCTTTCTACCACACCATTTTATTAAGGTGTGCCTGATATAGTATAATGTGCACATATATCATGTTTGTTGATAAACTTTACAAATTGACTTAAACATTGTCGTAATTCATCTTAATTTCCATAATATTCACCACCTCTATTAGATCTTACTATTTTGTACCTTTTTATCTAATTTTCTTTTAACCTCCTTTATAAACACTTCAAAGGAGTTTACAACATGAGTTTATTTTATTAAGTAAATAGACTTATCCATAACATGGAAAATTATTTATAAAGGTGATAAAATACTTTTCTTGGAGTGTCAAAAGATCCACATACATCAAGGTGTATAAATTTAAGGAGCTGAGTATTTCTTGTGATTCTTTTCTTTCTATGTTTGATTTAATTTATGTTAATATAATCTACATATATATTGAGATCAACAAAAAATCTAAATTTAAAAGAATTTTGCTTTTTACTAATCTTTCTTTATATATATGACCCAAATATTTATGCCACAAGAAAGTTGAATTACCATTCATTATGCTACGTTAGCTGCATTGGTATGATAAACAAAAAAAATGGATTTAAAAAATTAACATCAAGTAAATTTTAAGTCATCCATAAGAATTCCAAAACCAATAATGGAATTATGTTTAAATAAGCTGAAACAACCATCACCAAACTTAAAAGTAAACTTTCATCAAGTTTAGAAATAAAAATTATGTTTCTAAAAATTGAAGGTACATAGAGAGTTTATATTAGATCCACATTATAACTAGTATCTAATATTATACAATAAGGCCGAATGCCTTCAATTGGGACCTTCTTACTGCTTCCTATAAACAGAAAGTTCTCAGTTGGATTTATGGCTTGGATTGTCAAGAATCCTTGCATCACATTATAAACATGAGTAGTAGCAAAAAAAATTAAGCCACCAATTATTGAAAGGAACTTCAGTTCAATTTAGTTCAGAACATACAAAAAGGTTAGATGTACCTTTATTTTGAAAGAAAGCCTTACATTTTAAACAATATTTCTGATAAGGTCTTTAATTTTGTTGTAATATTTGTCATCCCTAGGATATATTATTGCATGCTCCATGACCTATCAAACTTTATGGTTGTGAGCTTAGCCATTATCGTACCAATAAGAGACTTATCTACAAAATGGAATCATTCTTCCATAAGTTTACACTACAAGAAAATTATAAATTAATGAGGAAACAAATTCTGTAATAACTTAGCAACAAAATTCTGTAGTAATTTTACGATGGAAAAAATCTGTCAGTAAAGGCAGAGGAAATTTATTCATAAAATTTTACCGACATAATTTAGACACAGAATAGTGAATGTCATTTAAAAATATGCAGCAATGGTTGGTGGCAATAATAAGTGTCGGGGTTTACTGATGGAAGAAATGTCCGTCGGCAAAATTTAAAGTTAAATGACATTTTTCTTTGAACTTAAACCTACAGCCGAAGGCCTCCTTCCTGCCTTGCTTATTTTTTCTTCATTTTCTTCCTTAATCATTGTCATTCATCTTCTTTCTTAATCGCTAGCGTTTGTCTTCTTCAACTTTTCTTCCATCGTCCATCGTCTTCAGTTAATCATCTATCAAGGTTAGTCATCCATGCTTTGCTCTCGGGTTTATTTTTTCTGTGAGAAATTTTGTTGTTAAATGCTTATATGATCTTTGGTTTTGTTGATGTGGTTTGAGTATTCTACGTTTTTTCAATTATGGTTGGTTCATTTTTTGTTTCAACGTGTTTATGTTGGTGAATAATGGAAAAATATAGTGATTTTGTTATTAGTTAGAGATGAATTCGGTTTGCCTATGAATTATTCAATGAAATGTCTCGTAAGGATATTGGTTAGACTTGGTTAATTGGTAGATATTTATTGTAACATCTCCTCACCTATGGGAAGGGTAATTTGGTAATTTGGCTCGGGTTAGGAGTGTATAATATTGCATTGACATATTCATGCA
>JAOQMS010000179.1:14510909-14529439 GCA_027563885.1 Erythroxylum longipes
TACCGGGAAGAATGTCATGAATGCATGTACAGATATTTTTCATGTGCAAAAATCACTGTTCACAAATGCATGAGCTTCAGATGTGTTTTCCAAATTTCTTTGATTGCTCTCCCGTGTACCCATTTCCATAATTCAACCCGTTATCTGAAAACGGGATGTTACACATAGCCTGTTAAACCTTGTCCACACCTTATAGTATGTTTTTTCAGCCTCTATTATGGTATCATTAAGGTTAGATAGAAGGCTTAACCTCTAATAGTACCAAGTCAAGATCCAAAGCACTTAAATAGAAAGCAACTTGTTCGCTCCATTCAGAGAAATTCACACCAGTAAACAAGGTAATAGAACAAGCTTGAGAGTGAAGGCTAATAACTGCAAACATATAGACGCTCACTAAGTAATAGATTCAGACAGGAAGCACATACATTAAATATATTGCAAGTTTCCTTTGGGTAAACACAACAATACATATCATCAACATCATTAAAATGCTATTTAAACTTTATAAGAAAATTAAATAAACTTTGTCAAATACATCTAGCATCTTTGGATAATTATACATATATGACAAGAGTATATCAATTTTCTCCTTTATATTTATTAGTTATGGAACATTGATTTACCTTAGGTAAAGTCCTTAATTTTTATTGACTAATAAAATTTTCATAATAGTATTTCATAAAAATACATAAATTATATGACTACACATTCAAAACTAATTTGGTCATTTTAATAACTAACAAATTAATTTTAATTATACTGTCATATATATATATATATATATATATATATATATAATATCATAATCATAATCATATAATCAAAAGATAAAAGTAAAATTAAAATTTTGATTATACGTCAAAATATCATTAATATAACTAAAACTTAAGAATCAAAACTTTAAAATTAATTTATCCATGTCAAAACGTTTTGGGGTCAAAACTGTAATTTTTTATTCAAAAACATAATTCCCAAAGTTACGAGAGATGAAGCCATGCACGGTGATTTTCCAGAATATAAAAGATGCCCATTACCAGATGTTTAAGCCCCTAAATACTGCCTTCGATTCACCGAAAAACCCTAGACGCCACCGCCCTATACGGCAGCTTCCCTTCAGACAGCTAGAGAATCTTTCGCTCTCGATTATCAATCCCTACCTGTCACTCTCTACACGGCGCCATTAACAATTGAAGTAATGGCGTAAAAGATGTGGGCCTCGTTGCATCATTAATGGTTAACGTTGCAGTCCTGTGAACTATCGATGCATACACTTCACTTTTCACAAGAAACATGAAAACGTTACGCACACCAACGCCTAAGGCCCTAAGCATATGCTTCTGCCTAATCACTGTTTTCATAGTTGTCAAGTGCATATATTATTTTGGAATTTATCATTCAGTATACGGCGGCAAATAAATATGAAACTCTAAATTTATATTTTTATTTTATAAACATCGTAATTGAAACAATCGTCAAAACAATAGTTTATGAATCATTATCTATTCAAAAACCTAAGGCTTTAATACCACATTTAAGTTTTTTCTTAGTAATCAAGCATTAAAGACATAATTCATACATAAATCAAAATCACATATAAATTATTCTTGCTCATTCAAATCTTGAATATAATAATAACTACATAAATGAAACAAATAAATCACTTACTTTGAGTGAAATTTGTCATGATGTAAAGAAGAAAACTTTTACTAATTATAAACTAATGTCTTTTTTGATCTTCTTTCTTTCTGTGCGATACCTTGATAGAAAGCTCAATACATAAATACCTACTCTTTCTATATTTATGTTTTATCCGTACTTGATTAAAATAGAGAGAGTACTAATTTATATACATTTTTTTATTGACATTAAATCTTGTACGTTCATCAAGTACTAAATTAATGTTTAAAATTTAATATACTATTAAACTAAGAAAACTTAAATTAAATTTAATATAGGCTTATAGAAATTTTGGGCTACAACATCATGTCGTACACTTCTTACAATTTTGTGACACCTTGCGGTTCTCTCTATATCCTAAGTTGCGTTCTTAGAAAGAAATTACGTCCCACCATACAGTTGTGTGTGATGATGAGTAATGTTGATAAATTTATTTTTTAGTAGGGTTAATAGTAATGGTTGTGCATAAAAGACATATTATTCATCTTTAATAATTGACAGTTTTTTTAATTTATAAATAATTTTTTTACTTTTATTCAAATGTTGAAATATTTTTGTTTGTTTTATAATTTAACTATATGAATAAGTAAATGAAAATACCCTTAATGTTCACTTCTTCTTTTGAAACTTTTTGAGTTCTATTGAAAACTACATCGAATAACAGAGACGAACTAAATTTAAGCAATGGGTAATCTAATGAATAAATGAACTGATATTGAACTAAAAGCAAGACAAAAACGAGTAAAAGAGATAAAAGAAAATGTGTCACCATTTCCTTTTGTAAAGGTATGGCTACTTAACCAACCCAGCAACCCAGTACTTGCAACTATTAAATCCCATCTTCGTAAGGAATTGAAGTGGACTCCAGCCACTCGTTACCACTTATAAGATATGACACAGTAAAATTAGAAGCATCATCATAATCCATTACGTGGTACCCTGACCAAGTAACTCTATTAACAGTGTCAGAACCAGGCCCATAATTATTGTATTCGCCATAGTACAAGGTGTCAAGGCCTTGATCACCAGACCATTGTGACCATCCTTCAGGGTCAATAAAATCATCGAGGTACGACTCCATGAAAACGGTCGTGGAGTATATCCTCCACGGCCTGCCAAGATAGCTTTTGACACTGCTAGAGTTGGAATAAAGATCATTTGTGGCCAAAACCGAGCAATTTTGCATAGAAATTCCGGTGTCCTCATCGAGGGAATCTCGAGATTGGGCTGTAATGACTGTGAATTGACCAGGCATTGGCATTCTTGATATAATGTTGCAAGCCTGGAAGACCACTGCAGCGTTGCCAAATATGTAATCTACGGTCCCTGATATATCACATTCTCGATAAAATTGTCGAAATGAGTGCACATATAGAGTGTCCTGATAGCCATTAATAGTGCATCTATACATGGCTGATAAGTCTGCGTTTAACCGGACGGCCACTGCCTGGTGCTTTTCTGGTCCAGCAAAGTTGTCAATGGTTATATCCCGTGCCAGAAAGCCATCACCAGACAGCTGCAGTTCAATTTTGATACAAGATAAGTCATCTAGTAGTTGACCATGATATGAAAGTGAAGCAACACTATTTTAACCAAAATGGCTAGCACATTTTGATCTAAGACCATCAATCATAGAAGGGAATTAGGGGAGAAAAACATAAACAGTAAGGAGATTGAAAAATCATAAAGGGTTATGTTGAAAAATCTTGGAGCTCACCTAAAGTTTTTTTTTTTTTTTAGAATTGGAACTCACCTAAAGTTGCTGATCTGAAGGTGGTCCAACCATCTGCTACACTTCTGTTGCCAGTGATGAATGTGACATCAGTCCCATCTCCAAGCAGAACAATATTGGTCTTCTGACTCGATATTTCGACATTCTCCTCATAGACCCCTTCCTTAACATAAATAATAATCCTATCATAACTATTATTTGGAGCAAAGTCAATGGCATCACCAATCTTACTGAAATTCCCAGTTCCATCAGCTGCCACTGTAATCACTTCGCTAGGGTCATATTCAACGGCGTCAGTTTCCAAAATCCGACGTTCTTTTCCCGACATCCATCCCACAAACCCCAAGAGTCGTCGATTTTTGTTACCATGAACAAGACCTGACTTGGAGAGCATTGAAAGAGAGTTGCTGACATGCTTGTAAGTATTAAACAAGGAATCAATCAGCAGAGGCTTTAAAGGACCGGACGCGAAGTCAAGACCCTCCAAACATGTGTTCTTGTTGGTGAGTGCTGCACTGAGATAAACCTTGGCATCGGCTAGTTTACGCTGATCACCGGATTGGATACTTGAAACTGATCTTTTTAAAGAAGACAGAGTGATTTGATGGAGGTCCTTACAGTCTTGGATTGCACCTGTTTGCTTTTCAATGATATTTGAGCTACTAGCACTAGAGAGCAGATTGGTTAACTTTCCAGCTTCAGACAGCGCTGTTCCGAGGGTTTGAAGCAGAGATGTAATAATGTTGGGACTGATATTTATTGATATGGAGAGTTTTAACGAGTCAAAACAAGCATCTGGGTACGGAGTGCTACCGCAAATAGCTCTAAAGGAAGAGAGATGGGAATCTACAGAAGTTGTAGAACATGTAGACGCAAAGAAAAATGGAGAAAGGAAGAGTGTGAAAAGAATGAGTTTGACACATGAAAAGTCCATTAGGAGTTGCAGAAAGGCCAAGTTTTGATTTGTCTTTAACATACTGTATCTGAAATTTTGGGTAGGACGAATTTTAAGAGGGGGGAGAAAGAGTATAAATGAATATAATATTAAAAAGTTATTATTTGAGATAAATAAAAGTATTTATAATGTAATATAATTAATCGTTATTTGAAAAAAGTATTTATAATATAATATAGAAAATTTTATTTATCATTTTATATTCTATCGTAAATTTTTTAAATCAAATTTTCAAATTTTTACTGATTACGATAGAATAAAAAATAAAAAATTACGATAGAATAAAAAATAATATGAAACGTTTCTTTTTTTATCACATCACATTTTAGTATATTATAAATTTAATACCAAATAATATAATAATATTTTCTTTTCTTTTCTTTATTTTCTTTATTAATAAATTTCTAAGCAAACATAACTTTAATTGGATTTTTTGAACTCTAAATAGGGCAGTGAAAGTAACTGGCGTCAATTGACGGTGATCTTATTAGGGTAATGGTGCAAATATCACCGCGAAAGAGAGACAGAGGAGTAATCTGCTTTCTTAACTTTTATTCTTGACAGGGGTAATGGAGGAGGCTTCAGTAGACAACCAGCGTGTTAAACTGAGCAATTCCACATTCATTGTATTGTCCTTTAGTTCCTACTTGTTTCTTTCTTTATGATTCCGACAGAAGAAGGTGCTGTTATAAATCTTTTTTATTTTTCTAGAAAAAAGCAAGGCACAGAAGATTTTATTAACATCAAGGGCTTCGATAGTACAATGGGGTCCGCGGGTGTAAATTTTAGGGATATAGTGTTAGATTAATTTTAATAATTAATGTTACTCATATTATTTTAATAGATTTTAATATAAAAATAGTTTAAAATAATAATTATTGGACTTATTAAAATAATTAAAATTCTTAGAGTTAATAAACAATTAACTTTTCTCTCTCTTTTTTTAAGAAGTTACGTTTAACACATATAAAAGCACTTTGAGGTTTGTCTTTATTTTCTTCATCCATCCATAAAGGTTCACACCTAGCAGGAAAAGCAGAGCTATTCGATCATGACGTTAGGTGGAAGCTGCCATATTCCTTTACCAAAGGGCGCCTGTACTTTTCTTCATTGACTCATTACTTAAGGGTACAGCTACAGCTCCAAATGAGTAGACACCTATCATGCTAAAGGCACTTCAAATTGAAAATGTCCATTGTAAGAAATTGGATAATATTGTTCCAAAATTGTTTATTAACATATAACAGGTGTGAATCTCTGCCTTCTCTCTAACTGATATTGCTCTGCCTTCTCTCTACACTACAAGCAACTCCATCTCAAATCCCCACATCACACCACCTATACAAGATCATACAATGGAAAACACTAATACTCCTATTACTACTACTCATCCTATTACAAAAAATATAACACAAGAAATCCCTTAGTCGTTCAAAAATGCTCTTTTGCAAAATCAGCAATCACAAGCGTATGGACCATCAAACTTCAGCCGCCTAAAGATCACCATTGAGCTAGAGGATATCCAACACACCTGCATTGAAAGAGCACACTACGTCAACTTTTCTGAAAAGATCCAAGATCAAATGGACAAGAATGATGCTCTTTCTATAATAATCAGGCCACTTGGAAGGCACATCAACTATAAGACTCTTTATCAAAGGCTCATGGGATTGTGGCGTCCAAAAGAGGAATCAAGTTAATCGACATAGTGGAAGGTTTCTACATTGCAAAGATGGCTTGTGAGGATGATTATCATAAGGTACTACTTCAGGGGTCGTGGTCTATTCTAGGACATTATATTACAGTATATCCCTACCACAGAAACTTCGATACCTCCTCCGATCACATCGACTCGGTAGCCATATGGGTACGTATCCCTGGGCTACCTTCTCGATATTTTCATGAGGATTTATTGAAGGAAATTGCAAAGCCTATTGGGACTTACATAAAAGCTGGCAATGATACACTCAATGAAGAGAGGGCGTAATTCGCAAAAATTGCAGTGAGAATGGACTTAAGAGAAAAGCTTGTCCCAACAGTGACAGTCGACAGAAAGTCTTACCTAGTCTCTTATGAAGATCTTCACAGGATTTGCATAACGTTTGGTCATTACGGTCACCTCTCCGCTGAATGTCAACAGAACAATAGAGATGAGCACTTCGGACAAGCCCAGGATTCTAATCAAAATAAAAATATTTCTCAAACATAGTTGCCGGAATCCACCTCTGGTGAAAACGCTTCGACCAATCAGAAAATAGATACTCCAAGGCTCCATCAGTTGCATGCGTCACAAGCTTTGGGAACATCAGCAATGCCGACTCCCCAACGGAAAGATTTGGCAAAGCCGGGAAAACGGCTCCTTTTCGATAGAGACATCATCACGTTATAAGCTACTAGACAAGGAGGTCCCAACAAAAACTTCTGCCCCACCAGCCCAGAAGGCCCCACTCTCAATCCTGCAAAGAGGGAAAGAAACAGCCTTTACGTCATACAAGCCCAATAAAGGCCCAACTTTGAAGAAAGATAAAAGGAAACTACACTATCACACTGCTGACAAAGTATGGGTGGTCAAAAAGGAAGTAAGTACTTCAACCCATCAACCAGACCAGCCCATAAGCAAACTTCCATCTCAGATAACCAGGCCCAACATCAGCAATGACACGGCCCTAAATACAGAAAACCATATTCATCAAACAGAACAATCAGAGTAACCATTCAACCTGGAGCAAATTCACCGTAACAGCAAAGAGCAAGGAACGGGTATGCCACAACCAAGAGATGCACAACAATCACATACAGCTTCAGTTATTCCTCACCCCCTCCATGGCTTAAAAGTGGAGGACATGAAGTTTGGCAAGGGTAGACCGCCTGATAGCAAGGGATTCCGTATTAAAACAATAATCAAAGTCCCTGCATCTTGCCGCTCAAAAACATCACAACATGCACAAACCTCAGTGATGATCAACGAGGATTTAGAAGGACATCCTCCTCCTCTCAACCAAAAAGACCACCCCCCCTGATATGGGGAGGTAAGTCTTTACACCCAAAACTTTTTAATGGAGTACAACATAGTTTTTTGGAATTTCGAAGGTATTAATAACAAAACTACAATCTCAGTTCTAAGAGACTTAAAAACCACACACAAAACACATATCATAGTCTTATTAGAACCTAGAACAAGTGGTAATGAAGCAGGAAAAAACAGTTAGAAAGTTAGGTTTTAACTTTACACACCAAATAGACTCCATTGGTTTTGCAGGTGGCATGTGGATTCTATGGCACCAATCCTTGTCAATTGAAATCATTGAGGAAAATTGCCAGTATATCCATTTTGATCTTATGCTACTAAATAACCTCTTATTTAAGATAACATTAGTATACACTAGTCCTCAGCCTGAAACAAGGAAATCACTGTGGGATAATCTACGATGCATAGCTAACACAACCTTTGCCCCATGGCTTATAGGAGGGGATTTTAATGCCATAACAAACCATCAAGAGAAAAAAGGGGGGAAACACTCTACGGGGTGCAAAAGGTTCCAACAGTGGTTAGACCATTCTAATTTGATTGACCTGGGATTCACAGGGACAAGATTCACTTGGAGAAGAGGATCTGTTTTTAAAAGGTTAGATAGAGCTATTGGAAATGAGGAGCTAATCAGAGCAACACACACCATAAAAGTCAAACATTTACCAAGACTCTCATCTGACCACTCACCTATCCTCGTGATTTTGCAAACAAGCTGCCAGCTGAACAAAAGAGATCCTTCTTTAGGTACCTAATAGCATAAGAACACCATCCTACCTGGAAGCAGTGGATAGCCACACACATTGGAAGGAAAGCATACATCTTTATGAAGCTTTGGATCACATCACGTTAGAGATAGAAAACTGGAAGTATACAACCTTTGGAGACATAAATCATAGAAAAAGAAGAACCATGGCTAGGCTAGAAGGGCTACAAAAACAGGTGGAGTATAATTTTACTCCAAACATTAGGGAGCTTGAGCTTAATCTTAGAGAGGAATTGGAGTTGACCATAACTCAAGAACAAACTCTTCTTGCACAGAACCGTAGGGACAACTGGATTCAATATGGGGATAAAAATTCCAAGCTATTCCACTTAACCCATAAAAATCCTAAACAGAAACAAAAAAAACCCCCATGCATACAATTAGAAAATGGCAATTGGTGTTCAGACAAAACAGTACTAGCTTCTGAAGTCACTCTTTTCTTTTCAACATTATTTCAATCAGAAACTAGTCACAGTTCCACTAATCATAAGTACCCCCTCACAGGTTACTTCCTTACATTATCAGATGCCAAAGTACTCTCTCTCAAAAGCACAGTCACATTCAAGGAAATCCACACAGCCTGTTTTCAAATGGACCCTAACAAGGCTCCTGGGCCAGATGGGTTTAATGCTTCTTTCTTCCAGAATAATTGGGAGGTTGTGGGATATGATTTGTGCCAAATGGTTTTTAAAACTTTCGAGACAGGGATGGTAGATCCTAATCTGAACAACGGCTATATCTCACTAATCCCAAAAGTCAATAAGCCAGAAAAGTTCAATCACTTTAGACCTATTAGTTTGATAAATTTAACAGAAAAATCATCACAAACATCATAACTAATAGGTTAGCAAGAGTAATGCCACTGATAATTCATCCCACTCAGTCTAGTTTTATCAAGGGTAGAAACATTGTGGAAAACATTGTTATTGTGCAAGAAGCCATTCATTTCATGAGGACAACTAAAAAGAAAAGAGGTTGGATGGCTATTAAAATTGATTTGGCAAAAGCTTTTGATAGAATGAGCTGGGCATTCATTAAGGATACCCTACAAGAAGCTGCAATTCCTTCCTATTTATCAAATGTCATAATGAACTCCGTTTCTACTTACACCACACAAGTACTATAGGAGGGCATTCTAGGAGAATCTTTCACCCCGACTAGGGGTGTGAGGCAAGGAGATCCCATTTCTCCATACCTCTTTATACTTTGTATGGATAGATTGACCCATGCAATTAATCTTTCCATCTCCAAAAGTGATTGGAAACCAATAGTTTTGGGGGCAAATGGAACGACACTGTCACATGTGCTCTTTGCAGATGATTTAATCATCTTTGCAGAGGCCAACAAAAAACAGGCGCAGATAGTTACCCAAGTCCTAAAAACTTTCTCTTTATTCTCAGGATAGATCATCAATAAAGATAAATCAGTGTTGTATATCTCTCCTAACATTGAAAATGACCAGGCTCTTACTCTCAGTCATGAAATAGGAATAAAATTAGTACCTAATTTGGGTACATACTTGGGGGTTCCTATCCTACATGGAAGGTTACAAAAGAAAACATATGAAACTGCCATGCTAAAGGTAAGAAAGAGAGCTAAGGGTTGGAATGCCCACAGGATATCTATGGCTGGACGTTTGACTCTAATAAATCAGTACTACAAGCTCTACCTAAATACCTTATGCAATTATCCTTACTACCCAAAAAAACATGTGATGACATAGATAAGACAGTTAGGAAATTCTTATGGGGTAGTAATGAAAATGAAAGAGCAAAGAGTGTTCTAGCTTGGGATCAGGTTTGTCAACCCAAGTTAAGAGGAGGACTAGGCTTAAGAAAAATGAGGGATGCAAACCTAGCCTTCATTTTTAAACTAGCTTGGGACCTTCTAACTAACACCCCCAAGTTATAGAAGTCCATTTTTGTTGGAAAATATAATCTTTTGCAGGAACACTTCAAAGGGGAATTGCCAAGAAGGAAGGGGTCAGCTCTGTGGAAAGCCATCTACAAAATATGGAACACTGTGAAGGAAGGACTCAAATGGACAATTGGCAATAGGGAATTAGTAAATTTCTGAAATGACTCATGGTCTTTCTCAGACCTACCACTTATAAACTACACTGTACAACAGATTCCACCAAACGAAAGTAACCAATCAGTCAAGTACTACACAGATGCACAGGGTAGCTGGGACTATGGCAAACTCAGCACTTACCTATCTCTGCGGGTTATGGAAAATCTAATTGCAATACCTCCACCACAAGCAAACTCAGGACCAGACAAGACCTTCTAGAAGTGGACTCCATCAGGGAAGTTCACACCACCCGTTGCCTACAACAACATGTTCAACACAATTTGGAATAAAAAAGGAGATCACTGGAAACTTATTTGGTCTTTGAACATGCAGGAAAAAGTTAAACTGTTCCTATGGAAAGTTGCAAGACAACTACTATGGACCAATGAAGAGAAAACAAAAAAAGGAATCTGAGAAGTTTTAACTTGCCATCTATGCGGCTAGACTGAGTCAATACTACATATATTGCGTGACTGTTACAGATCTAGGGGAGTTTGGAAACTAATTGCCTCAAATTTAAATACAGCTTTCTGGTCTTTACTTTCCATCTCAGATTGGCTATTCACAAATTTAAATTCAACCTGTTCGCAGGACAATATCGTATGCAAAACTTGGTTTTCCATTACATTCTGGACCTTTTGGAGCACGAGGAATGAAGAATTCCATGGTGAAGCAACAAGAAATATACACTCCATATTTTTCAGAATCAGAGCACTTACAAAAGAAACACACAGATGCTTTTCAAGTCAACATTTGAGTACTGCACATCAACAACAAATAAACCAACAAACTCACCATCAGCTGGCTTGGTCACCTCCCAACCAACACCTGGTGAAATTGAATTGCGATGGAGCAGTGAACATCAGAACAAGAGACGCTGCAATTGGGGGAGTTTTCAGGAATCACTTGGGCGCATGGATTCATGGTTTCACAAGGAAAATAGGCAAAACAACGCCATTATCAGCTGAATTGTGGGCAATCTTAATTGGTATTCAAATCGCATAATCAAAGGGACTCAACAATATAATCGTTGAAACAGATTCAAAAAGAGTAATGGAGTTACTCACCATTGAAGACGAAGTCGACCTACAACAGAACCACTTGTAGAGAGAATCAAAGCCCTTGTCAGAAATGATAGGGTACAGGGATTCCGGCATACTCCATGAACATGCAATATGGTAGCGGATCAATTGGCTAAATCCGCCTACTCCAATGATCATTTTGGCCTTATCCTACTGGATACTCCACCTCGGTCCATAATTCCTGACCATCTCGGAACGACCTTGGATATAAGCACCGAATCCAGCCACCATCATGTCCTCCCTCCCTTTCTGAGGTTAACATCTAAATCAATCGAAAGGGATGGGGAAGAACACTCCAGAACCCTTCGGGGAGGCAAAGAACCTTTTTTTGATTAAGTCCTAGGGTTTACATCCAATTCCCGCGATCGGGGCTTTTGGTGTCCATTAAGGGTAATTTTGTTAATATACTTGGTCTTTTGACCACCTTTCTATTAAAAAAAATTAACAGGTGTATCGTGTCAGAAGGCTGATTTAGGCAGTCTGCATTTTTCCTCAATTCATTTTACCTACTGACATTGCAACTTTGTAATGTTTCACGAGACGGTCAATCTAAGCTAAGTTTTTTGACCCAAATGAAAATGACAAGCTCTCATATGCTAATACTTTATTGTTCTTGATCGTCTTAACCTAACCCATAGTCCAGCTTGGTTGCCACGAGTCTTTGTTAGTGTTTTTATTAAAACATATGAGGAAGTATGAGAAAAAAAAAGCATAAAAGATAAATCAGAATATATTAAACTTGGAAGCATATAATTTCTTATTCGTTGCTGGATATTTATAGAAGAAAATCATAGACATGTTCATGAATATCACTACCTAACTACTGCAAATAATCTGGAAAAAATATGATCTAATCTCCTATAATTAAGCAACAAGTAAATCATGCTTAAAGACTTATTCAAAAACTCAATTGCAAAAGACTTAGTCAAATACTAAAGGCAAATTATTAACAATCTCCTCCTTGCCTTAGTATTTGCAAAACTTTAATGTCAAAATAATTCATCCTCAGCTAGCTGATCGTTTACAGCTTGCTTGGCTTCTCCCACATGTTGTTGCACTTTACATGTCCTTTCAACATGTCCTAGTTGTCCACACTTGTTGCATCTTACATTTGGCCTCCACTAGCACTTGTATTCTGGATGATTTGTTTTCTTGCAGTACGAACATGGTGAAAAACTCTGAGCATTGTTGTTAATAATCCTCTTTTTATTGTATGATTTTACTGGAAAAGAGCCTTCTACCGCTCCTTCTTACCTTATAAGTCTCCTTTATTCTTGTGCCTGTAATGCACTTAACAATTTTGCCAAACTGATTTTTGTCAAATCCTTTGAGTTTTCGAGTGATGAAATCGTAGCATCAAATCTTTCTGGGATGGTTACTAAAATTTTTTGAACTATTCTGGAATCATCAAAATTAGAACAAAAAAATCTTACGTTATTGGCAATGGCAATAAGCTTGTTGGGGTAATCCTCGATCGTTTCAGACTCTTTCATTTTTTCTATCTTAAATTCTCTAATTAAGTTGAGCATTTGCATTCCTTTGATTCTTTCGTTCCCTGCGTATTCCTTCTTTAAGAAATCCCAAATTTCTTTGCTCGTCTTGAGCATCATGATTCTGGAAAAAATTGTTGGTGTGACTGCGGAAAACAGGTAAGCTTTTGTTTTGTACTTTCTCTGCTTCTTTTCTTTGTGAGTTTTGATTTGAGCCACTGTTGGATTTGTAGGCAAGTCCGGAATGTCGTAGTCTTCATCTACAGCTTCCCATAAGTCATTCGCTTCAAGAAAGGCCTCCATTCGAACAGCCCAACTTAAATAATTTCTACCATCAAACACTGGCAGAGTAATGGCAGTGAATGATGATTCTGAATCCATTGATTTGTGGTTTTTGATTTGTGGGGTGGAAAGGCATAGAATGAGTTATGAGTTATAAGTTTGTAGGTTTAGAGGTCCCTTAAGATCAAGAGAGCTCTGATACCAATTGTTGGAGTTTTTATTGAAACATATGAGGAAGTATGAGAAGAAAAAAGCATAAAAGATAAACCAGAATACATTAGACTTGGAAGCATACAACTTCTTATTCATTGCTAGATATTTATAGAGGAAAATCATAGACATGTTCATGATTATCACTACCTAACTACTGCAAATAATCTGGAAAAAATATGATATAATCTCCTATAATTAAGCAACAAGTAAATCATGCTTAAAGACTTATTCAAAAACTCAATTGCAAAAGACTTAGTCAAATATTAAAGACAAATTACTAACAGTCTTCCACTGCCACGTTGGTATTACAAAACCAAATAGACTACAGGTTAGATTTTATAGTGGTAATTTTAGGCTATGTTTAATAGAGAATTTATAGAATGTAATATTATTTTATTGTTTGAGACGAAGGTTTATAATAAAATAGAATTGGATGAGATGAAAAAGAAGGGTTTTATATTACATCACATTTTATCCTAAACTGTAAAATAAAAAACCTTCGATTTGAAAGGTTTAAGATGAAATATAAATAATAAAAATTTTACATTATATTAGATTATAAACTCTTCGTCTAAATAACATTTCACCACAATATTACATTATGAACCCTTCAATCCTTTCTAAACAATAATTACATCAATTTACATTTTATTTCATTTCATTAAAAATTTTATGTCCAACAAAAAATAGTCTCCATGGAAAGGGAAAGTTTCACTATTATGGAAGCATTACTTATCATCAAATAGAGATGAATATTATATGCTTTCTTTGGAGCCTAACGAAGTGACTAGTAACTTACAAAGAAATTTTGTTGGAAATTTACTGGTATGGAATTGCAAAATCATCTTCCTTTCTGCTCTTCTACAACATATTTAAACTAATCACCTTTGGAGTATTTAACTCCATTTCATCAATTGCATTAGCATTAAAACTCGAAGACTCTATCACAGACAAGCTAACGCAGTTATGATGGATCTTCTGTAGATTTTTTGGTTTAATGTACCATTTGCATGTTTAGGGGACTAAAGAGCTAGAAATCAGAAATTTAAATTGGACAAACGCCTGGACAACTCAAGTGAAATTTTCTGTTACAATTGTTTCAATCATTTTCTATTAAATTTTATCCATATATTTATATAAATCCTCATTAATGAAATATTATAATATCAACTACTCATACTTTTCTTTTTTCTTGAAAATACTATAAAGAGTTTTAGCATTAAAAAAAAATGCAGGTTTTCTTTCTACACCTCCAATCCTGAGGTGTACCTGACACCTGTTGGTGGCAGCCACAAGTTTCCTTCAATGAACTGCGACACTGTGAAATTATTAGCCTGAGCAGTACTGTTCAGTATATGATAACCACGCCACTTAACTCTATTAGCTAACCCGGCTCCCGGACCATAATTCGAGTACTCAGCATAGTACAGAGTATCCAAATATATATTTCCATTCCATTCAAGCCATCCCTCTGGTCTTATGGCATCACTCATGTAGTTTTGCAGGAAAACTGTTCTTGAATAGTTCTTCCAGGGTCTACCCAGATAAGTATAGGTGGATTTCACATAAGGAAAGAGATCTGTATCTGCTGTGATGTTGCAGAATTGAATGGAATACCCTGTCGGTTGATAAGGGTCCTTTCGACCTTGTGCTGTTATAGTGTTCTTTTGGTTTGGTAGGCCTCTCTTGGCTAGAATCTGGCAGTTTTGGAAGACCGCAGCTGCATCACCAAAAATGAAATCTATAGTTCCACTGATGCGACATTCTCGGTAGAATTGGCGCATTGTGTGAGTGTATAGTGTGTCTTGGTAGCCTCTGAACTCACAGCGGAAGAAGACTGACAGATCAGAATCACATCGGAGAGCAACTGCTTGGTGTTTTTGTGGTCCTGCTGTGTTCTCAAATGTTATGTCTCGGGCAATGAATCCCCTCCCGCTGACAGCTGAGATCAAAGAAAGAAATGTTACAGTCCTTCATATTTGATGATCTTGCAAGGATACAGCAACCTCGACGTTGAGTCGATGTTATAATTATGCCCTTACCTATTGAATCAAATAGGTCGCTAGTGGTTCCAAATTAAAATCGGACTTGATTAGGGTACACTATCATAAGCACTCAAGGACAGGACAGGCACGAAAAATCGTTAACCTGCGGTAAATAAACCCCATGCAGCAGGCAGAAACATTAAGAGGAGAAGGTAAGTTATCATCAACGAGGTCCTGAACGCAACTGATTTGTTTTTTTTTTCCTACGGAATGTGTCCTATGTCACAACCAACAGATTAGTTACTTACAAACCTTGTAAAGGTTTTATTGAAACATTTTAGAAGTAATGTAAATTTTCTACTGCAAAATCTAGTGACGAAATTGGCACGCTAATCATATCACGTTTTTACTTTCAATCTACATTTAGCAATTTCCATTAGCCTTTTGCCAGTTTTAATCAATAGCTGCGAAGTCCAGAAAAACTATCACGTCCATGCCAGTAAAAGCAGAGACTAACAAGATCAGATATAATATCAGATAACAGAAGACATTTACCAAAAGTAGCCGAGCGGAAAGTGGTCCAACCATCAATGACATTACGGTTGCCTGAAATAATGGTAGCACCTATGCCCTCTCCAACCATCATAACATTCCATTTCTTCTTTTTGATCTCCACATGCTCGTTATAGACACCTTTCTTTATATATATGATGAAACGTCGCATACTATAATTTGGAACTGCTTCTACTGCGTCCATTATCTTGGTAAAATTTCCAGTTCCGTCAGCTGCTACAACAACATCTGGTGTCACACCATTCACAACTAACAATTTACGGTCCTGGTGCTTAACCCAAGGAGGAAATGTGCCATTTTCGTCTCTGTTCGTGCCATTGAATGTATTTTCCGGGGACTCGTATTTGGTGTTTGGGTCCACTTTGTCGAGAAGTTCCTGTACCATAGACGTGATTTGGTTAAGGCCACCCGCCACCAGGCTTTGGAGAATGCTATCTGTACCCTCAAACCCATCAGTGCATGTGTCCTGATTGACGAGTGCAGCACCTAACCATGTCCTCAAATCGTAACTCAGATCCCCAGTACCGTTGCTTTTGCTACCTGCAGTGAAACCAAATGCTCTCATCAGCTCTAAGCTGTTATCATAATCACATACTAAGAGAAAAGCAATTTTCAAGGAGACTCGTACTGAACCAATAAACGAAGAGAAGAAGATCTACGATCTGTAAACATGGCATGTGACAATTAACCGGTTAGGTACCCAGCATGTTGATGGGAAAGTACAAAGTTAAAGACAAGAATCATTAAAGCTTTAGAATCATTAAAGCTTTAATGAGAAGTGAGTCTTGAGCTCCGCAAGATTCAAACTGCGAAAAATGTCATGACCCCAATACTGAGCGGAAGCGAAAAAACATTCCTGCTTGTTAGTGAATACTTCAAGTAAAACTGCTAACCCCACCAACAAGCTCCTCAAGTTTGTACGTGCACGTGCATAGAATGCAAAACAAGAAGAATAAGAAGAGGAACAGTAGGTTACCCTTTGGATTTTCTGAAGCAGACATAGATAAGCTTAACTCATCAGTAGAGAAGTCAAGTAGGTCAAGACAATCTGATACGGCATTGGTGAGGCGAAAATCGTTGAAGAAGCCGCCAAAATTCTGGATAATAGAGACCACGTCTTGTATAATGCCAATAATGGTCCTCATAGAGCCCACGAACTGAGATACAGGCACTTTCAAGCATTGCGCCTGCAATTCAATCTCAGAGCTAGAACCTGAAGGAACACATAGAGAGAGCACGAGAGTGGAGAAGAAAATAAAGGATGCAAGAGTTGAAGATGTTGTCATTCTTGTGGGGCTCTTTTAGATCAAAAAATGATGGGAAGGACTTGGTCTTAGTTAAAGCAAAGAAGAAACATGTAATATTTATGGCAGTAGAGATGGGGACTACCGAACCTGACAAGGTTGGATGTTAGATGGGGAGTTATGTGAATTTATGAAGTGATGAGCATTTTCCTTTTCGTAACAATAAGACGAGACGATATTGATGCGGAGCAGATAGCGCTGGCTTTTTTTGAAGACGTTGACCGCGACAAGATTTGCGGCAGATTGCGCAAAGTCTCATAACTTATGCGCACGATGTTTGATTGCGGCCTACAATGGAATTAGGGGGTCAAACTACCATTTTAATTATTTGAGGACTATTTTATTATTTCCATATTTTGTTATTTTCCATCCGTCTATATAAGGCAAACGATGTTATTTTGTTAGGTAGCTTATTTTGAATCAAATTGCAGACTTTCTCTAAACCTAATTAGGGTTTATTTTCCTTTGAACGCTTTTACGCTACGTCAGATGGTATCAGAGCATGGCGACCGGCAGTGATAGCGGTGTTCTCCATGACGGTGATCAGGAGGATGGAGCCCCACATGGGGACAGGGTGTTGCAACGTTTGGAGCAACGTCTTGAGCAACGAATAGATCGCATGTCCAGGCATTTCGAGGAACGTTTTCAGGAGCTTGCAGATCGTTTGGATGCCTGCGGTCTTGGACCGAATAGGGGAAGGAATGATGATAGGAGACAGCCAGGATATGCTGCTCATGGTGAACCTATCAACAGACCAGAACCTCCACGTACACAACCTGCTTACGAAGATGATTCAGAAGAAGAACTCGATTTCGAACCACATTGGTTCAATCGAAATCAAAGGGGAAACGGATATGGGCAGAGATGGAACGAAAATTGAGAAGGTGGAGATTTTTTATTAAAGGTAGATATTCCTTGCTTTAATGGTAGTTTGGGAATTGAGGAGTTTCTAGATTGGATTGCGGGAATAGACAGGTTCTTTGATTATGCGGAAACTCCGGCAGAAAAGCGGGTAAAACTGGTAGCCTGTCGCTTAAAAGGGATGGCTTCGGCTTGGTGGGAGCGAGTTCAATCCAGAAGAGAGAGAGAAGGAAAACTCCCTGTACAAACTTGGTATAGGATGAAACATCTGTTGAAACTAGAATTTTTACCCTCGGATTATGAACAGATTTTGTTTCAACAGTATCAGAGGTGTCAGCAAGGTAGTAGGACAGTTCATGAGTACACAGCTGAATTTATGAGGTTGGCAGAACGAAATAATTTGCTGGAATCTGAAGGGCAGCAAGTGGCTCGATATTTAGAAGGGTTACGGGTGAACTTGAGAGATAGAATTGGTGTGCAGGTAATTCGAACTTTGAGTGAGGCGAAGA
>JAOQMS010000179.1:14529539-14543599 GCA_027563885.1 Erythroxylum longipes
GATTTGTGGAGAAGTGTTATACTTGCCAGAGATCCAAGGGCCAGTCCAAGAACACTGGATTGTACATGCCTCTACCAATTCCAGAGAACATTTGGGAAGATCTTTCCATGGACTTTGTGTTAGGACTGCCAAGAACACAAAGAGGCATTGATTCTGTTTTTGTTGTGGTTGATAGGTTTTCCAAAATATCACATTTTATTCCTTGCAGGAAAACCTCAGATGCAGTTGCTGTTGCTAGGTTCTTTTTCAGAGATATTGTCCGACTACATGGAGTCCCAAAGACTATTACTTCAAACCGTGACAGCAAGTTCTTTAGTTACTTTTGGAAAACACTGTGGAAACTGTTTGACTCTTCTTTGCAGTTCAGTAGTACAGCTCATTTGCAAACAGATGGGCAAACTGAAGCAGTCAACCGAACTTTAGGCAACCTGATTCGCAGTCTTTGTGGGGACAGGCCAAAGCAGTGGGATCTGATTCTTCCACAAGCTGAGTTTGCTTACAATAGTGCAGATCATAGTGCTACTGGTCGTTCACCTTTTTCTATTGTCTACACGAAGATGCCACAACACACCTTGGATTTGATCAAGCTGCCTAAGAGTGGAGATGTGAGTGTTCCAGCCAAGAATATGGCAGAGCAGTTTGTGGATGTTCAGAAAGAAGTCAAGCAGAAGCTGGAGCAGGCTAATCAGAGATACAAGAAAGCTGCTGACAAACATAGACGGCAAGAGGTCTTCCAGGTTGGAGATCAAGTGATGGTGTTTTTGCGTAAGGAGAGGTTTCCGATTGGTACATACAACAAGCTACAGCCCAAGAAGTATGGACCTTATTCAGTGTTAAGGCGCATCAATGACAATGCTTATGTGATCGATCTTCCAAATAACATGGGTATTTTCAAGACATTTAATGTGGTGGACATATCCATGTTCCATGATGCTGATGTTCCTTTGTACCCGAACCTCCTGCTCAACTCGAGGTCGAGTTTTTTTCCAGTGGAGGAGACTGATGCGGAGCAGATAGCGCTGGATTTTTTAGAGGACGTTGGCCGCAGCAAGATTTGCGGCAGATTGCGTAAAGTCTCATAACTTATGCGCACGATGTCCGATTGCGGCCCACGTTGGAATTAAGGGGTCAAACTACCATTTTAATTATTTGAGGACTATTTTATTATTTCCATGTTTTGTTATTTTCCATCCACCTATATAAGGCAAACGATATTATTTTATTAGGTAGCTTATTTTGAATTAAATTGCAGACTTTCTCTAAACCTAATTAGGATTTATTTTCCGTTAAACGCTTTTACGCTGCGTCAGATATTCAGACTAATTTGTGGACTTTCGTTCCTTTCTTAAACCAAATTAGTTAAAGTAGCACACACTACATAATGCAGATTGGCATTGAGACTAATTTACTTGACTACGGTAGTTCGGTTTGAGGTTAGGTCCCTACACCAAGTGACAGGCAGGGGGCTGCTTGTCGTGGAGTTCGGATTAACATGTCGTTTTGATACTGGACAGAGGGTCTCAGTGCTTGTCCTGACCATTTATCAATGCGTCGGTGATGAATAATGCTGACTTGCTCAGATGGCCGAATCCAGCGCGAGAGAAGCACTTTGATTAAGTTCTGTGTTCCTGTTGGAGTTGGGGGCCCGACGCTTCAATTATCTCAAAGATCTTTTTGTGTAGCTGCTTGTTTTTTCTTTTTCTAGCGAGCTCCACTAGAGTCGTGCAGTAGAGGTGAAGAGCTTTAATTGAAACTTCCAAAACAACAGTGTGCAGTTTGCTTTTAATTCTTTTTTTTTTTTTTGAAAAGTTAAATGAATTGTAATTAATAAAGAAATTTACAATAGAGTTCGTGAATAACAAGGCTAAAGACGAAAGTCTCCTCTTAACACAACGGCACCGTATTAACCAAAGTAAGCCTACATTAACAAAACAGCTCGACAATTCTGCATTTAGGGTAAAATCATTTTTCTCTTTCCTTTACGCCACCAGAGCACAATGAATTAGGGAAGGGGGAGGGAGTTCGTTTTCCTGTCTAATCTACGCTACAGATAGTTTGCTTTTAATTCTTGACAGTCACTTGGGTAAGTTGTTAAAAAGTTCAAAGGAGTAATAACAATGTCTAACTCCATTTCTCTCGGCATTACCCGTTCCTTTTCATGTCCATGCACATCTGTGACTGTCTTCTTCGATGAACTCAGACTCGGGTCACACATATCCAGTTACATCATTCATGCGAACATAATCCATATCTTTACATATTTAAGTCAACTTATTCCGTGTAGAATATTTCTTATTTTTGTAAAAATTGGAGAAAGGTTATCATTACATGTAGCCTTATTTTGTAACTGTTAAAAGAAGTTGTTTTCGTCATTCTTTACATATTTACTTTTGCATAATTAATATGCGTACAGTCAACCAAATGTTTTTCATTATAATTTATAACATGACTATGCTATCATTTCTTGAGAGAATATGGATGACCTAAGCATATCAAGGACATCATCGACAAGTATCCTGATTTGATATCTCATTTCTCAAGCTACAATATAGTACAAGGAGTACTTTTTGTCGTATGAATTCACTAAACTAATGTTTGAATCACACGGGGAGTACATTAGTTGAAATATGCATATAATCGCATGACTAAACTAAGGAATGACTTAAAAAAAAAGGTTTAAGATTTCAAATTTCATGCCACGAAATTTGACTTTCTTTTTCCCTTTCATTATTATATAAAAGAGCTTTAAAATATCACCCTTGTTCTTTCACATGGGATGCTCTACTACCCCACTTTCCCTCAGTTTGCTTTAAGATGCAAATTTATTGTTCTATATATGATTTTTCGAACATATTAGTTTATTACAAAGTGCTTTAGGAGGAGCACAAATGAAGCTTTAAAAGAAATTCACACAAAGCATGTATTAATGTAGTAAAAACTATGAATATGATTCTCACCTACCTATGATGCATTGGTATTTCCATGGCATTTAATTAAGAGCAAAGATGTAAGAATGACCATTGCCTTGCTGTTATTTTCCAAAAACATTACATTCTACAAAGTTAGCAGCATCCATATGGCTAATTATTCAGACCAATAATTGGAGTGGCCTCCTATCCTATCTCGTCTACACTGAGCTTTCTATTTATCTTTCCCGTACTTAATTCTCTTTTCGACGAATGTTCTTCGCTTGCATGACAAGTTTGATATGTTGGTTATAGTACCTGAAGGAACTAGCGAAAGTTTTATTGCCAAGCACCATTTGTTTTCCTGTTAAAGATGAAATGAAAAGAAGCAATCCCCTTCTAGTTGTTGGTGTAGAGAAAGGAACCGGTCTCTTTCTCAATAATAATGCTTATCAATAGGAATACATGAGACAGATGGAGCCATCATCAAGGGGAAATACACATTTTCCTTTCATGAATAGCCTTTAAGAAGGGAAACGCAAAAACGCGTTCTTTACAGCTGGCAGATAATAAAGTCTAAGCCTTAGCTCTCCTCTTGCATCATTTTCTTCGCAACTTTCTCAAAATTAAATGCATTATTAAGACTTTAACCAAATTATAATATAGATGTAATGGAGAATTTATTTTACATAGATTCTTTATCCTATACACATATTTAAATTTAAATTTAAATTTAGTTCATAGTTTAACTTTATTGGTTATCAAATCACTGTTCTAGAACTAATGAAAAGTAAATTGTATTACTTTCAATGGATAAGAAAAAAAAAAGGTGATTGGAAAGGAGAAAATCTTTTATTGATGGAAAAAAAAAAAGAAGCTGCTGTATGCCAGGTGATCAAATTACACGTATACAGGCAATAATTGCACTGGTGGACTGATTTCCTTAGTCCTTGTAATAGTAATACTACGGAATTAGGTTAGAGACCGAACTGCATTAAATGTCATTGAGTATCCCATACTTGTATAAAAAGACTTGCACGTGCCATGGTCCGTCACCCATTAAATGGTGTTATCCCTTTGGACTTAGTGTGTCTAGATATTTGTGCATATATATATATATAGAGAGAGAGAGAGAGAATTTACAATCTCAATTTTATTTGAGTAAATACAAAACAATCTTAAAATTAGTTTAAAAAGTAAAAATAACATCTAAATGCTGCCCGATTGGCCTTTGTTATTGGACTAAACGAGTGATATAATGCTGCCCGATTGGCCTTTGTTATTGGACTAAACGAGTGATATTCTTATCAACTTCGATTAAAAAAGAGACTGACCCTGGACCTACGTCTTGGGAAAAGGATAAACTTAGGCTTGTATTTATCATCCAAAATTTTCTATGTCATCTACCATGTGCTAACTACGTGCTACTTCATCCTAACCATCTATTTATGTGCAAGTCCCTGTATTCATCCCCTGTATGTCCTGGTGTGTGACCAATAAATCCTGTCGGGAACAAAACAATCAGTCGTGACAATTGTATCATCGGCCTCTTAACAGTCGTTGGATCACTCTCGTCGTATGGGGACTGCTGTCTGGTTGCAAATCCTCCTCACCCCCCATGAACAACATGTACTGGGCCAAGAAGTCACCTTTGGGTGTCTCGGTTTGGGTAGTTCTGCTTCTAATTATTGAAAAATAATAGGACTGTGTGTGTCCACAGCCCTATGGCTTCCTTGCTACGTTTAATATTGTCCAGGTCTCTTCAACGTGATAAGTGTCATTTGTTAGAAATGCGAGCAATAATATAATCACAACATTATATATATATATATATATATATATGATCATTAATTAAATTGCTTAATTTATGTTTAATAATTATAATGAAATAATAAATAATTTACTAATTGTTTTTGAGACACTTGATAGTACCCTAAATAACTATATGTTGACCTATTAAATTATAGTTTATCACATCCTTAAAATGACACAATTATCCTTTTTTCTTCCCCTTAGGATAACCATGTTATAAAAATTAACATATGGGTCTCTACCATAAGTGTTGATATTGATATGTTGTGGTATCTACAATGGAGAGAATGCATCAAAATTCTATGCCAAACATTAGAGATATGTCAACCTTATTATGTAGTTAAAGCTCTAAATAAAATGTAGATCTTGGCTTTATGATTATTGATGATTGCATTTGTCAATAACAATTGGTATCAGCTCTATAGTCATTTGATTTTAGGGCTTGTATTTGGGTATAAACCTATTTTTTTCGAATCGTTTTTTTGGCATAAATGACTTCAAAATGATGCATTGAAGTGCAAAAAATGCTGTTAGTTGTTGTTGTTGCCTTTTACCTTTGTTTTGGACAAATGAATCACAATTTTTTGGGTGAGATTTTGAAAAGTTTTGGCGTTGTCGTTAATGGCCGAAATGGTTTAGATATTTTCAGGTTTTGGAGCACTTTTGGCTGAAATAGATATGGGAAATCGATAGAGCATGAAAAATAGAAAAAAAAACCCCTCAAATCTTGTCAGAAACCGAAGGCTAGAGAGAGAGTTGCAATCAGGGTCGACTTGTGCATCGCAGGTTGACCTGCGGACTCGACTCAGGGTCAGGGACGACCCATACGGCATCGTCCCAACCATTAACTAATATATATATTTTTAAATATTAAATATAAAAATTAAGAAATTTTCTGTACAGTGCGGGTGGGGGCACGTGCAAGGTCCTTTTTGGACCATTTTTTCATCATTTTGCTCCATTTTTATTTTATTTTTTCATATGTTTATGCACAAAATTAATTATTGATTTTTATTTAATAATTCTAATTATTTTAATCTTATTGTGGCATAAACATGAATATTTGTTGACAATAATTAATGCTCATTTTTACCTGTCGTAAATTTGAGTATGTGAAACTGTTTATGATGCGGAATTTTTCAGATATTAATATATGTTTAAAATTTTGTGTTTTTTCCTCTAAAATAACATTAAGATCCATACGGGTAATTAATTATCTTATCGATAATTACTACTTAGTAGGATGCTTAATATGGTGAAATTTTTTTATTAAAATATTATGAACTGCGTAATTTTTCTATCCTTTCGATAGTACATTGATGATTTGATTGTATTATTTAATAAATTGTTCTTACTTGTAAATGAGTTCTATATTTGTTTAAGGAACTCTAGCATGAACGATATAATTAATTTTAAGAAAAGAGCACAAATTGCATGATTCTATTTTAACATGCATATCATGGTTATTGCTCTTGGTTCTCATTTAGCTTTAAGCAATCTGAGAGTCTCTGCCATCTTGACATTGAATGGAACGAACCATAAGTAGTGGGTTGAATCTCGCATGATGAATTTGATTATTATGCAAATGGATTTGGCCTTGAGAATTGATGCACCACCTAAACCCGCTGATGATGCTACTGAGAAGGAAGCGAAATCCTATGAGGTGTGGGACTACTCTAATTGATCTTGTTTAACGATTATGAGGTATCACATGGATGAATCCATTCCTGATAGTATTCCCAAGGCTGATAGTGCAAAGGATTTTCTTGATGCCATTAAGAAAAAGTAGAAGAAGTTCTCAAAGAATGAGAAGAATGAGTAGTTAAACATGCTTCATCACACCATTTATGATGATGCAAGTGACATCAGAGCTCACATGGACAAGCTCATAGGTTGTTACCATAAGCTTAAGGCTATGGATATGAACCTTAGTAAGGATTACATGGTATGGTTTGTGATGGGGACACTTCCTTACAAATTTGATTTGATTAGATCAAGCTATAATGCTCAGAAAGAGCAATGGACTGTTGAGAAGATGACTGCCATTCTTGCCAAGGAAGAGGATGACATGAAAAAGGGAAGGGCAAGCTAGTATCTCGATGATGACAAACCATAACTATTCTCAAAAGAGAAAGTTCACTTCTAATAGCTCAAGTGACCAAAAGCCTTTTAAGAAGAAAGCTGTTAGTCCTAAAGGAAGTGGATAGGCGAGCTCATCTTCTGTTAGTCAGAAGAATAAACTTTTCAAAGGGAAGTGCAACTTTTGTCAGAATTTTGGGCACAAGAAAGATGATTGTCGAAAGCTCAAAGCTCACATAGAGAAGAAGGGAAATTGTCTTGTGATGGTTTGTTTAGAGTTCAATATTATTGATGTGCTCTCAAATACTTGGTGGTTAGATACTAGAGCAACAATTCATGTTACCAATTCCATGAAGAAATTGACAAGTCGAAGAAGGTCGACTAGTTCTGAGCAATATGTGTACATGGGAGATGATACTAAAGTCAAAGTTGAATTTTTCGGGATAGTTAGACTACAGTTGAATACAGGACATCTTTTGGTGTTACATGATGTCGCTTATTTATCCTCTATTAGGAGGAATTTGATTTTTGTATTCATTTTGGATAGACTAGGTTATAGTCTTCTTTTTGGAACTGAAAAACTGACTTTGTATCATGACTCTCTTTTGGTGGAAAATTGAATTTTATGTGAAAATTTATAGAAACTTGAGTTGAATGATGTTATTATTATTGCTTTTTCCTTTTCTCTTAATACTGTTGTTGGTTCCAAACGTATGAGGTTGGATTTGAGATCTTCTATGTTATGGAACAAACGTTTAGACCATAATTCTAGAGACAAAATGGAGATGTTGGTAAAAGATGGTGTACTTCAGGATCTTGATTTTTCAAATTTTATTGGCTGTGTTGATTGCATTAAAGAAAAGTTGACCGCCAAGGTTAGAAAAAGCAAAACAGATAGGTGCTTAGAATTGTTGGAGTTGATTCATACTGATATATGTGAACCATTTATTCCATCTGTTATGGGTGGTTATAAATATTTCATCACTTTTATTGATGATTTTTCCTGCTACAGTCATGTGGAGCTTATTCGTGAAAAATTTGAATCTTTAGAGGCGTTTAAGATTTTCAAGAAAAATATTGAGCTTCAAAAGGGGAAGTAAATTAAGGTAGCTAATTCTGATAGAGGTGGAGAGTATTATGGGCATTATGATGAGAGTGGAAGGAATCCAGGGCCTTTTGCTAGATACTTGCAAGAATGTGGTATTGAAGCAAAATATATAATGCCAGGAACACCTCAGCATAATGGAATCGCTGAAAGAAGAAACCGCAGACTTCTTGATATGTTGTGGTGTATGTTGATTCATTCTAGTTTGCCAGAATTTTTGTGGGGTGAGGCGTTGAAGACAATCGCTTATATCTTGAATCAAGTACCTAGCATGTCAATCCCAAAGACTTCATATAAGTTATGGTCAAGTAAGAAACCAAGCTTACGCCATTTTCATGTCTAGGGATGCAAAGCAGAAGTGAGGCCTTATAATCCACAATCTAAGAAGCTTGATCTGAAACTATTAGTGGCTACTTTATAGGCTACATCGTCAGATTAAGGGGTTCTAAATTCTATTGCCCATCTCACACAACTAGAATTATAGAATCAGATAGAGCTCTCTATTTTGAAGATGAATTTGGTTTAAGTCAAGGGCCAAGAGAAATTGTATTTAGGGAAGAATATATTTTAATCCCTGTACCCATCGCTTCCGCTCCTATTGATGACGCTATGATTGAATAAATTCTAATAGAATCTCATGATGAACCTCAGAATCAAGCACAGGATGAAGTCATTGATACTGAGGATGATGAAGTTGTTGTCAGGAAATCACAAAGAATAGGTAGACCTGCCGTTCCTCATAACTATGTTGTCTATTTGCAAAAACATGAGTTTGATGTAGGAGATAATACTAAACCAGTCAGTTTTCAAGAAGCCATGAATAGTCCTCAATCAACGTTGTGGATGAATGCAATGGAAGATGACTTAAGTTCCATGTCCCAAAATGGAGTTTAGGAGTTGGTTGAGCTACTTAAAAGTTGCAAACCTATTGGTGCAAGTGGGTTTACAAAATCAAACATGAATCAAGTGGATAAGTAGAAAGGTATAAGGCTAGACTTGTGGCTAAAGGCTATAACAAGAGAGAAGGGACTGATTTCAAAGAAACCTTCTCACTAATTTCTACCAAATCATCATGGCTATATGTAACATCACATGGCTATATGTAACATCCCGTTTTCATACAAAGGGTTAGAATCCTAGATTTCTGTAAATGAGAAGTGGCAATGAGAGATTAGAAAAATGCATTTCATACTCATGCATAATATTAGTATACACATACGTAAATTTGATTGTTTTGCACATAATACAATTACTGTTCATGCACTCATTTGACATTTTCTGGGTATAAATGATTCTAATGTGATTAGGATGTGGATTATGATTATTATGTCTTGAATTCTGGTTAATAAATGATAATTGGTGATATACAAATTTATTTGTTAAATTGAGAGATTTCTAGAATTATGAATATTTTTGGGCTACGAAAAATGCCAAATGGCAAGATAGTTAGTAAATGATGGTAGAAATAAGTGTCAAATGGCAATAGAAATTATTGATAAGTGACATTAAAATTTAATGACAAGTATCATAGAAAAGTGGTAGATAATTGGATTAGAAATTAGAGACAAATGGACTAAGTAATTACGTATTAATAAGCATCACAAGAAAGAGACATTAGCATAATTTTAAGTGGAAGGTGTCATGACACCCACCAAGTTTTTAAAACTCACATTATACGTCCATTTGAAAGACATCTTTGTTGTCTTTCATTCTTACTAAACACTCTCATCTTCTTTATTGTTTCTCTATCTTATGACACTCTCTTCTTTACTCATAACCATCTCACCAACCTTCATCACGATGAGTTCTTGCCATCCTACACTTTCCACTACAAGACTATTGTTATCTCCTTCTTCTTATCACTAAAAGAACCAGTCTTTTCCATCTTGTTCTTGGAAGATTAATAATAGTGTAAAGCTTGAAAGCTAGGGTTTACATGATTGAAGAGGAAGTTTGAAGTATAACTAAGAAAGTACATATTTGATCTTCATGGGTTGTTTGAAATGAATTATATACGACGATTGGTTAAAGATAGCATGACCATGATCATGGAGATATATATATACTATACGTGGGTATAAAAATAAATGGGTTTTTGTTGTTTTTTTAGTATGTTAATGTTATGAATGGATTGGTTAATAAAAAGCATTTGTGATGATATCTTGAGATTAAATGATAATGATAGAGGAGTTGAATTATGACGATTTGTGGATGAGAAAGTAAATAGGGTTATATCATATTTTTGAATATATGATGAATATTATATCATGAGTTGTGTTAAAGATGTTTTGAGATATGTTGGTTATGAAAATGATGTTTTAATGAGAATTGGAAGTTGAAGAATATAGATATGAGTTTATGGCTTAATTTTGTGAATAAGACGAGTGCAGAAATGTGAATTTTAAGTTGTTATATAGAGATGAATTAGAGTGAATTGAAGTTAAATAAAATACTAGTATAGTGTCTTAAAAAAAGAAGAACTTGGATGTTAGTTTAGGAAAAAAAATGAAGATGTGAATGATGATGATAAAATGTGCTGAAACATTGATGAATGTATGAATACTTGGATGTCTTGTTTTTGAATATAAGATGATGAGGAATTGTTGATTTGTTTGATGAATGTTTTTTAGTTAAAATGGAGATGAAAATGATGAGGAATTAACCTAGGAATGATGAACTATGGATAAGGTTTTAAGGTGTTGAATGTAGTAAGTAAAGAGTGAGGAATCTGGAAAAAAATGCAGAAAAATGGGGTAGGCCACGATCGTGGCATCCATCCCACGATCGTGGGCAAGGACTGAAATGGCCAAAAACATGAACTCTTCTTCTTTAAGAGAGGTTTGAAACAAAAAATGGTTAGATGTTTTCCTAAGGTGCATTTAGGCTTAAATTAAGCTTGAAATGAACCTAGTTTGACGATGGATTAAGTGGTTAAATGTGTGACATGCTTAGGGTGATAATCAAGGTTAAAACTTAAGCATGGATGATTGATATCAATGAGACAAAATTTGGAAATTTACAGAGATTATAGAAATGAAAGTGAACTCATAAAGGCTAATGTGAGTCAAAGGAGATGAATAATATGTATTGAGTAAGAATGAATGAGAAATTGGATATTATGTGATCATATAATGCTAGAAAAGAAATGATGAATGACTGTGTTGGGTTAGTCATGGTTGCATGCATCACATGCATGCAAATGCAGGGGAAGTGTCAGAATCAAGATTCTGACACCATGATAACCCGAAAACCACAGAATCACACATGTATGCATAGATATGTAAAGAACATGAAATATAAAACATTTTTTTGCCTTTTGTTTCTCCTCCTTTCTTGTTTCTTCTCCTTGTTTAGGTTGTTACAAACACCAAACCGTTCCTTGATCAGCCACAAACATGCATCAGCCACGAACATGCAAAGAAGATGAAGAAACAATGTATAAGGGTATTTTGAACACCAAACTAGATGAGTTCTAGTAGGTACTCAAGATGATGGAAGATAGGTCAAGAATCTCGTTGCATGCACTTTGATTCATGCAACAATTGCATGAAGTGCATGAACAACACTCAAGACACCTCACTCTCACTCTAGAACTCTTCTAGAGCCCTTATGTAATCATTTGTGTATGTAAGAAGTGGAAGAAGCTCATGTACATAAGTGAAGAACTCACTTATATATCATTTCGCTTATGGGACGATCGTGGCCTGTCTTGCCTTCGGCCATGACCGTGTCCCTATGAGTCATGATCGTGGCCTGCTTAAAATGGCCATACACACTTTATTTTTCATCCGATCTTTTATACGTGTGACCCTTAGGTTCCTGGTTATTTTAGGCAGTTGAATTAACTCTTAATTCAACCAAATCATGAAGGGTTTCATGATACCAATTTTCCAGAATATAAGTGAATTAACACATGAACTTTTCGATAGTTAATTATCCAACTTATGAACCTTTCCATAGACAATTACCGTGCAATTTGTCCTTTCACCATACTATACCCCACTTGGTTCGGAGTATGGGCTATGTGTCAACTTACACTAGACTGACTACGTCACATCTAGTCCAAGTGATGTTAGTTCTTGTCCTGCAATCTTATTACTCTATGTTATTTAAGACTCTCTTTATGACACATAATTGCTCTAGCCAGAGACTCCTGAGTAATGATCCCGACAAGAGGCTGTGGGTATCATCTCCTTCTATCAGGAGTGGTGAATCCTTTATTGGCTACCCAATTACCTTCGAATACAAATAGCTATACCCAATCACCACCCTAAGAGTGACCTCGTCTTGAGGTAACAAGGAATGATGTCAAAGCACAGGATTCGTATCCAAGATATCATTGAGTACCTCAAGTATAAGGATATTTGCACCATTGCTGTGATGAGATTAATCACTGACATTCGATAAATTACCCATATGATAATCTCATAGCGGGTTATCTGATGTACTTACTACTCTTAGTAAGCATCTACATGTTAACTCTAAACAACTTATGCTTGTAGTTTGTGAGATCCACTACTTGATCAAATCAAGGAGTATAACATGTGTTAGTTTGTCTGGATTAATAATGTCCTGTCTTATTAATCCTATGACTAGGGATTATTTATATACTAACATAATTGCACATGATAGGTATTTCATTATCATGATCTCATCATGATTTCCTTCATGCTATGTTTTATATCATGTACTTCATTAATTTGATTTAAGATCAATATCAATCTTTATTAATCAAAATAAAGTTTGTACAAAATTGCTAAAGGTGATTGCCTTTAAAACACTACTCTACCAAAATCCCACTTGCACTAAAGTCAATCTCATTTGTATCTAATACCTTAGGCAAGTACAAAAGAATCAAAATTTTCTTGAGGAAGTGACTTAGTCAAAGGATCAGTGATGTTCTGATCTGTGAGCACTCTCTCTGTCTTCACATCACCTCTATCAATTATCTTCCTGATCAGGTGATATCTCCTGAGTACGTGCTTGGACCTCTGATGAGACCTCGGTTCCTTGGCTTGCACAATAACCCCATTATTATCATAGTACAACAATATTGGGTCTACTATGCTAGGAACCACTCCAAGTTCCATGACGAACTTCTTAATCCAAACAGCGTCTTTTGTCGCTTCCGCAGCTGCAATGTACTTTAACTCGGTCTTCGAATCTGCAGTCGTCTCTTACTTGGAACTCTTCTAACTAACTGCTCCCCCATTTAGTGTGAAAACATAACCTAACTGGGATTTAGAGTCATCCTGGTCAGACTGAAAACTGGTATCTGTATGTTCGCTCCCTACAAGATCACCATTTCCATATATCAAGAATACATCTTTAGTCCTTCTTAAGTACTTTAGGATATTCTTGACAGCCACCCAGTGACCCTCACCAGGATCCAATTGATATCTGCTCGTAACACATAGAGCATACGATATATCGGGTCTTGTACATAACATAGTATACATGATTGATCCTACTGCCGAAGCATACGGGATCATACTCATGCGAATCCTCTCATCTTGTGTCTTGGGACACATAGATTTCAAGAGCTTTATCCTATGTGTCATGGGAAGAAACCCTCTCTTGGACAACTCTATGAAAAACCTATTTAGCACTTTGTTTATGTATGTTGACTGTGAAAAAGTTAACTGAAATCTAGCTTTATTAAGATATGAAACAGATACAATGTTTTTTGTCACAACGGGTACATAATAGCAAATTTTCAAAACTAACTCTAGCCCTCCAGGAGGATACAAAACATATATCCCTACGGTTAATGCAGCAACTCTTGCTTTATTTCCCACATGTAGGTCCATCTCTCCCTTTTTGAGCAGTCTACTATCCCTAAGACCCTGTATATCAACACATATGTATAAGCCACATTTGGTATCTAATACCCAAAATTTATGATCAAAAGTATTATTAACCTAAATGGAAAATATCATACATGAAGTAGACAGTGGGGCATCTAATGCCTTCTTCTGCTTTAGTGACTCCAGATAAGCTTTGCAGTTCTTCTTTCAATGTCCTTCTTTGTTGCAATGGAAGCATATCCCCTTTGAAGTTGTCTCCTTTGCCTTCTTCTTGTGTAACACCCCACTCCCGCTGGACCCGAACCCGATACCGATGGTGATATCCGAATCCGTGCCCCTCGAGGGTGGCAT
>JAOQMS010000179.1:14543699-14564328 GCA_027563885.1 Erythroxylum longipes
TTATGCTTTAAACCATCAACTAGCAGAACATTATCAATAGATGAAAAGGAATCTTTACCAATTTTGCCGATCCCAATTATTTTACCCTACTGGTTGTCTCCAAAAGTTACTGATCCTCCTTGCTTATGTTGGAGGTCTAGGAACATAGACTTTCTGCCTGTCATGTGTCACGAGTAGCCACTATCTAAGTACCATTGATGGTGGTTGCTTCTTCCAAGTAAAGAGATCTACAGTATATATTATATCCTTCCTAGGTACCCATATTTTCTTGGGTCCTTTGAGGTTAGTGTTATAATTATTATTAGAATAATAATAAGAATACTGTTTCTTTTTCTTTCTATTAGGAACAAAATTCCTATTACGAAGAACATTTCTGTTATGAATTGTATTTCTACCAGAAAAGCCTAAACTATTTTTATCTTCTGGATGTCTATAACTTCCAATCATATCATTCATCCTTTTTATACTCTTTGTAAATTTTGATAAATCTACTGAAAGAATATTAATCCTTTGTTTTAACTGATTAATCTCCTGAGATCTATCTATAGTTACTTTCTTTTTCATATCATCTACTTGTTTCTTAAGGCAAACGTTTTTTTCTTCTATGATTTTTGTGTTAGAATTTTCAACAAATTTCTTTTTCAACAATCTATATAGTTTTAGAATAACATGTGAATCTTCTAACAATTCTAAATAGGTATACTGAAGATCATTAAAGTCAGAGATTACCTCATCATCGCTTTCACCTTCAACTACTAAGCATATGTTTGCTTGTTCTGATGATTCTGAGTTGGATTCAGATTCAGACGAATCCAGATCTTCCCATGTTGCCATCATGCCTTTTTTGTTTCCTTGACTCTTCTTTTATTTTCTTTTGAGCAAGGTGCATTCAGACTTGTAATGTCCTGGTTTATTACACTAATAGCAGACGATAGAGCTTCTCATTCTTCGAATCGTCTTTGCTAATCTTTTTTTAAGAGGAGTCTTTATTTCCCTTTGTTTTCTTTTTCAGCATCCTTCTAATTTTTCTTGAAATGAAAGATAGTTCGTCTTCATCTTAACTTAAATCTTGATCAGATTCACTGGCATCATCATTCTTGATTTCTTCAATTTTTAATGCTTTTCAAGAAGTGCTTCTATTTTTTTTGCATTTTCTGATTCTTTTAACCAGCCTTCAATGCAATAGATTTGTCCCTTATGGGTTTATCTTCTGCATCAAGCTCTTCTTCATGGATTTTTAGTGAACCAAGCAATTCATCTAGCTTTAGCTTGTTTAAATCCTTGGCCTCTTGTATTGTTGTTACTTTAGGTCTCTATCTTTTTGGAAGACTTATAAGGATCTTTCTGACATGATCTTAACTAACGTAGATTCTCCCCAGAGATTGAAGTCCATTAATGGTTGTTTGGTATCGTCTAAACATTTGATCAATAGACTCATCATCTTTCATCTTGAACAGCTCATACAGATGAACAAGAATACCAATCTTGGTGTCTTTCACCTGATTTGTGCCTTCATGTGTAATGGCTAATGTGTCTCATATTTCCTTTGCAGATTCGCATCCATGACCCTTATCATATTCACTTCTGCTTAGAGCACAACTTAAAAAGAACTTGGCCTTTGAATTTAATTGAACATGAGCTTTCTGATATGCTGACCATTAGTCACAAGAGATGTTTTTCCCTTCGTAGTTTGTTGGAATATATGGACCACTTTCAATGATATCCTAAAAATCAATATGTGTGGATTTTATAAAGAGATGCATTCTGTCCTTCCAATAATGATAATCTTCACCATTGAATGCAGGAGGTCTTGTAACTGAGGTATCTTCAGCTATAAAAACATGTGATTCAGCCAAGGATGTTTTTCCTCACTTTGTAACAGTGTTTCTTAGAAACTTCGCTCTGATACCAACTGAAGTAAATTAATTGTTATTATAGAATTAACATATAATAAGTAAAATACATAAGAAGGGGTTTGAATTGTGTTAAATCATCTAAGATAGTAATCTTTAAAAAACTTCTTGATTTTCTTGAAAGATTTAGACGATTACAAAACAGCGCACTTATTTTGTTTGATTAATGAAACAACGAAAATAGTATCTATTCATCTAATAACAAGAAATTAAAGAGATAAGGGTTAGAGAATATGACACCGTGATTTATACTGGTTCACCCTTAACCTTTGGGCTATGTCCAGTCCTCAGAGTTTATCTGATATTTCACTATCTCTTGCAACTTTACAAGTATTATTTCTCACTTCCAGAGCCTCTTCAGGTCTCTTTCACAAAGTATTCTTTATCTGCTATCTTCGCCTCTTCAGGCTCTAGCCTTCCCTTTCACTTGAGGAGATATTTTTTGAGTTTTCTAAACTCATGTTACAGGTGTTCTTGATCTCTCTTCTTCCTTCCTTTCACTCAGGATATTTTTACAGTATACTCACTTGATCATAGAATTATTTTGTGTAAGTAATTGAGAATTGAAAGTTAAAGGTTGAAAGTTGTTTTGTCTATGACTACGAATGATATTTAAAGTCTAATTCTCTAACGGTTTTCTTGAGAAAACTGCTTGTAGAATCTTTAAAGATCAGTTATTAGTTGATTCTTGTAACGAACTCCAACTAACTAACTAACTGACGTTGTAGATTATTCTTCAATTATATCATCTTGATTTGATTTGTATGCTTTGTCTTATGTTTTCACTTCGTCTTATGTCTTCACTTCGTCTTATGACTTCGCTTCATCTTATATCTTAGCCTTTTCTTTTAACTTTATCGTAGACATATGACTTTGTCTGGTCCGTCTACATTTTGTCTTAGTCATCTCTTGAATATCATCTTGACTTGATGATTTGTGCTACTTACATTTATCTGCGGACTTAACAAACTCATCAAAACAGTTCACACACTTCTTTTATTATTATTATTTGACTTTCATCAAAATCAATTGAAGAAGTGAAGTCTTCTTGACTTAACATATACAACTATGATTGAATTTGATTATAAAAATCATTATCACAGTGGTTCTGTAGGACACTATTTGAGGTGTTATACAACAGAATGAGTCGTCCGCCTATATATTGGGATGAAGAGGGCCTAAGGATGGTTGAAGGCCCAGAATTGATTCAAGATACCATTGATAAATGAAATTGATCTACAATAGAAATTAAGTGGTTCAAGAAATACGAACGATTTAAGTAGATTAACACAGAAGATATGAAATATAGAGAGATAGATAAAGTGTTCCTGAAAGTACCACCTTGGCAAGGTGTGCTAAAGTTCGTTAAAAAGGGTAAACTAAGCCCGAATTTTATTGGTCCATATGAAGTTATTGGGAGCATAGGACCATTGACTTAAGTTAGTCTTACCAACAAAGATGTATCATATTCACACTGTGTTACATGTGTATGTTTAGGGGATTTGGTATGATTCGATAGATGTATTATGGGGACAGGAAGTGAATTTGTTAGTAATCTGAGATATGTTGAGGAATTAGTTAAGATAGTGTGGTATCTGAATAAGCAACTGGACAATCGAATGATTCCATCGATTATAGTCCTTTGGGAGAAATCATTCGAGTGAAGAAGTTACATGAGAAATGGAGGAGATTATGAGAAAAACAATACCCCCATCAATTTGATCAATCAAGCAAGAATTTCGAGGATAAAATTTATTAAGGGGAAAATTGTAACATCCCGTTTCCATACACAAGGGTTGGAGAAATCCAAATGAGAAGTAGCAATGAGGGATTAGAAAAATGCATTTCATACTCATGAAAAATATTAGTATACACAAACATAAATTTGATTGTTTTGCACACATTACAATGACTATTCATGTATTCATTTGACATTTTCTAGGTATAAATGATTCTATTGTGATTAGGATGTGGATTATGATTATTATGTCTTAAATTCTAGTTAATAAATGATAATTGGTAATATAGGAATTTATTTGTTAAATTGAGAGATTTCTGGAATTATAAATATTTTTGGACTAGGATAAAAGCCAAGTGGCAAGACAGTTGGTAAATGGTAGTAGAAATAAGTGTCAAATGGCAATAGAAATTGTTGATAAGTGACATTTAGATTTAATGACAAGTGTTATAAAAAAGTGGGAGACAATTGAATTAAAAATTGGAGACAAACGGACTAAGTAATTACATATTAATAAGCATCACAAGAAAGAGACATTAGCATAAATTTAAGTAGAAGGTGTCATAACACCCACCAAGTTTTTAAGACCCACATTATATGCCCATTTGAAAGACATCTTCGTTGTCTTTAATTCTTACTAAACACTCTCATCTTCTTTATTGTTTCTCCATCTCACGACACTCTCTTCTTTACTCACGACCATCTCACCAACCTTCATCACGATGAGTTCTTGCAATCTTACACTTGCCATTACAAGACCATTGTTATCTCCTTCTTTTTGTCACTAAAAGACCCAATCTTTTCCATCTTGTTCTTGGAAGATTAATGATTGTGTAAAGCTTGAAAGCTAGGGTTTACGTGATTGAAGAAGAAGCTTGGAGTTTAACTAAATGAATATTTGATCTTCATGGGTTGTTTGAAATGAATTATATATGGTGATTAGTTTAAGATAGCATGATCATGATCATGGAGATATATATATGCTATATGTGGGTGTAAAAGTAAATGGATTTTTTCTATGTTTTTACTATGTTAATGTTATGAATGGATTGGTTAATAAAAAGCATCTATGATGATATCTTAAGATTAAATGATAGTGATAAAGGAGTTGAATTATGACGATTTATGGATGAGAAAGTAAATAGGGTTATATCATATTTTTGAATAGATGATGAACAATAGATCATAAGTTGTGTTATAGATGTTTTGAGATAGGTTGGTTATGAAAATGATGTTTTAATGAGAATTGAAAGTTGAAGAATACAGAGATGAGTTTATAACTTAATTTTGTGAATAAGATGAGTGGAGAAATGAGAATTTTAATTTGTTATATAGAGATGAATTAGAGTGAATTGAAGTTAAATAAAAGACTAGTATAGTGTCCTAAAATGAGAAGAACTCGAATGTTAGTTTAGAAAAAAAAATGAAGATGTGAATGATGATGATAAAATGTGCTTAAACATTTATGAACGTATGGATACTTGGATGTCTTATTTTTGAATATAAGATGGACAATAATTTATGATGTGTTTGATGGATGTTTTTGAGTTAAAATGGAGATGAAAATGACGAGGAATTAACCTAGGAATGATGAATTATGCATAAGGTTTTAAGGTGTTGAATGTAGTAAGTAAAGAGTGAGGAATCTGGAAAAAATGCAGAAAAATGAGGTAGGCCACGATCGTGGCACCCATCCCATGATCGTGGGCAGATGTATTGCCTTCTGTCATGACCCACGATCATGGGCAAAGCCTGGAATGGTCAAAAACGCGAGCTCTTCTTCTTTAAGAGAGGTTTGAAACAACAAATGGTTAGATGTTTTCCTAAGATGCATTTAGTCTTAAATTAAGCTTAAAATGAACCTAGTTTGATGATGGATTAAGTGATTAAATGTGTGACATGCTTAGGGTGATAATGAAGGTTATAAATTGAGAATGGATGATTGATATCAATGAGACAAATTCTGGAAATTTGCAGAGATTATAGAAATGAATGTGAACTCATAAAGGCTAATGTGTGTCAAAGGAGATGAGTAATATGTATTGAGTAAGATTGAATGATAACTTGAATATTACATGATCGTATAATGCTAGAAAAGAAATGATGAATGATTAAATTATGATATTAGAATAACTAAGTTTTTTAAGCTATGAACTTAAGTGCAAGCTTAAAATACACAAATGATGATGTTTAAATGATCAAGAGATGTGATTAAAAAACATACCCATAATAGCCAAATTGAGCATGTGTTATACATTACACGTATACATATGTGTACAATTGAATGTTTATGTGATTGTGCAATTAGTAATGTGTGTACAATGTATGTATTGCATGAAGTTGATACACAGGATTGAAAGTCAGTGTCCAGGGGTTTTCAGATTATAGTAGCTAATGCTAATTTGAAGCGTACTGTGAGTTGTCATAGATAGTCTCCTCTTAATTAATTATTCTGTTTAAAAATCTGTATTGAGATTGAAAGTTAGTGTCTAGTCGTTTCTGGATCATGGAAGCTAATGCTAATCTAAAGCGTACTATGAGTCGACCTAGATGGTCTCTTCTTAATTAATTGCTCTGTTTAAACATCTGTATTGAATTATTATTGATGTGAATGTGAAAGTGAATGTGATAATCACAGACATTAATAGTTTGAGGAATTTGATAAATGCAAATGTATTGGAAGTGCTTCATTGAATGTGAATAAGCAAGGAATAAGTGATTCTCAACATATTTGTTAAATGCTGGACTTAGGTCTGATGATATGTGAAAGTGAATATGTAAAGTGAAATAAAGTGATTGATTGAAGTTATGTGATTTGATGCATTCCACTACATGAATGCATGATTAGATAAAGGCAGTTGTGACCGAAGTAGCCATTGAAAAAGAGCTTAAAGCTTAGAATGTGATTAAGAGCTAAAGGCTCACTATGTATAATGAGCCCGGTATCTTCAACAGATACAGGACAACTATTAATAAGCCTGATATCTACAATGAATTATTGTGTTATGTGGTTTGAGTGAGCCATCAAGGATGGTCTACTTACTGAGTTCGTAAAACTCACAAAAATTGCAACGTTGTCTTTTAAGATCTGAGGAGATATCCATTTCGACAAATTAGAGTCTAGCCACTGCATTCAAATAAGAGTTAGAGGTTGATCAGTTTGCACATGCATCTATCTACAGTCTTTTGTATTTTGAAATTGTATTATGCAAATATTGTAGTGTAACGACTATATGAATGGAAGTGTTTTGTAATTGTAATAGCCCGAAATGACTACTAGAATTCTGATGATATGTTTATTGTTTAAAACACTTGTGACTGAAAAGATTATTGATTTTCTAAGCATGTGTGTGATGTGTGTAAAATTTGTATTGAGTATGATTGATTGAATGTATTAACATGCTACCTTTGTAGAGTATGTTCTCGAATACCAATGGTATGTTCGAAAATATGCCCTATAAGAGTGAGGTGCTACACTATAGTTGCTCATTTTGATTTGGAACTCAATCAAATGGATGCGAGGACTGTCTTCTTGAATGGAGATCTATAGAAAGATGTTTATATGACTCAACTAGTTGGTTTCGAGATGACTGGTAAAGAACATATAGTTTGCAAGCTCAAGAAGTCTATCTATGGGTTAAAAGAAGCATCAAGACAGTGGTATCTAAAGTTTGATATAGTTGTCACTTCAAACGGCTTCAAGGAGGATATAGTTGATTAATGTATATATATGAAGTTCAGTAGGAGTAGTTTCATTTTTCTAGTACTGTATGTTGATAACATTCTACTTGCTTCTAATGATGCTAATCTATTATTTGAGACAAAACAACTATTATTTGGCCATTTTGATATGAAGGATTTTGGTGAGGCCTTTATGTACTTGGAATTTAAATTCTTCGAGATAGAGCTAACGGGATTCTTCGATTGTCTCAAAAGACTTACATTGATCGGATCTTGAAAATATTCAATATGCATTCTTGTTCTCCTAGAAAGGCACCAATAGTGAAGGGTGACAAATTCTCAAAGGCCAAATGTCCCCAAAATGATAAAGAGAGAGATAAAAAGAAATTCATTCCTTATGCATCACTTGTAAGTAGGCTGAGGTATGCTCAAGTATGCATACGCCTTGATATTGCTTTTATTGCAGGTGTATTGGGAAGATACTTAAGTGATCCTGGACTTAGCCATTAGAAAGAAGCTAAGAAAGTCATAAGGTATCTTCAAGGTCGCAAGGATCATATGTTGACTTATCGGAGAACTGGCACTCTTGATATAGTTGGGTTCAATGACGCTGATTATGCAATATGTGTGGATGATAAAATGTCCACTTTAGGCTACATCTTTATGATGGCTGGAGGAGTTGTATCGTGGAAAAGTGCCAAATAGACACTTACAGCATCCTCTATCATGGTAGCAAAGTATATGGCGTACTATGTGGTAGCTTGTCAAGCAATATGGCTACGGAATTTTATTTTAGCATTGGGTGTTGTAGACTTTATTTCAAGTTTGCTGAAATTATATTGTGATAACTCCGCAACTGTAGCTTTCTCTAAGAACACTAGAAGTACTTCTCACTCAAAGCATATTGATGTAAAGTATTATTTTGTTAAAGAGAAAGTCATTGAATCCCTCATTACTGTTGAGTATAAGCCTACAGCTAGCATATTAGCAGATCCACTTATAAACATTTTAGTATGTTTCTATTTTGTATTGAACATGTTAGTACTTTGTATGGATCGTTTATGACTTATATTTATAAAACGTGCATAATGATGTTTGTAGTCGCTTCTTGTTAATAATGACACATATATGTTGATGTATATATGAAGTTTAATGAAATGACATGTAGAAAAGGAGACAAATGCATAGTCTCAATTTTTGTTCTGCATGCATGTTGTTTTAATGGTTATTGTTGTATTTAAACATCTCCAGGGCCTAATCATATGTAGTATATATATCTTATCGATATGATATTTCATATGATTTATTTGACTGCTTTTGGATGATGGATATTGATATGGTGATTTGATTATAATGCCTAAGTGGGAGAATGTTAGAAATATGTGGACTAATATAATCACAACATTAATTCGATATTCATGACCATTAATCGAATTGCCTAATGTATGTTTAATAACCATAATGGGAAGGTTAATAATTTACTAATTGTATTTGAGGCACATGGTAGTACCCTAATAACTATATGTTGGCCGCCTATTAAACTATAGTTCATCAAATCCTTGAAATGACACAATTTTCCTTTTTCTACCCCTTAGGCTAGAACATAATAACATATGGTAAGATTGTGTAGAAAAAGGTAGTAGTGTGTGTGTGCTGAAAATAGGGTCTTCCACCATAAGCTTCCTCTCTTGCACAAGGTTTGTTGATATTGATAGATTGTGGTGTCTACAATGGAGAGAATGCATTGAGATTCCATGCCAAACATTGGAGGTATGTCAATCTTATTGTGTAGTTAATGCTTTAAATAAAATGTAGATCTTGACTTGTGATTATTGATGATTTCATTTATGAATAACATCATTGTCCAACATTTATCATCTTAATTCCCTACAGATGCCATCTTTTTATTTTGTTCAAACATAAAATAAGAGCAAGGATTGGGATGGAATTGGCACGCTTGTAGGTCTCGCTTCTCAACTGAATCTTACTCCTAAAAGTTGCTTCTTTCAAAGTCAAAAGCCCATGCACATCCTTTAATTTTACTATAAGCCCAGTGACTGCACACACCAATAGCCTTAAATTGGGCATAGATGCACAAAGCACCAAATGAAAGCCCATCTGTTTGGACAAGGTATCTTCCTACAAGTTTGATTGCTCATCACTTCTTAGGTTGGTTAACATTAAAACTACTTGGAGATAAATTTTCACAAATTGGTACTAATAGCATTAGCTATAGAATGCCACCTGTCTATGAGACTATTAGTACATTGTACTGTAGGAAATTAATATGTTGATATTAATAATGAATTAGTATGCAATTGATCTTGTTTTTGTTTCCACATTTTTATAGTTCTGGTTTGTATAAACATTCTCTTACAAAGAGTTCAAGATAGATAGAAAAATATTTTCTTTCAAAGCTCATAGTTTCTTTTAAAGCTCCTTTCTTCTCGTAATAGTATTGGAGCTCTCTTTATAAAAAGTCTACCTTCTGTGTTTTGCTTTTTGGAATAAATTGATAGCTTAGTATCTATTTGATACATATTAAACTCTTTTACTTTGAAAGACAATCTTAATGGTGTAAACTACACCCAAAAACTCAATAACATGCACCCTTATATGTTGTCTGAAGATTGTTATTGAGTTTTGTCTATTTTCTACAATTTAAAGGAAGAAACATCGTTTAATATGCCTTAAACCAAAATGTTATTGTCTTATTCTAGTCATGTTATTTTATTCCAGCCATATAATATAGACCAATAAACAACATCCACTATTGAATGGGACGCGATCCTTTGGGCCATTTAATCAGTGCCTACTCTGTGCTAAAAGGCCATGACATAGAGTAGAAACTGATTAAATGGTCCAGACGATCTCATCCCCTACTTGACATCATTCCATTAGCTAAGTCATCTTTATTTGTCTTGTCACATCATCAATCATGCCTCACATTGTCCTGTCAATCACCTATTTTATCATCCATTGACCAATTTGACAATTTTATTTGTTTTGTCTTTGTTCATATTGGTTCTTAAAGTTTTGTAGTGCTCTAAACTCAAATTTGATATATTAGCTAAATTCTACTTCTATAGATAAGTTCTCTCCAACTTCTTATAGTGTCTTCTAACTCTATTGATAGTCATCCCCTTGTTTATGCATTATGCGTACTTCTAAACTTCTTCGATATAGTTTCCAACTAACTAATGTCACATTTAATAGCTCTACTTATGATTTGTTGGCTAAAGAAATGTATAATTTGTTTAAAAGGCAAGGTTATAAGGCAATATTATGGATTTTGAGATATTTAAGCCACCAAAAATATAAATAAGGATAAAAATGAATTCAATGAATGCTTGGTAATATGGGAAGAAATGAATAATCAAATATTGACTTGATCCTATAATATATGTTCCAAAATAAGACTTATAAGATTTTTTTAAAAACAATATTTTATTTTTGATGATGTGAACGAATTTCAAGTATATCAACACCTTCATTAGATGTAACAATAACCTAGTCGTAATATTCATATTATGTGTCTAAAGTGCAACAAATTTTTAGACTAGTTGGTACTTGGAGATTGTTTATGGCCCAATCCTGAAGCAACCACTATCTATGTAGATCTTCATCATAAGCACATTTGTTACCTTTTAATAACTCTCATATATGAGTTTGAGTCCATTAATAGCTCTCTTCTTTATTAAGATTTTCTACTTACCCTTGATACTAAGAGTAAAGAATAAATCTCAAAAAGAAACTCAACTTATTGCTCTTCAAATAGAACATTCTTTACCATTTACTAATGTTGTTCTTGTCCCTTAAAACTTATTTTATTTGACCCCTACTCCTTAGAACTCAAATAAGAAGTCTCCCAAAGGATTTCGCAACTACTATAAAAAGGGTAGTCGTTACATCTCTAAATGCAAAAGATGACCCAAACAAATTTCTAGAGAAGTTTCCAAGTTCTCTTAAACTCAACTTATTCACGTTGTTGTTGTTGCTACTAATTCAAATAGAGATTACATCTTTGAAATTCCTCTTGAATGGTCTTTATGCCCTTCCATAATAACTTCAACTAGATTCGATGCTATTGTATATCCTTTCATGTCTACCACATTAGTTACTTCCTCTTTATGGTACTTTGATTATGCATGTTGTAATCACATGATTTCTAAATCCTTTATATTTGATTCCTTAACTTTTTCTTCTGTTTCACCTGTTCATACAGTTGATAATATATATGTATAAAGTATAGGACTAGTCAAGTATCTAAGTTATCTTTGCCTAATAATTTTCTTTTTCTTGAATTTTATTAAAATCTCATCTATATTGATCAATTGTATGAAATTGATATTAACTTACTAAAACCATCGTTATACTATGTAGGATCCAATTATAGGTGAGATCTTTAGGATATGTTGTAAGATTAGTCTTCTATTTAAAACTACTTCTTTTCACCTTCTATCCAAACTTATTGTTGGTGCTATTACATCTCATATCTTAAACTTTTATTTTGGCTATCTCTGTAATATTAAACTACAATCTTTAATTTTAGTGGTTGTTTTGTTTAGTTTAAGTCCAAAACTATATTAATATATTATGAAGTATTGTTGTTATGCACGATTGTGACTAGTGCAACATGATTGTTTCTAGAGTTATAAAATTTGGCATTTTTTCTGAGAATGTGTTTAAATTGGTGTAAACCTTTAGTCTGTAACAGATGAAATGGATCTCTAATATAGGATTTAGTAAACTGAAGGAGATTAGGAAGTTCAGGATAATGCCTATGTCAATAAAGTTGAAGATTGTCAAATATGCATAGAAGATCACAAAATGTGCTTAATGAAAATGGTCATGTAACACCCCCTATATGGAACCTACAACCACCCACACATATGGCACCCAAAATTCTTGTACATACATTTGTGACATACAATTCTATTCGATTTTGTACATGTATATATTACAAAATTTCATATCCTTTAACAATATCATTTAAAAGTAGTATTACATCATTATATTTATATGGTAATCCAAAAGAGATATTACACACAACTTAAATTCTTAATTACAATCTGTTAAGAAACTATAATTTAATTCATTAGGTATACAACCATTCTTTAATCAAAAGACACATCCAAAAGTATTTTTACTTCTAACGGTTGGCCTTGGTCCCTGTAGACGATCCCTGTGCCTTACTCCTATTAATTGGACCTATATGATTAACACCCATGCTAAGCTTGAAAGCTTAGTGAGGAAACACTTAGTTTAGATAACCACTCACAACAATCATCCACCAAGCACACACACTTTCATGAATGTCATAAACTCATGTAAACAATGATGACATAATTAAGCAAAGTACACAATGCAAATATGCTTCAATATATTATCCATATACCGAAATAAACATTTATAAGCCCAATATTGATATTCAAATCTTATCAATACAAATTATTCATGTTGTCATATTGTATCTCTTATTTATGATTGTTAAATTTCCTTTATGTGTTAAGCCTGCACATTCCTGTAATTATGGATAACGAGAGCTATGGATATCCGAAGATATCAAACTGCGAATACTCAAAAGCATGAAACTATAGATAAAGATATTGAACTGTGAATACCCAAAGTATTGAACTGTAAAGACATTATGGTCTCGAAAGAAAAAAACCAGTAGTGTTAAGTTGTAGCAGCTGCACTGTAACTCTATAAGCATATCTATCTATCCATCACCAAGACAATGAAGCAGGCAATGTAACATTTTCTTTTAATCATTTACCACTTTCACGATTAATATGTTGACATGTCATATGATATCTATTTGAAATCATAAAATCTGTATTTAAGTTCATACACGCAAGTCATAACTCACCAAAGGGTATCAAAATCTTACTTATATAATCATACTATACACATATAAGCAATAAATATGCATATAAATCATTTATATATATGTAAATTTCCTTTAGCATGAATTATGTTCAATCTTAAATTTCAAAGTTTAATCAAACCCCATTCAAATATGGTAAGTCACATTTCATTTATTTCCAAGAGTTTGTAAATTTTATAAACATTAGAAAAGGTTTTAATATGATTTAGTGAAAAGAAAATGGAAGCAAAGCACTTAAAATAGTGCAAAATGGGTTAAGCACGTAAAGGGTCTAAAAATAGACAAACAAATCAGTTCAGAAGTAATTCACATGACAGTCTCCACTTGTTCTGAAATTTTCACATAGAAAAAATTCAATTTAGGCTTTTAGGTCTTCTAAAAATTTATTCCACTATATCTTTAGTTTCCATATCATCAAAGGTTGGACCATTTGGAATTTTCAGTTATGAGATAAGCACCAAAGATAAAAAGCTACTCTAATATAGGGGCAGCATCAGGTCATCATTTTGATCTCAATTTTCAATATCATAAAGCCAGACTTAGGCTGGGGTCTCCTCTAGAGATTTTCACTTCTATGTCTTAAGTTCCATTTCCAAATGGAATCACCCAATGTTAAGGTGTGTATAATAGGTTATGGTCAAAATAATAGGACGGGTTTGAGTGAACTAAGAACTTAAAACAAAATTTCACTAAATGTGACTCTGTTTTATCATATTTAACCAATTTATGCAAAGTAACACCAAATTACCATTCCAAAAACCATTCCATGCCCAAATAAATCTTTTTACACATTCAAATATATACACATATAGAAATTAATTATGTGGCATTCCAAACTTTGAAATTTGCTAATTAGCTCTTCTTTTAGTGCTCTTCCTTCTCTTCTCCTTTGGCTTTGCTTGATTCACTGACTAAAACACCATAAATACATATCTCAATCCCATATCCAACCTTATAAATCTAGACCTTCATGAGCAAAGCAAGAAATATGAAGATGAAAAGAAAAATCACAAACTTTTACCTTGATTTTCACCTAGGATTAGCTTGATTCCTTATGCAAAATATGATTAAGGAGATGGGATGGAGAGGAGATGAGAAGAGAAAATTCTGGAGTTAGAGCACTCCATACATGTCCCTCTCCCCCCTCTTCTACTCCCCACTTCAAGAAGTTTCTAGTTTTACACGTATGTTTCAATCCTATTCGTCCATATGTTGATTTTTGGAAAAATTGCACATTGGTCCTTCTTCCTTTAATTCCAACATTGGCATATAAAGTTATCAATTAGTTTCATTATAGTCCATAACTCACATATAATTATTAATGTCCATGGCTAAATAAGGAAATTATCAATTTACCCTTCTCTTTTAAATTAACCACCATTATGTCCCTTACTATGCTTTGATATACTTAATTCTTTATGTTCACTTCTTAATACACCCTAGACATACTATAATGCTTCTAAGGTATATATTGGGGCCTTACAGGTCATGAGAGCTTAAGTTAGGGTGACCCTTTATATATATAAATCCAATACCTATTAAGTAGGCTAGCTGATATTTGAGTAGGTTATACCTCCTTATATTGTCAGATCCTACCTTAATTAGACCTAACCTTTTTGAGCTAATGGACCCCTTATATATGTTCAAAGTACATATGCTTATAAAATATCAATGGGCCTACTAGATCAACTTAGGCCAGACTAATACATTCTTAAGGAGTGAATCATTTGCACTCAAGTTTCTTATCAGAACTAAAGTTCTCAAGAATTAAACTTTTAATACTTAGGTCTATATAAATGGATATTTAATTGAAGTGCCCTTTATACCACTCTAAAATGCGAGTTAATCAACCAATAATGTGCACTATAAGTCTAAAATGGAAATGTAGAGCATAATCTAAGAGCATTGCTTGAGAATTGGCAGTTAATCTTAACAAGCTTATTAAAGACAGACACAGAGGTGAGATAGAGTAAACACCTAATGACAAGCCCCCGTAAGCAAGTTTACTTTTAACAAATTGATAACCATATTTAACCTCTAACATGAATTTTCATATGCAGACCTATACAAGACAAGTTGATGACTTGAAAAATTAAGAAATATCTTCAACAAACTCATTATATGCTTTTCTCTAATATGCCTACTCATGATAGAGTGACATCCCTCTTTAATAATGCACCTATAGATTTCAGTTGATTATCATTATTCATCCCTAAGAATCTTTACCTGTCTTTGTCTTTACTTTGACAAACATGCATGAGGTATGTTATAGATCTGAAAAGAATCTTCCTTCAGAAGCTGTATATTATGAAATACAATTGTCATAAAAATGTTTCTGCTACTTATAGGGAGGCAAAATGTCTTTAAATCTCAACTGTTAACCCATTCTATTCTAAATTGTCTATCCCTCTATATAAGGAACTCATTACATAAAATGGCTCACTTTTTCCATCTTTAGATAGTTATTAGAGGGATAAAACACTTGCCTTTGATTAGCTACTTATCTTCTTAAAGGGATACCAATGCTAAGGTAATTAATGAACTTCTCTTTTTCTAATAAGTAAGTTAAAATATATTTTCGATTTTATAAGTTATAGAGAGTAGTAAAGACAATAAGAGTAGTTCAAGGAGTAAAACATGTAGCTCTAGTAGTTCTAGCTTAGGTAATTCTAGCAATATAAAATCAATAACCTCTAATTATAAGTAATTATAGCAATATAAAATCAGTAACCTCTAATTATAAGAGCCATAATCCTATATCCATTAGGTCTATAGAATGTTTTCTACGTCACCTATAACAATTGCCCTTCCTTTTTTAGTGTTGTATGAGCCTAACTTAATTATGTTTGATAAGAGGTTTCGTATCTAAAACTCATCATCAAATTCTATGTCTGAGGACATTGGCCAAAATTTTAAAGTGTACCTACACCCTAATAAGTAACTTAAGGATAAATTTGAGAAGACGAGGAGAAGTTCCATGTCCATGAGTTGATCTCACTCAGCTTTCTTAATAATGACGAGCTAGTATATTACCCCAGGTCTATAGAAGCGAGTTTTCTTACAATGCGTTTAAGTGTGGCCTTTGGCTCCCTTTCTACCTTGCTATTGAGAAGATGTTTAATATGACAAGCCTAAGTTCTGGCCAATTACAGCTACACACTTGGAGTTTGTTAGCTAGGTTTATTATTGCTTACAACATCCTAGGGATTTCCTCCTCAACCTTGAATTATTCAAGTATATGAATCAATGATGCTTATAAGGATATAAAGTAGGTGGTACAACTTGATTCTACAATAAGAGTATCAAAATTTGACTATTCTAAAAGGCCTATACTTTTGAAGGATAAATTAGTTTTCCTCTTATCCAATTGGCATATGGCTCCTTAAATTTATATACAAGGGTTTAGATGAGAGGCTTCCCTAGTGAAATATGGTGCTTTCTTGAAATTCAAATAAAAAAAACCTTGTATATCTGTCCATCCCTCTTCTACCTAGAGAAGAACGTTTGAGCAAAAAAGGCCTGGTTAATTTAGGGATGTCTTGTAAGAAAGAGCATCCATGTGGGTTTCTTTTTCTTTATTCTTTATTGCTAAATGCTTTTAAATACCTCACTAACATCCTTTTTGTATTTATTATAGTTATAGACATACCAGGAAGAGGAAGAAATAAAGGTTGACTAATATGATGATGTCATCATCACTAAGCCAATCGTTAAAATGGTTTTCCTTCAAGAACGAACATGTCTCACAAGATGCGCCAATCCCTTTGCACGACAATATCACTTAGCTCCTTTAAAGCAAGATTTAACCTTATCCCGTGATCGTCAACCAACCGACTCATTCTTGAATGCCTCATGACCTTTGTAGTGTTTCAATCTCATACCCTTGCAAGAAAATACGAATGAACTAAATGATCATGGAAACAATAAGAATAAGAAAACAAGATACAGCTAAAAAGCCAACCTTTATTTCTTCCCTCAAAGTATAGAAAGGAATACTCTCTCAGTCATTAAGTGTCTCCCACACCCATCCCTCTTGTTGAGATGAGCAAGGCTTAAATGAGCTATTTATAGGCACCTTTAGATGACTAAGTTAGATTCATAATAGAACTCTACTATCTAAGATCATAATCTTATCTTATCTTATCTTTATCAGATTATATCACACTAACTAATAGAATGACATCCCATCTAATTAAAAAGTTATCTAATAGGATTAAGCTACATCACAATAACAAGCTAAAAGATTAGATTATCTAGGAATGTTCTATCCATATTCATGAATATCTCCTCTATCTTCAGATGATCCTTCCAAATGATCTTTATCTCTTAGAGATGATGTTCATCCACTATGATCTTATCCACCTCATCATCCAAGTTCTCATCATCTTTATTCATTGATGATGAGTCATCCAAACAAATAACACACTAATTCATACAATGCTTTCCTATGTCAACTCTATTAGCCATGGTCTGTTCATTTGAGCACCCACTAAGTCCTTAACCAGTTGTAGACAAGTCAGCTCGTACAAGGTCCAAAACTCTCCCAAAACTGGTACCATGCTTGATCTACTTGCTAAGTCACCTTAGAAATCTCGCATATTCCCGTTATGCATGTGATCTAGTTAACCTTTCACTTAATGTCCATCTCAAGCCTTCTTTGGGTCTCATATCCAAATCTTACATCTCGTCAAAGATTTCCACCAATGTACACTAATGCATGCCAACTCTTGACATTACCCCATTTCTTCCTTGCCTCCTCCCAAGACTTTGCCCTGTTTCGTTGTTTTGCATGTCGAACACTGGTCAAGGCTCGCCAATTCCTGAATGATCCCGCTATCTCGAACTTAGGGGTGCTAACAAACTACCCCACTAGAAGAAATCGATGCCCTCATCAAAATAATCTATGGACACTCCTCTAAATGTGATTTCCTCAAAGACTCCTTAGCCATTGGCCTCTCTCCCATGTACCATCATCCAAGGTCTCCCCATCTCTATCCGTTGATGATGAGTCATCCAAGTCAATAGCACACTGGTCCCATCTAATTCTTTCTCATGTCAACTTTATTAGCTATGGTCCATTCATTTGAGCATGCCCTAAGTCCTTAGTTGTTAAAGAACCCAGCCTTAGCTAAGTCAGCTCTTATAAGGTCTGAAACTCTAATAAAACTAACACAATGCTTGATTTACTTGCTAAGTCAGCTTGGAACTCTTGTATATTACTATCATACGTGTGATCTAGCTAACCTTCCACTCGATTTCCATCTCAAACCTTCTTTTGGTCTCACATCTGAATCTTGCATCTCGTCGAAGATTTCCACCAATGTGCACTAACGCATGCCAACTTTTGACATTAACCTATTTTATCGTTACCTCCTCTCAAGTCTTTGCATTGCTCCGCATGTCGAACAATGGTTAAAGCATGCTAATGCCCGCACGATTCCTCTATCTGAGACTTAGGGGTTTAACACCAACCATCCCTACTGCCTTCACTTTATTTTCCTTAGCTTCTTATCCTTATCTTCCTCACACTTCTCAACTAGTGAAGACTATGGTTACCCTCTTATTCTAAATAGACTAAATGAAGATGATAGGCATATGTAGTCTATCTTCAATTCCAAAATTTAATTTGACAAGCACGTGGTGTCTAACTCTAATTCCTTAATCAATTTTAAGAATTTTAAGCCTCATGAATGTAAGGATGTGAATTCTACCTTAAATCCCTTAACATAATTTCGATAATTTGAACATAATGATTGTAGGGATGTGAAGTCTAAATCCATTTCCCTAAAATTAATTTTTGATAATTTAACTTGATAATCATAAGGATGTGGACTTTATCTCCTATTTCTTAATGAAAATTTGAGCATTTCAAACTGACAATAATAAAGATATGGATTTAGTTCCAATTTCTTAACAAAATTTTTAGAAATTTTAAGTATGATGATTACAATTCTAATAATTTGTTGATTATTTGCCTTGGTGAAACTTTTAAAATTATCATTATATTATTTGTTTATAATTGCTCATGTACCTAATGTCTCTTGATATGTTGATTTTTTTTCCAAGGAGTTGAAATGACTTATCCTTAACTTGAGGCTTTTAAGATTAAGGGTTTTTTTTTAAGTTAGGCAGCTAAAATGAATTTATTAAGAAATATGACTATCGTATTTAATAAATATCAATTTCTTAAGACTAAGTTCCCACTTTAGAGATTTTGAGATTTGGTCTTGTAGGCATTTAATTGCCTAATATTTTGTTAGTATGCTTTTTTAAAAAATTATGTGACATCCTTGTGTTTCTCAACTAAGTTGAGTTTAAAGAGAATTTAGTGATCATTGGATTGAAGATTCTACAGTTTTACCCTTTTTAATTTCAACTCTATAGGAATCAAAGCTTTAACTCCAAATGCAAGACTAAAGGTGTCTCTCCAGTAGCGGTTTTTTTTGGTAAAGTTCTGAATATCGTATTAGAGCTGGTACTAGTTTTTGTTTTGGTTTCGGCATGGTATAATGCCAATACCAATCAATACTAGATATTTTTTTATATTATTTTAAAATTATAAAATAGTCTCCTAATTTTAGATAAATAAAATTTATTCCATATTATAAAATAATCCTTTTATTATATATTTTAAATTAATATTTCCATTATTTTAAAACTACTCATGTTTGTCCACATTAATACAATAAATAATATAACATAAAGAAATATATAAACTTAAGTCTATTAACAATTCAAAGTCAATGTTGATTATTAATTAATATAGGATAGGGTAGTTATATGAAAATAAACATAGTGATTAATATAAAATAGTTTTTTTAAGAAGAGTAAGGCTAACATATTAAACAAACACATTAAAGTAGAAGTGAAACATACAATAAAATTTCTTACAAATTCTATATTTACATTCCATATTTAAAATTTAAGATATACATCAAATATAAGTGAAATCAAAAGTAAAGAGAAAATTTTAAACACCTGAAATTTCATTATATGATACATCCACTTAAATCATATTGGATGCAACTTCCATTTTCTATAAAGTCCTCATTATTAAGAGGAGTCTCGTCATTACTACCATTCAAGATCAATTCACCAAATGACATATCAATACTTTTCTATCCAAGATAATATTCCAATTTACTCTTATTTATAATTTTTTTCTCTACAACTCAATTCTGAGAGACCAATATGGTCAAGGTAAATTAAATAAATTGAAATATATTTTCTATCAAGAGTACTAATAAACAAATAAAATTTTATTATTAAATTATTAAGTAAGTATAAAAAATTAGATTTCACTTAACAATGATATTTGCATGAGTCTTTATTAGAGTAGTGCTCTAAAGGCAATCACCTTTAGCACTTTTGTACAAACTTTATTTTGATTAATAAAACAATAGGAAT
>JAOQMS010000179.1:14564428-14606402 GCA_027563885.1 Erythroxylum longipes
ATGATGTCTCAAGTTTGCAATCAGTCAAAGTTTGGTTGTCCTAGAATTTTTCCATGAAAGACCTTAGAGAAGCAACTTACATATTGGGAATAAAGATCTATAGAGATAGATCAAAGAAGTTGCTAGGTCTTTTACAGTTAACGTACATAGAAAAAGTGCTAAATAGGTTTAGCACGGAGCAGTCCAAGAGAGGGTTTCTTCCTTTGACTCATGGGATAAAACTCTTGAAATCTATATGTCCTAAGATGCAAGATGAGAGGACTCGCATGAGTATGATTTCGTATGCTTCAACAGTAGGATCAATCATGTATGCTATGTTATGTACAAGACTCGATATATCATATGCTCTAAGTGTTACGAGCAGATACCAATTGGATCCTAGTGAGGGTCACTGGGTGGCTGTTAAGAATATCCTAAAGTACTTGAGAAGGACTAAGGATGTATTCTTGATATATGGAAATGGAGATCCGTAGTGAGCATGCATACAGATGCTAGTTTTCAATCTAATCAAGATGACTCCAAATCCCGGTTAGGTTATGTTTTCGCACTGAATGGTGGAGCAGTAAGTTGGAAGAGTTCCAAAAAAGATATGAATGTAGATTCGACGACCGAGTCAAAGTGTATTGCAGCTGTGGAAGCGACAAAAGAACTGTTTGGATCAAGAAGTTCGTCATAGAACTTGGAGTGGTTCCTTGCATAGTAGACCCAATATTATTGTACTGTGAAAACAATGGGGCTATTGCTCAAGCCAAAGAACCGAGGTCTCATCAGAGGTCCAAGTATGTACTCGGGAGATATCACTTGATCGGGGAGATAATTGATAGAGGTGATGTGAAGATAGAGAGAGTTCCCACAGATCAAAACATTGCTGATCCTTTAACTAAGCCACTTCCTTAGACAAAATTTGATTCTTGTGTACTTTCCTATTGTGTTAGATACAAAGGCGATTGGCTTTAGTGCAATTGGGAGATTGTTAGAGTAGTGCTCTAAAGGCAATCACCTTTAGTACTTTTGTACAAACTTTATTTTGATTAATAAAACAATAGGCATTTTTTCATTGATTTGATATTCATTTATATATATATGAATTGATATTGATCTTAAATCGAATTAATGAAGTCCATGATACAAAACATAGCATGAAGGAAATCATGATAATGAGATTCCTATCATATGCAATTATGTTAGTATCTAAATAATCCATAGTCATAGGATTAATAAGATAGGACATTATTAATCCGAAAAGACTAGCACATATTATACTCCTTGATTTGATCAAGCAGTGGATCTAATAAACTATAAGCATGAGATGTTTAGAGTTAATATATGGATGCTTACTAAGGGTAGTAAGTACATCAGATGACCCACTATGAGATTATCATATGGATGATCTATCGAATGTCAATAATTAATCTCATCATAACAATGGTGTAAATATCTTGAATTCATCAAGTTTGTGTTTTAAAACCCTTACACATTACTTGAATTCATCAAGTTTGTGTTCTAAAACCCTTACACATTATTTCATCTTCCTTCTTTACGTGTTCTTGGGTGATCAAGGAAGGGTTTGGTGTTTGCAACAATCCAAATAAGGAGAAGAAACAAGAAAGGAGGAGACACACAAGGTAAAAGTTTTTGTTATTTCATGTTCTTTACATATCCTTGCATGCATGTGAGATTTTATGGTTTTCGGGTTGTCATGGTGTCAGAATCTTGATTCTGACACTTCTGGTGCATCCGCATGCATGTGATGCATGCAACCATGGCTAACCCAACAGTATTTTCATTTATTAAGAGGCATTGAATTTTTTGGTTTTTAATACAAAATCCTTTTGATCTTTCGAACAAACTTTACTAAAAATTTTAAGGAGTGTTACATCATAAATGCATTAAAAAATTAAGTTTGGGCAGTTAAAGTCATTAAAACCATGTTTTTTAGGTCATTGATTGACCTATATGGGTTAGTGGTCGACCAATATTAGGTCAAATTTATTAAATTTAATGTACCATTAATTTGATTTAACTTTGAGTTGATGTATTGGTTGATCAATATGTTATATTGGTTGGCTAATATGTGTAATGATCGTCTAGTGTCCTAACGGCTAGTGAATTTGTTACCTTTAATACATATTTGTTGACTAATATAGATCTTTAGCTATCCATTATAATGGCTAGTTCTTAGCTCTAACGGCTAATAAGGGGCCTAAAACACTATATATATGAGTTTTATCATTAGTTTTAACATTAAGAAGCATTAGGGTGTCTTTTACACATATTTGAATTTGGTTTTAAATCATTTAAGCATCATTATCTCACATTTATGTGAGCGCGTCTTTTTAGAGTTGTCAAGTAAATAAGTGAGATATTTTTTAGTTTTAATCCTTTGTTATAGTGTTGAATATTTACTTGTGAGTTTTCTAAGTGGGATTAGGGGTCCTCTTTACCTTATAAGAAGATTAAAAGAAAAGTTCATTTTAATCAAGAAAGATTGCACAAATGTTATTCTTCTTCTTGAAAGAAGATTTATATTGGAATTTCAAAAAGAGTCTTGGCAGTGGATGTAGGTAATGGTTCTTTATCAAACCACTATAAATTGGTTTGCATTCTCTCTTTTCTATCCTTTTTAAATTATTGCTCAATTTTTTGATTAATTTATATTAATAATTTCCTCTTCCTGATTTACGTTGATTATTATTATTTGAGTACTTTAGTTAGAAAATTGTTTAATTTTACAAACATCTAATTCCGCCCTCTTATGTGCCATTAAGAAGTAACAATTGGTGTTAGAATAGGTCTATTAGGCTAGCATTTCTAATGAAATCATATAACAAGGATCTTAATGGCATATTTAGGAGCATTATCATTCAACTAAGAGGGACAAAGCATTAGTAGAGCACCTTTCTTTTGTGGGAATGATTACCTCTATTTGAAAACTATGATGAAGTTTATTTTAATGGTCAAAAGTGTTGATCTATGGGAAATAGTATCAAAATATCCCTGTATTCCTAAAAAAATTGTTGATAAAGAAAATGAACTAAATCAAAGGAAGAATGAGAACCTCAAGACAAGAGATTAATCTTATTGAATAGTAATGCCATACACTTCATATTTTTTGCATTAGGAAGAAATGAATTGAATATAATCCCTATGTGTAAAATGGTTTATGACATATGGCATACATTAGAAATCATACATGAGGGCACAATTCAAGTTAAGTAAAGCAAAGTATACATGCTAACACATTAATATAAATTGTTTCAAATAAATCATGATGAAAGAATATTTAGCATGCATACTAGATTTATTGATATTATTATTGCTCTTAAAGGTCTTGTAGAGACGTATACTAGTGTTGAAATGGTAAGAAAGTTTCTTAGGTTACTTTTGAAGATGTAGGAAGCTAAAGTGACAACTATATAAGAAGTCAAGGATCTAACAATACTACCATTGGAGGAGCTAAGGCTCCAAAATTTGCAAAAAGAATGATGCTTCCAAATAAAAAAAAATTAGCATTTAAAGCCTCAAAGGAAGAATCAAGTGAAGAGAAAAAGACATTGACTAGTGAAAGCTAAAAAGAAGACATTCGTTTACTCATTATAAAATTTAAAAAGTTCTTGAAGAAGAAATTCTCCAAAAAAGAAAAGGATTTCAAGGAAGGTGAAAGTGATTTAAAACATAAATCCTCTATCATTATTGGCTTTAAATTTAGAAAACTTGGCCATATAAAGTCAAAATATCCTTTACTCAAAGATAATGAGAAGTATGAGAGAAACTATAAGAAGGAGAAGAGTGATAAGAAGAAAGCACTTAATGCATAAACTTGGGATAACACAAGTTAATATTTGTAATATAATGAATTAATTGAAATCCTTGAATTCATAAACATGAAAAAAGAAAAGTCTATCCTCCAAACTCAAAAAGACTATAAAAACCTAGATGCATGCATGAGTGAGAATGAAAAGATAAAAAGTGAATTAAATCGTACTAAAATGTTCAAAAATATGATCATTGATGATAATCATGACTTAGATGCATTAAGGTATGGGAATAAAACATTGAAAAAGGAGTTTGATGCCCTCAAGGAATCATTTTCAAAGTTTATAAAGGGAAGTGAGCAACTCAAAAACATGTTAACAGCTTAAAGGAACTCTTGTAAAACCCCAACATATACCTTGGAAGTATTATAGCATGTCTAGGGTGTATTAAAAAGTAAACATAATGAATTAAGTGCATCTTAGTAAGAGACATTATGGTGCTTAATGTAAAATACAAGGGTAAATGGATAATTTGTTCGCTTCAGCATGGACATACATACTTAGATGTAAAATATGTATGGGAATTTTTGATATGTTGCTTGCATTTATGAATGTGATGTGAGGGGAATTGATAAAATAAGTATTCCATAAGTAAATGAGATATTTTTAGTTAAAATTTGATGTATTTTATGTTGCTCTTGCATGATAAGACCGAAGTTAGTTGATTTGGGATATGTACCTTATTGGATGGATAGGTTCCACTAAACATCCTTCTATAATTTGGCCATATCTTGAGCTGTATACCTCTAAATTGGATAATTCAAGTTGGAGATTACAATAAAAACATAACTCTAAAACTTTGATGAAGGAACCAAAATTTTATTCTACCTCTAAGATTTTTTAATTCTTGTTTGAAGTTGAGTTTTGGCTACTATCCCTATTTTCGAACATCCTGTAGTGTTTTGGATATAACTCCTAGAATAATTAACCAAATGGCATGAAATTTATTAATTTATTACATTAGAAAATTAAGACATTAAGGAATGAAATAAATTGATAATATTATAGGCTAATGTGGGAATTAAAGGAAGAAGAAAGACCAATATGCAATTTTCCTAAAGTCAACTCATGGACCAATAAGATTAAAGCATGTGTATCCAATAGAATTGTAACAAGTGGTCTAATGGGATCGTAACACAGGGTCCAATAAGATTGTGCCATATGGTTCAATGAGATTGAAACATATGTCTATGACTAGAAAATTTATGAAAAGTCATCTAGAGAAGGGAGATGGACGAAACTTTAATGGCTTAACTTCAGATTTTTCTCCTGTGTATTTTACCTTTTTCATTCCATCATTTTTTACTTAGTGATTTAAGCAAAAGTCAAAGAGGAAGGGAAGGAAAAGCATTAGAAGAACTACTTTGCCAATTTTAAGGTTTCGGACTTCACTTAGCTAATTTATGTATTTGTGTATGATTGAATAGATATAAAGATTCATTTAGATGTGGAATTGTTGTTGGGATGTCGCTTTGGTGTTATTTTGGTATTATCTTGGATAGAATTGGTTGATTATGATAAGAGAGTCTTGTGTAGTGGAATTCTATTTAGGGTTTTTTGAGTTAGCCACATTGTTTAAGTCATAACTTAGAGTACAAACCTCCAGATTGTGTGATTTTAGTTGCACATAAAACTTAAGAAATAGAGATAAATATCTCTAGAAGGGATTCTGACTTAATTCTAGCTCTATGACCTTGGAAATTGAGGTCGAAAAAGGTAACTTGATGTTACCCCTATTTTGGAGCAGCTTGTGATATTTTGCATATATCTCACGATTTAGAATTCCAAATGGTCTGATTGTTAGTGCTATAAAAACTATAGACATAGAGGAAAAAATTTCTATAAGAGCTCAAAATCTAGTTCTGATTTTTCTATATGCATATTAAGGAAAAGGAGTGCTATAAATGGAGAGACTGTTTGTCACAACCGTGGCATTGTTTTTATTTCCAATTTTTTAAACGAATCTTATCTGAATCTTTTTGAATGTGTATGAAACCTTTCAAACACCTAAAAATAAATGAAATAGGACTTACCATGTGTTAATTGGGTGATTGAACATTGGAATTTAAGATTAAGCTTAATACATTCCAAAGAAACTTACTTGCTCATAAATGATTAGTAGGCATATTTATTGCTCATATATGTATAGTATGATTATAAAAGTGTGATTTTGACACCCTTCTAATGGTGGTAAGCCATGAATTGCATGTATGAACGCAAATATAGATTTTATGACTTGAAATGTATATCATATGACTTATTAACATATGAACTGTGAAATTGGAAAATGCTTAAAGGAAAAGTTACAATGCCTACTCTATTGTCTTGGTGCTGGATAAATGGGCATGCCTATAGGGTTACAGTGCAACTGCTACAATTTGACACCATCGGTGTGCACAGTTTGATGCCTTTGGGTATCTATAGTTTGATACCTTCAGGTATCCACATTTTGATATCTTCGGATATCTATAGTACCTGTTATCCACACCCACGGTAAATGTGCAGGCTTAATATAGAAAGGAAACTTAACAGTCATAAATAAGAAATACAGCATGACAACATGAATAATTGTATTGATGAACATTTGTATTGTTTGTAATGGTGAATTGTAATGATGTGCAATTATATTGATAATCTTTATCAATGAGTGTTGAATATCAATAATTGGTTTATAAATGTTCATTTTCGGTATATAGATAATATGTTGAAGCATATTTGCATTATGTACTTTGCTTAAGCATGCCATCATTGTTTATATGAGCATTGAATATTATCAATGTTCGAGTTTTGAAGGTGAATTTATGGTATATAAGTTATGATATTTCTAAAGGTGTGTGCTTGGTGGATGACTGCTATGAGTGGTCATCCAAACTAAGTGTTTTTCCCCACTAAGCTTTCGAGCTTAGCACGAGTGTTAATCTGTGTAGGTCCAAGTCATAAGAGTGAGGTACAGGGAACATCTGCAGGGACCAAGGCCAACAGATAGGAGTAAAAGTACCTTTGGATGTGTCTTTCGATTAAAGAATGGTTGTATATGTAATAAAGGAAATTGTATATTCTCTTTTGGATTACCATGTAAATGTAAAGATGTATAGCTACTGTTAAATGATAATGTTGAGCATTGGGGAGTTTTGTAATATGTATATGTATAGAATTGAATAGAATTATATACCTTGAATGTGTGTACAGAAATTTGGTTGCTATATGTGTAGATGGTTGTAGGTTCCGTATAGGGGTGTTACAATTCTAATGATAGGCATGTAATTGAATATAATAGTGGGAGTGTATCCAATATAGAAAGTATTTACATAGTTAAAAACCTCTGCCTATAATGAAAAATAAGCATAGAGACATACACATGACACATTCATTAGGCCTCAACCCAAAAGCAAACATCAGTCTTTCAGTTCAATACTCTCAAGGAAATAATAGGCATAACTTCTATGATAATATGAAACCCATTCGTACCTCTTTAGACCTCAAAGAAACACGCATCAAGCTTTAAGTCATAGTAGGCACCATACATATAATTATAGGACAATTCACTATCTTAAGAGAACATTCAACATCTTTTAATTCCCAAAGAAGATTCCTTACACATATAGAATACCAAGTAATGCATTAATGCATCATCATCATCATTGATATAATATGTTATGTCATTTTTGTGGTAAGTATAAACATATTGCTAGATTTTGTCTTGTCAAACAAATAATGGTAAGAAAATCCTTGAAAGAGTAGGTTAAAATGGAGAATAACAATCAAGGTACCAAGCTTATTTAGGCGCCTAAAACACATTGATTGCCTTGTTTTTAGCACTTTTAGAAAAGAAAGAGAAAATGGTTATTAAATTGGATATTACTTTTGAAGAGTTTATGTTTCATTTTTATCTTAATGAATCTAACCTTCTTTCCTCTAAGAAATTCTTGAAGTTGTTATTATAAGATGTGGAGAAATTAGCCCGTAACAATGACTACCATGACTTTTCAAAAGAGTAAATTGTTGAACTAAGTGAGGAAGATGAGAAAGATGAGATGTTTCCAATAGTAGTAAACTCAAGAAGAATCTTCATTCAAATCAATCAAAATTAATATTCAATAAGAAGTAATTATTAGTTCGTAATTTAGAAATATATGACATCTTGCATTTTTTTGTCATTTTAAAACTAAAATCTTAGTGTATAAGGTTTAGGTTTACTCTAATAAATGATGATATTTAGAGAGAAGTATTTATGATTTTGTATGTTTAAAGTATCTTTTAAGGTTTTTGATAATTCTTGATTGATATTGCCATGACTTATTGAGAGTTTTGATGTTTAAAGTTGAGTTTTTAGGCTATTTTCTAGCTTTTTCAAAACACACTAGAGCAACCAATATCTTATTGTAGTCAACTAGTGTAACCAAAAATTATGTTTTCTACCTTTCCAGTGAGTTTGTTCTTCGTTTGATTGAAATTCTAATTATCCACTTACTTATACTGGTCAATTAATATCTTCAAGTGGTAGACCAATATCAATAATATCAAAATTTTCTAAAATAGTTTTCTTTCTAATGAATTTGAGAGAAGTTTGGTTTTTTTATATTAATCGACCACCCATTTCTAATGGTCGACCAATATAATTTAGTGGTCAACCAATATATCTTTTCCCTTTAGAGACTTTTACTCTAGGTTATACCTTAGTTGGTTGATAGGTTTGGTTGACCACAAAAACTAGTTAACTAGTGAAGCTACGTGAACCATATGGCACTAAAGGGGGAGAAGGATCAATGATATTAGATAAGGAGGAGTGATAACATTTAGGGAGAGTGACTATTCTATCATTTTTGTATTCCTTACGATTTATATAGTATGCTTGAAAATCTCTTATATTCTTAATATTAACTTATGCAGGAATTAAGAGATTGCTAATATCTACCTTACTTGTTTGCTTAACTTTTATATTACTCTCTAATATCACAAATGTTCTTTCATCATCAAAAAGAGGGAGATTATTGAACCAACGGAGTTACCAATTGATTTTTTGATGATAAAAAATATAATTACCACTAATGAGTTTATTATTTTGATCAAAAGCCATACAACATTTCATTCAACTTAATTGAAAAACCATTGTTTGAAAAATTTAAATGAAATCCCGCTCTATTAAGACATGAAACAGATACAATGTTTTTTGTCACAATGGGTACATAATAGTAATTTTCCAAAAATAACTCCAGCCCACTGGGAAGATACTAAACATATGTTCCTACGGTTAATGCAGCAACTCTTGCTTTATTTCCCACATGTAGGTCCATCTCTCCCTTTTTGAGCGGTCTACTATCCCTAAGACCCTACATATCAACACATATGTGTGAGCCACATCTGGTATCGAATACCTAAATGTTATGATCAGAAATAGTATTAACCTCAATGACAAATATCATATATAAAGCAGATAGTGGGGCATCTAATGCCTTCTTCTGCTTCAGTGACTCTAGATAAGCTTTGCAGTTCCTCTTCCAATGTCCTTCTTTGTTACAATGGAAGCATATCCCCTTTGAAGTTGTCTCCTTTTCCTTCTTCTTGGCTACACCTCCCACTGGCTTTTTGGACTTCTTCTTCTTCTTTTGGTTCTTCTTTTGAGAACCAGAAGCAAAGTTCACCATCATCATAGCCTTACTATTTTTCTTAACAGTCTGGTCAGTTATTTTGAGCAGATTAATCAGCTCAGGTACCATTGTGGATATTTGGCTCATCTAATAGTTAAGCACAAACTGTGAATAACTATCGGTCAAACCAGTCAGAAATAAGTCTATACTTAATTCATAATCCATTATGAAACCCAAACTGCCTAACCTCTCAATGTATCCTTTCATCTTTAGCGCATACTGTACTAGAGATGATTCCTCAGTCATCTTAGAACATAAAAGTAACCTCGAGGTCTCAAACCTTTCAAACAGAGCTTGCTCATCAAACAGTTCCCTTAGATGGTAGACTATGGTATGAGCATTCATAGCCTCATGCTGCTTCAGCAGTTCTGATGACATAAAGGCCAGCATTATACAACTGGCCAACTCACTATCATCCAGTAGCTTCTTATAAGCTTTCTGATCTTCATCAGATGTATCAGTAGTACAGGGATCAGGAAGTGGTTCATCTAGGAGGTATCTTAATTTTTCGAATTTCAGAACAATTCTCAAATTCTGTAGCTAATCCAAGAAGTTAGGTCCTGTGAGTTTGTTGGAATCTAATAGAGATTGTAAGTTCACACCAGATGAAGATATCATGACGATTCAATAATCTAGAAGAATGAGAGAAAGTTTTAAAGTGTACACTAATGTATATCAATAAGGGCTTTAATTACATGCATTATAGGTCCCACTATTCTTATTCAAATCCATAGTCCTCACTACGAATTCGAGAAAACTTACAGTTTTCTTAATGGGTCGATATCCGATATCACCAGAATGACCTTAGGTTTGCCCAACAAGCCATCTTAGGTCAATCGGTAGGTATCATTCATACCAGTTGCATTCATTTATGCAACTATCGACTTGTCCCATCAACCGTTGATTTAGCATACTCATTGGGTCATCAACTCTTGATTTGTATACATCCCATATATATAACCCAACTTCGCCTCTATCCACGCTAACCTTGGGTTTGCCTAAGAAATTAACGCTTCCAGTTAGGACCAACCCATTAATCTGGAAATCTAATTTCTATGGTTTGAACATATTCGTGTAGAGCGGGCTTGGGTTTACCGAACAACCCAACTCTAAAAGAACTCTAGTTCTTACCATATCAATGGAAGGCGTAAGTCCTAATATTCGGTTGAGGGATTTGTTCTTTGGTCTCATCAATACTTAGATGATCTTGAATATGTATATCACATAATACATTTAGATTATGGACAACACAATTGAATTGAGCCTATGTCTATAACTACCCTTAAAATGCATCTAATCCATGTATCACACAAAGGAGGTTTAATTTAGGTTGTGACTTGACTATGCATCTAAAGTTCTTGATTTAATTCAACTCTTGAACCTAATCAGGTAGTAGTGTTAGTCTTGACTAATTCGAATTATGAATGTGATTAGATTAAGAGCCCCAAAATTTAATTATTTTGATGTCTAGATTAAACACTTTAATCCTAGTTTATATGCTTTTATCTAGTCACACTAAAAATGTTATGCTCTACTTGGATTAATTCTAAATTAATCCCTAGGGCTTCCAAAATTATCTTACATCAATTAGTCATCTATAATATCCTTAGTCATATCGAATTTATCTAAAGAATTTCGGCATAAGCCAAAATTATCTTGACGGCCAAAATCGTCAAGATAAATAAGTTAACCTATTAGACACTAAAGAGACCAATTCGATATTTGGAAATTTTCTGAAACCCTAATTTCACGCATCATTAAGCATGCTATTACCATCAAAATAATACATTTCTTATCACATAAGAACTTTATTAAGGTCTTATGACCGAAATTCATATACTATAAGTCATTAAGTAAGTCAACTCCATCGACTTTCAAAAAGTTGACCGATGTTGATTTTGACTTGATTTAATAATTGAATCAAATTCAATTAATTATGGAAAAATTCCAGAGTCTTATACACATTATAAATATGTCTAATAAAAAATAAATTCTTAGGAATTATTTATTAATAAATAGGAAATAGCCAGCACATCACATGTGTATGACACTTGTCATATTACTTCTAACACTTGTAAAACATTACATCATGCATGCATAAGATAATCACTTTAACAACAAGTGTCATACATCTCATACATTTGGAAACATCTCATCTTGCATGTGCATACATAAAATTTATAAAAACAATTTTTATAAAAATTAATATGGAATTTATAAGCATGCATGTTCATCACATTTCCAGAATTTCCCAGAACTTCATACATGCATTAGGTTGAAAATAAATTCGTAATAAAATGGAAGATGAAATTAAATTGCATTTTCTTTTTATAGAAACATAAAATAACACTTTGTAAACATTTCTGTGAAAGAAAATTAGAAAAAAATTTTCTAGAATTATTACAAAATTTTCAAAATCAGCACATGCGTTCAATTTTCTCAAAATTTCCAGAAACCAACATATGAACAGTTTCGATATTAATTCGAAATAAAATAGCAAATGACATTAAATTGCAAATTCCTTTGATAGAATCATGATATGACATTTTATAAACATTTTTGAGAAAGAAAATATAAAAAATTCTGCAATTTACATGAATTATTCAAAAACAACATGCATGTCAGTCACAATCCAACAAACACTTTGCACATGTTCAATACATCATCTAGTACATGCATAAACTGTCTCTGATACCACTGTTGGGGATGCCGTGTATGCATGCATCACATGCATGAGAATGTAGTAGAAATGTCAGAATCTAGATTTCGAAACCATGACAACCCGGAAAACACAGAATCATACATGCATGCATGGATATGTAAAAGAACGTGAAAGATAAAACTTTTACCTTTTATTTCTCCTCCTTTCTTGTTTCTTCTCCTTGTTTGGGTTGTTACAAACACAAAACCTTCCTTGATGACCCAAAACCACGCAAAGATCAAGAAGAGACAATGTATAGGAGTGATTTGAACACTAAACTAGATGAGTTCTAGTAGATGCTCAAAATGATAGAAGATAGATCAAGACTCTTATTGCATGCACTTTGATTCATGCAACAATTGCATAAATTGCATGAACAATGCTCTTGATACCTCTCTCTCACTGTAAAATTCTTCTAGAGCCCTTATGCTCTCACTTGAGTGTGTAAGAAGTGTTAAGACCCTTGTGCACATAAGCGAAGAACTCACTCATGTACTCATTCGTGCCCTCGGTCACAATCGTGGCCTACTTAAAAACAGGCTCGCCTTTGGTCACGATCGTGGCCTATGGCCTACTTAAAATTAGCCATACACACTATATTTTTCATCAGATCTTTTATGCGTGTGACCTTTAAGTTCCCGGCTATTTTAGGCACTTAAATTAACTCTTAATTCAAGCAAATCATGAAGCGTTTCATGATGCCAATTTGCCAAAATGTAAATGGATTAATACATGAACTCTTTGATAATTAATTATCCAACTTATGAACCTTTCCATAGACAATTACTGTGCAATTCTTCCTTTCACCATACTATACCCACTTGATTCAGAGTATGGGCCATGTGTCAACTCCAACTAGACTAACTATGTCACATCTAGTCTAAGCGATGTTACTTCTTATCCTAGGATCTCATTACTCTATGTGTTATTGAAGACTCTCTTTATAACATATAATTGCTCTAGCCAGAGACTCCTGAGGAATGATCCTGACAAGAGGCTGTGGGTATCATCTCCTTCTATCAGGAGTGATGAATCCTTTATTGGCTACCCAATTACCTTCGAATACAAATAGTTGTACCCAATCACCACCCTAAGAGTGACCTCATCTTGAGGTAACAAGGAATGATATCAAAACACAGGATTCGTATTGAAGAGATCCTTGAGTACCTCAAGTATAAGGATATTTACACCATTAATGTGATGAGATTAATCACTGACATTCGATAGATCACTCGTATGATAATCTCATTACGGTTCATCCGATTTACTTACTACTCTTAGTAAACATCCACATATTAACTCTGAACATCTCATGCTTATAGTTTGTGAGATCCACTACTTGGTCAAATCAAGGAGTATAACATGTGCTAGTTTTTCTGGATTAATAATGTCTTGTCTTATTAATCCTATGGCTGGGGATTATTTAGATAATAACATAATTACATATGATGGGAATCTCATTATCATGATCTCATCATGATTTCCTTTATGCAATGTTTTGTATCATGGACTTCATTAATTTGATTTAAGTTCAATATCAATTCATATATAAACAAATATCAAATTAGTGAAAAATGCCTTTCACTTTATTAATCAAAACAAAGTCAGTAAAAATGTGCTAAAGATGATTGCCTTTAGAGCAGTACTTTAACAACAGCATCATGACCACATTATCTTTTCACTTCTTAATCTTAAAATAATATATTGGTAGTTTATGGAGCCAATTCTATTAAAAAGGAGTGTAATATTATTGTTCTATGATATATTTTAAACTTTTATGATAAATGTTAACCATAAATGGCCTCTTATTTAGCTAATGGTGTCAATACTTTTGCCGTCACCACTATTAAAAACTAGAGTTCTTAAATTGATATAGTTTGACACTTAAGTGTAAGATGTTTACTTACATATACTAATGGTTGATTCTTTTACATCAATAAATCTCCCAACACATTCCTAAAGTACCAATTTTAATAACAAAAGTTTGAGAATGATAAAAAAGTATTAAGACTAGTGTTGTGGTCAAAACATGTTTCTAATCCTGTTAATTCCCCATTTAAAATTTTATTTCTTCAATCAGTCAATCACAAGCTTACCTATAATCGCAAAGTGCTTAATGAACCTTATATGGTACCCCATTTCCTATTAAGCCTCTCAATTTCTTCCCAATATTAGGAGTGTGCTAATTAGATATTTACTCTGTTTTTTAAGGATCAATAAAGAACCTAACTTTAGAAATTATACATCTATGCTATTCAATTTAGATGGCGCCAAAAATGTAATTATTTCCTTTTGGACAAAAATTATTGTTGGTACAAAATATCCAAGGCAATTATAAAATGCTTCACATGATCATCAAATTATTGACTCTATACTATAATATCAATAAAAGAATAAATACAAACTTCTTCAAATATAGCCTAAACTTATCAATCATCAAGCTTTAGAATGTTAAGGATGCATTGGTAAGGCCAAAGGGCATTACAAGGAATTTATATTGACTCTTATGGGTTACAAAAGTTGTTTTAAGGATGTTAAGAAGGTATATTATTATTTAATGGTACCGTGATCTATAGTATAGTTTAGGAAACCATATTGCCCCATGAAACTTATCTAACAACTTTTGAATGATAAAGGTAGGAAACTTATCCTTAATGTTATGCCTATTCAATTCTCTATAGTCTATACAAATCCTTTATTGAGTGTCAGGAGAAGAGGAATTGCTTATATTACAATAAATGATCCCTTTTTATGCAGAAATTTTATTAAACCTTTAATGACTCTTTTATATAAGCTAAAATACCTACAAGGCCTTATATTAATTGTTTATATTGAACAATATGATCATTTATTTTGAGAGGTGACAATTTAGCCATTTAAAAGAATAGAACTAACCTAAGTAAGCATTCTAATTCTAAATGTTATTCCCCAGCTAAAGGACTACTCACTAATAGTGATGATAGTTGATGTTTGATTGAATATTGAATTGGGAACCAACTATCTACTTAAGGTTTAGCAAATAGTTTCTCAAACCTTTTTATAGAAACACACTTAAGATTGCTCATTGGACCCTCTTTCAATAACCTTTATTGTCCCAAATAGTTGAAAACCATAGTTTTTTGTTTCAAAATTACAAAATAACTTATCCAAAATAGAGGGCTACTGGACCCTTAAAACCATATCATAGCCCCAAAGTGGTAATAACAAGGAATTAATGGTGAAACTAATTCCATATGCAAAACAATCAAAGTCTTTATGAAGCTTAAGAAAAGGTAATTTTAACCTTAAAAGCCTTTGATAACTTTAACTTCAACATAATTATACTAGCATTTTGTATTACTAAAACATCTATAAAATTGTGAATATTATCATTACCATTGAAAAATTGTAAAAGATTACCTTTACAATAACTTAGCACTCTCATTTGTTTGTAATCCCTTATGTTAATCCTAGACATAGCTAACAAAGATAACGTATGTTGTTCCCGAGCAGGTGCTTTTCGTTTACTATTATCATCTCTTTCAAATATTTCATCCTCCTCATCTTCTCAACAAATTCTATTATTCATGCTTACACTTATTCCTAGTAACATATTAGTCCTCGCACCAAAAAAAAAATTCGTTAACCCTCTTATATTTTATTTTGGATAGGCTTAAGGTTATACATTTTAGTTAGAAGTAAAAGTGGAAAAAATAGACCCAATAGAGATAGTGATTCAACATTTTCTTGAATAAGAGGTAACATTAATGTAATACTCGATTGGTTAAACAATTTAACATCACTTTTAATAGAAGAGTAACAAACATAGGTAACTAACTTATGTTTCCAATCAAGCACATATGCTTGTTAAAGAGATTTTAGGTTCATAAGCTTCAAAAGGAGCTTTATCTTTAGTTTTAATACCTTTAAGAAAAATTCTATCAAATATGATTTAAAGATTTGTAGTTTGTTTGAGTACATGTCAAATAGTATATCATATTTTTAGTTTGTTTCATTAAATTTTCCTATTGGATCGTTAAATTCATCCTCCTTGAACATCTAGTTTATTGTGATTATATAGCCACCCTAAGATGGCTCCTCCATTTAACTAGTTCTTTAAGAAGAGTTAAAGGAATTTAGCTATAACACCTGCAAGTGTATCATTGTAATCTACAATTTCATTTTATTAAAGAAGTCATTTTATTAATTACTTGATTATGTTATCATCTAGTTAGTTTCCTATTTGGTTTTATAATAATTTAAATTGACAACAAATCCTGTAGAATAAGGAAACTATCTAGACTATGAATATTGATTATAATCTTGCATAGTAAGGTAACTATCAAGAATATTTAATTGACTATTGATTACATAATCTCACCTTGCATTTCAACATTTCTCTCTCATCTTTATTCAATAGAATCAAACCATTTTTTTCAATTTTTACATGGTATTAAAGCCACCTTGTTGACCTATTTCTTTCCCCTTTTTTTGGCAATTTTCTAATATTTTTTCAACTATAATTATTTTAATAAAACTTGTTTTGGTATTTATACCACAACTCAAAATATCTAAGAACCATATATTACTTCCATTATTTCCTCTAATAATTAATGAAAATAACCCACTACTCCTTATAATGATCAACCTATATCATGTCCATATATTGGATATTGCTAAGGATGTGGTATTCAATGGCAAACTATTAAGCGATGCTCCATTTTTTAAGTTTTAGCTACCTAATCCTATTAACTCTATTAGTAACACATTCATAAGCTTTATATAACTCTTCAAGGTAATCGCATACACATTATGCCTCTTGTGAGATCACTGACACCCTCATAGGGTTACTCAATAGTGGGGCATCATGTCATATCATTTTAAACTCAGATAATATTTCGCTTTATATTCATTATGTAGGTTTTAATGATGTTATGTGGATATGGCTTAGATCTTCATTTTACCCATACTGAATCTAAGCATAGAGGCAATCATTTTGATAGGAAAAACTAAAGATGACATCTATAAGTGGCTATATCCTCTCCAAAATTGTCTTCTATGCTCATTTTCTCTTCTAGCATCAATACCATTTCATCTAAATGGCAAAATAGTTTAGGAAATCCATCCTCTTATATTCTTCAACATATCATGTCCATATTTTCTTTACTATATTTTATGTCTCAAAACTCTCATTGTAATATGTGCTTATGCATTAAAAGTCATAAGCTTTCCTTTTTCTATATCTACAATTGTTTTATCTCACCTTTTTCAAATCATATTTTTCTGATGTCTAGACCTCTTCCATTACTTAGTTAATGATTTCAAGTATTATTTCACTTTCATTAATCATTTTACACATTGTGTATGGTATTACCTCTTAAACAATAGATCTCATATTTATGATATTTTTCTATGTTTCAGAGAATGAGTAGAAAATTATTTCAAACATTCCATTATTACTCTTTACTTTGATAATGGTGGGGAATTTTAAATGTTAGATCACCTTTTATCTCTTCACGACATTTCTCATCTTCCCTCTCCTCTACACACACCTGAACTTCTTGGTTTCTTCAAATGTTGACATCAACATATTGATGAAACTAATCTTTTTCTACTCACTCATGCCTTACTTCCACTCATATACTGGAATAATGCTTTTGCATAGATTGTGTATCTCATTAATCACATGCCTAAGCCAACACTTTCTTTTTCCTCTCTATATGATTCCCTTTTCTACCAAACTACACAAGGTTTTGTATTTATACTACTAATGGCTTTGTCCTTATTCTAGTCACAAAATTGAGTCTCAATCTCTTCTCTTTGCATTTGTTGGATGCTCACTAACCCAAAGTGCATATCTCTATTTCAATCTTATATTTTAGTTATAAATGCAACAGGTTATAGTTGATTATCATTTCATTAGGGATCAAATGGAGCTTTACGTTTCACTTATATGTCCTCAGATAATCAATCAGTCGATGTATTGATCAAGCTTTTTTTGGAAACTCATTTTCAACTTTTTATGACTAATATTAGACCCTCTATATGAGCTTTATCTCAGAGGGGCATATTAAAAGAATCAATTCATTAATTATTTGATTATATAATTATTTAACAAGTTTCTTATTCAAATTTATAAATACTTAAATTGACAAAAAATGTTGAAATCCAAAATAATTATTTAAATTTAGAATATTTGATTAACTACATAATCTCAAAAAGTGTACACTTTTATAGTATACCCTATTTTATTCAATAGAATTAAACTATTATTTTTGATTTAAAGAGCAAAAGTTATATACTTTTATAGTATACCTTATTTTTATTCACTAGAATCAAACATTATATTTTTTATTTAAAGAGTTTTCCCTGCTTAGTTGCAACTCCTTTTATCATCCTATAACTATGGTGATTTGAATATTAATTTCAATAAGAATTACAAGGAGATTGCACTCCTAATAACAACAGGCAAGGTTGAATGGATATGAACCCCAAGGGGGTTTTTTAAAACCTAGTTTTCGGTTGAGGGTGAGGCATACAACGTGGACTATGAATTACAATCCTCTCCTTGAAGGTAGTGGAGGAAAAAGGGCAATAGGATGGGATGCCAATATTCAATTATGAGGGAGTACAATCCACCAAAAAGAATTGCTTAACTAGATAAATCCAATTTTGAACTCAAGCCACCTTGCATAAGCATATGAGGTTGTGTATGGATACGCTTCAGAGTGATTCAATAGTTATCTCTTGGCATTTGTTGGGTTGAGATTAAAGTTTGTGAGAAACATGTATTACTAAAACATCTCTCTTAATTTACTCATCTTCTTGCGTTGCTTTACTTATGTTCCTTATAATTTCATTTGATCTTCATGCATTTCCTTATGACTTGATTTCTAAATAACTCTTCCATTATACCAATATCATTTCCTTTAGTATCATTTGCCATTGTAATACTTGGAAAATTAAAAAAAATATTTTTATATCTCTCTCTCTTTCTTCAACTTTCCATTTCTTTTCTTTCAGTCTCTTTCAGTTCTCTTCATCATTTTCTCGAGCAACATACTACTAGCCACTAGTCAATCATTCCACACAATGGAAAAACACTAGTAATAATATATCACAAATAATGGCCCCAACACTGCTCCAAGAAAAATACCGAAATCAGAAACCATACTGGCTAAAACACTAATAATAAATCCAATGAATGCTCCAACTGTAAGAGCATTTAAAGTTATATTATGAAGAGTCCCAAAGCACGTATATGTAAAAATATGTAGTCAAGTGTTTATTGACAGCATATCTAGTTATTGACAGCATATCTAGGACTTAAGCTATTGGGAAGTTTTAAACAAGAAAAAGGGAATTACAATAATATAAGAAAGTGCAGTAAGCTATAAAAAGCAGAACTAATTTTTGACAGTGGAAAAATAGAGGAAATGCAAAGAAATTTTGCTAACATTATTCAACATCTGAAAGGGCTTATCACTTTTGCTAATATTATTCAACATTTGAAAGGGCTTATTTATAGGCTTACAAGAAACTGAAAAAACCTAAATTTTCTCAACTACAACCAAATTTATTGACACTATATTTGACTAATTAAAACCATAAAAACATGGAATATAAATTTGGAACTTCAAGGACTCAGTCAAGTTGAAAAATAAAAAAAATGTTAATTTAAATCAACCATCAACACTCCCCTTTGATTCAAAATTGTAAACACCAAATAGTGATCTAATGTAATATCCTAGTTCGATTATTGTACTGTACACTATGTTGCACACGAATTTTATAAAATATGTTCTATTTATGGTACACTAGACTAATTTAAGTGTTTAAATGTATTATTGAGGTTATAACGGAGATCACGGATATACCAAAGACGATTCTGGACTCGACCAAAAATTTCTTAAAAAATTTCTAAAAACTATGAAAAACTACAGAATGAGTCCGAACGAGCTTTAAAGGCCCGAAATGTGCTTTGGAGTTTTAGGTAACACTTTTGGATGAAATCCAGATGATTTTGGTGACATTCAGTGATTTCTGGATTCAATCGAAAATTCTTCTGAGCAACTGAAAAGTTACCGAATAATTTCGAAATACAATGAAAAGCTCCAAAATTAGGATTGTAGTTCCTAGAAACTGAAATAGTTCAAAACGGTACTTGTTTGAATAAAATTCGGGTAATCTAAAATTACTAGACTAAAATGCCCTTTTTGGAAAATAACGAGTATTGATTATTTTAAACCCATTTGAAAAAAATTTAAGCATCCAATCAATAAGAACTGTCCCTAATGAGCGTATTTCATGGTCAATTTGAAGTTAAGATGGTTATGGAATGTTTTCAGAATTTAATTCGGTTAGTTGATAAATTAAATTCAATAAAGGACAATTTTGTCTTTTTACATGTCATTGAAGGGCAATTTGGTCTTTTTGTACAAAATGGTGTAAGTGGATTAGTGAGTCACACCTAATGACCAATTAGAAGCTTTCTTAAGGGTTAAGCACTATTAATTGAATGGTGATCAATCATTAAAAAAATGGCCAATTAGAAGATACCATATGTAATGCATTAAAGGATATTAATGGAGTAAAGTAAGACCAATTGCTTCCTTCTTTCAACATATACGTGAGAGTGAAACAAAAGAAGAAAAAGAAGAGAAGAAAGAGATAAGTTTTGGCCAAGGAAAGAAGGAGGGTGCAGTTGATTTTTGATGGGTTTTGGAGCATGAATTGAAGAGAGCTTGATCAAAATTAAGTGTTCTTCAATTGTCCAAAAGATTGAAACAAAGTGGTAAGTTTCCTAACATAAATTTCTAGTTTTGGGGCTTTTGAGTGGGATAGATTCATGTAAGATAAATGATGATTTTTGAATTTCCATAGAGTAGATAATAAGTTTGAAAGCATTTAAGGGTTGAATATGACAAGAGAAAGAGTTATGTTTAGTGAAATTTTGTCATTGATTCTCGGACCACTTGAACCATCCCTATCATTTTGACCACAACTCGATCTACAGACCTCCAAATTGGGTGATTCAAATTGGTACTGAAACCTAAGACATATTACTAAAAATATCTAGAAGATACCTAGACCTAATTTAGGATGAATTATATTGAAATTTGAGATCAAAAGTAGTAACCTGATACTGCCCCTGTGTTGAAACAACTTGTGATATTTGGTACATTTTTCATGACTTAGAATTTGAAATGACATGATTTTTGATGATATAGAAACTATATACATAGGGGAACAAATGTATAGAAGATTTAAAAACCTAAATTGAATGTTTACTATATGAAAATTAAGGAATAAATGGAGGTATGGATTCCGAGCATAGGTCATAACCTTGGCTCATCGTGCATGATCATGATATGGTGAATTAAATTAGGTGAGATTGTGTTTTGGAGAAATTAGTAAGTTATAATGGGTAAAATATGATATTTAAGTGACTTTTGAAGTTATATTTGTAAACAAAAACCAATAGGTTAGCTTATGGAAGTAAGCAGAAATACGATTAGCGTACCTGGTACATGATTAGATACAAATCTCAAATTTGATTAAATTGAATATATAGTTTTAATGCCTTATTTCCTAATTTGGAAATAAATGCCTAAGAAAAATATGCTTTATGTAGGTAAAGAAGAGGCACAGAACACATGCGTGTGCTTAGAGATAAGTTCGCAAAATAGTCAGTGTATTTTAACTGTTTTATATGACTTAATTTTTTGTAAAAGAATTGATGACATGTGAGTGTATTTTAACTGTTTTATATGACTTAATTCTTTGTAAAAGAATTGATGAAATGTGAGTGTTCTTTAAATTGAGTTTATGCAAATGGTTTTCATTTGATCATGAAATGAATATTTATACTGAGTTTTATGTAAATGATATTTTACAAGTGAATATTGCTAGCAGAAGTATATGCTTTAGTAATATATGAGTTTTAAATTGAAAGTTAAATTTGATATGATTGGAAGTTACATTGAAATAATTCAATTATGATTCCTCTTATACTTAATTTAGAAAATAAGATGAGTTGTAAATGTAAGAGTTGCTTTTGCCTATGGTACATTACTAGGCTTTATACATGTTATTATATCGGTATATTTATAATGGTTAACCTATTACGGGTAAGCGATGTAGAACCAGCTTCGTAAATAGTAGTTAACTAGTCACGGGTAAGTGATGTAGAACCAGCTTCGTGACTTGTTATAGGTAAGTGATGCAGAACTAGCTCCGTAAATAGTGGTTAACCAGTCACGGGTAAACGATGTAGAACCAGCTCTGTAACTTTAGTCCTATTGTACTATATGGTAAAGAAACTAGTGGTGGGCTCCATTGAGTAAGAAAAGTCATGTAATAATAATGTCGCCACTACTTATTTTTAAAAGTGTTTTGAGAGATACCATATAGTACTGATTCTAGTGGTTGGCTTATTTGTAGTATAAAATTTTTTAGAAAACTTATTGTCACCATTGTTTATTGATTAACGAAAAAGGAAAAAGGAAAATCTTATATTATGAGTTTAATTTCAAAAAGGCATTTTGAAATAGTAATTTCAAAAAAATGAAATTGTGTTTTATGCATGCTATTGGATTACCAGATTTTATAATGCATGAGTGAATTGTTGTGACAATTATTTTACTATGAGCTTTATGATTGTATGAGAATATTTCAATTATGTTGTTATAAAAATTTAACTTTTAGTAAACTGACTACACTCACCGAGCTCGTTTAGCTCACCCTTATTTTTATGTTTTTAAACAAACCACCCCAGGTATGCGTATAGATATTGCAGTACTTGGGACTCTGCCATAGGATTAGTTATATCGTCGGGTGCTGTTGTGTTTGTCTTATCTTTCTTATGTATGTGTTTAATTGAAATTGGCTTAGTTGCTTTTATATATATTGTAAAGTATTTTTGGAAAAGGTTTAAAAGTGTGACCCTGTAAACATCTTTGGGATTGTAAATCTCTTTTCCTTAATGAACTATGAGGGCTTTGATCCTCAATGATGTTTTTAAAATGTTAAGAATTGTATGTTTGTGATTGCTTGTGATGTGGACCTGAGGTTCCAATTCAGAAGTTGAGATGGTATATGAAACATTAGAATTGTTTTAAAATGTGTTATGCAAGTTTTTGAAAATTTTGGGAAATCAAAATACAGTCATTGTGCTACAAAATTTTCATTAAAATGATAGAAAAAAATTTCCCACTATTTTCTATGCTTTTAATTATTAAAATATAAAAGTTTTTAACTAGTTGTACGACTTGGCTTTGTGGGAACTCTTCGGTTGAGTTAGATATTAATTAGAGGGCTACTATGGGGTCATCGGGAGGGCTCCACTCAAGTTCTGAAAGGGGAACTCCAGGTTAGGTTCTTTCATCTGAAACAAACATACTTTTGAGTTGAGAGAGCTTTTGTAAATATATCTGCAATTTGTTTAAGAGTGATGCAAAACTTCAAAGTTATTGAACCATCTACAACCAAATCTCTTATAAAATGAAATCGAATGTCAATATGTTTTATTCTTTCATATAATGCTGGATTTTTTATTATTACAATAACTGATTTATTATCACAGTAAATTTCAGTTGCCTCCTTTTGTTCTTGATTTATGTTAGCAAGTAACCATCTAAGACATATTGATTAACAAGCTGAAGAAGTGGCAGCCATATATTCTGCCTTTGAAGTGGAAAGTGTTGTAGCTATTTGCTTCTTTAAACTCCATATAATTTCTCTTAACCCAAAACTAAACACATTGCCTGAATTAATTCTTCTATCATCTAAAGAACATGCCCAATCACTATCAGTGAAGCCCATTAACTTAAAATCAGAAAGATTACAATACCAAATTCCATAATCTGTTGTTCCAACTATATAACACAAAATCCTTTTAGCAGCTCCAAAATGTTGTTTTGTTAGATTATTCATAAACCTATAGACTACACCAATAAAAAATGCAATATTGAGAAAAGTATGAGTTAAATAAATCAGATCACTGACCAAACTTCTGAAACTCCTCACATCTACTTTTTTTTATATTGATAAGATGTTATCTTGATATATTAATTGATATTATCTCCTTTTTTGGATTTGTTTTGGTACTTAACTATTAAAATTAATGTTTGTTTTGTTTTAGGAGATGAAAAGTGGAGATTGCATCAAATTAGGACATTATTGATGATAATCACGAATTTTGGATGAAGTGAAGAGATTGTTGCAATGGATAAGACTGATCAATTGAAGAGTTGGAGTTTAACTTGGAAACCACTTTCTATCCTTATCATGTAATATTTTGAATGAATTTGTTTTAGATAGACATCTTTGCAAGGTAAAATTAAATTAGGATTAGATCAGGAAAACCCTATAAAAGGGACGTTCCTCATAACAGAATGAATAGTTCTCTCTTTACTTTTTCTCTATTATTTGTCTTTCTTTTATTTTTGTTATTGAAGAAAAAGACATGTGTGGCTAAACTCAAATGTTCTAATTCAAGAGGATTCGAGACTCTATTTGTAACCTTGTGAGGTTTTATTCTTAACTTTTATCCATGTTTTAATTCAAGTATTTCTTATTTTGATTTCTTATATTTGATAAATGATTAATATTGATTAACTTAACAATTTAATTTAGTGTTAATTATTCTATTTCTATTCATGAGTTCAATGATCTGTAATTGTCACGAAGGATTGGTACAAGTAGCAAACATGTTATTTATGAAATTGCATGTTTAACTTATGATAAACAAGAAAACTAAATTGAATAGTTGCAGCTATCTCGACTATTTGATTTAGGGTTTAGTCTTTTTCACTGAACTTATTGCTATTATTTATTTGATATGGAATGCTATTAAAATCAGTCAATGGATGGTAAGTTTTGGTTTAGATGCTAGGTTTGAACCAATTAATTTAGGAAATTTTGAGACTTGTTCCAACTATCCCAATATGTTTCGGACTAACTTCTTAAATGGTGAAATAATTCTTTTTAAACCAATGATCAATGTTATAACTAGATGAGATCTTTCACTTGAATCGGAGTTGCATATTCTTAAATTTATCCCTTTTATATTTAGTTAATTTATTTTTATTCCTTTTAATTAATTAATTAATCCAAATCCCCTAGGGATGTCAATAGACTGGGTCAGGTCGGGCCATGGATGGATGGTCCACTGGTGAGCCCGTGGTCCAACCACGACCCATCCTTTATTTTTTAAAAAAATTTACAAAACGACGTCTTTTTTTTGTTTCGATCAGGCCACGGCCTGACTTCAGCCCGTGGCCTAGTCAGGTCGAATCATTTTGGCTCGTGGCCTGATCACCCCGGCCTAAAATTGTCATCCCTAAATCTGCCATTTTATTTTGTTACTTAAAATTAGGAAACTAGTGTTTAGTTCTCTAGGGATTCGACCTAGTTCCACTACAACTACAAGGAGTATGAAGAATCATAATTATTTTGGGGGTTTCAATAACCTGGCCAAAATTTGGCGTCATTGTTAGGGAACTATTTCAATTTTCTTAATTTCTTTGTGTTGTTTTACATTTACGGCTAATCTTTTTTCTTGTATGATTCGTGCTTCTCAAATAGGTGAATTACAGTATAATCTAGAAATTGAGAAGACAATTTGTAGTTTGAGAACAAAGACTAAGCAAGGAAGCAGTCATTCACTTTCAGAAGTAAAAGTTAAAATAGATCTAAAAATTGGTGAAGACTCTAATTTTCAAGAAGAGGACAAAATGATGGCAAATCTCAAACCTAGAACGTTGAGGGAGTTAGCGGCACCGAATTTGAATCAACAACCCTTATGCATACAATTTTCATATGTTAAGGTATATTTCAAATTAAAATCTAGTTTGATTCATTTACTGCCTATTTCTTGTGGTCTTATAGGTGAAGATCCATATAAACACCTAAAGGAATTTCATGTTGTCTAATTTGGAATGAAACCATAAGGGGTGATAAAAGAGCAAATTAATCTCAGGGCCTTTCCGTTTTTATTAAAAGATAAGGCAAAATATTGACTATATTATCTTCTGCCTGGCTCAGTGAAAACATGGAATGAAATGGAGAGATGTTTTCGGAGAAGTTCTTTCCTACATTAAGAGTAATGAATATAAGAAAGGAGCTATATCGGATAAGACAAATTACTGGAGAAACATTATATGAATATTGGGAAAGGATTAAGGAGTTATGTGTTAACTATCTATATCATCAGATTCTTGATCAACTTTTCATTCAGTATTTTTGTGAAGGACTATTACCAATGGATCAACGTATGGTCGATGCAGCTAGTGCATAAGCTTTAGTAAATAAAAAACCCGATGCAGCCAGATAATTGATATCAATTATGGATAAAAACTCTTAACAGTTTGGGAAGAAGATGGATGGAGTTGTTAAGCATCTGAATAATGTAAGTAATATGCACCTTAAGGATAAAATTTCATATTTAAGTACTCTAGTTCATCAAATGGTTATAGGTTAATTGCAATCGACAAGAGTGCTCTTTCTCTGAACATCCTACAGATATGTTCTTTAATTTGAAAAAAGATTCCCTTCAAGAATATAATGCAATAGGGGACTTTCCTAGTCAACCTCAACGAAAATATAACCCATATTCCAATTACTATAATCTGGGATGAAGGGACCACCCAAACTTATGCTATGGAAATCAAGGAGGCAACAATGATATCAACCTAACAATTTTAAACATCATGAAGCCCCTACATATGCTCAACCTCAATCTTCGAATTCAGGTATGTCTTTAGGAAATTGTTAAGGCACTTGCTAATAATACTTAACAATTTAAACATGAAACAAGAGCAAGCCTTCAAAACTTAGGAAATCAGATCACTCAATTAGCTACCTCTATAAGCAAATTGGAAGCGCAAGCATCAAGAAAATTACCTTCCCAAATAGTGGTGAATCCTAAAGGAGAATGAGAGTATAATAACTCGAAAAAGTGGTAAGGAAATTCAATCTGGAACTTTTATACCAATGGAGGTAGAAAAGCATGATGATGGAGAAAAAAAGGAAGAACTTCCAACTCAAAAATCAATAAAGGTTAAAAAAAATATCTTCATCAATATCAATTAATGCACATATACCTCATTTTCCTAGTAGGTTAGCTAAACCAAAAGAAGATGAACATGAAAGAGAGATCCCAGGAACCTTCAAAAAGGTGGAAATCAATACACCACTTCTTGAAGCCATAAAGCAAGTTTCAAAATATGCAAATTTCTTAAAAGATTTGTGAACAAATAAAAAGAAGTTGAGGGACAAGTAAAGAATAATTTTAGTTAAGAATGTATCAATTGTGATAAATAGAAAATTACCAGAAAATGCAAAGATCCAGGTATGATTACACTTCCATGTGTTATTGTTAATAAGAAAACTGAGAGAGCCATACTAGACTTAGGTGCATCCACTAATTTCATGATATAATCAATTTTCTCGAGCTTTAAATCTGAATTATTTGTAAGAAATTAATGTGATTATTCAACTAGATTATTGTTTGCATGTGCATCTTATTAATGTTATAGAAGATGTTTTTCTCCAAGTTAACAGTTTGGTAGTTCTAGTGGATTTTTGTTCGCTCAATGTTATATGCTCTAAGTTTCAATATTTTTAACCTTGGTAATTACCACAAGCGCAAGGGTCGTTCGCGTAGTACCTAAGGTGTCGATCCCACGAGGAAGATAACTAGTCCTAAATTCTAACGGCAACTAAGTTTGCAAAACCTAATTAAACAACTATTGCAGTAATTAAAACTAATCGCGAATCAAATATGAGAATTTAAATCACCAAAAGAACAAGCAGAAGCAACTCACACAAATAAACCGAATTTCAACCTAGAAGTGACCAATTGAGAGAAAGGGAGAATTTATTCAAAATTAAAGAAAATCTATCCAATTATGAATTCCGATTTAATGGGCCTAGACGGTCCTAGGGTGAATTACTCTCTCTCGAGTTATAATTCTTAGCCCTAATTAATATTCCCTAATTCAAATTATGGAAATTACGATCTCTCGATCTGCAATTTGTCCAAAACTTAAAATAGTTCTAAAGCTATCTATTAACCTATTGGGAATCTGTGCTCGATCTCTCGTTACAAGACATGACCAGTTTGATTCAATTCTCTACCTATCGATTTACCTAACTCACGTTAACCTGAATAGATGATTTTTACCAGCTCACCTCTTAGTTTATTGCCCAGTTATGAAGAATCAAATTAAATCACAATAAATCGAAATAAAACACAATCAAAACAATTCACAATAAATCAAAATAAAACACAATCAAAACAATCTTATTAATCTCAAGAATAAATCAACCTGAAGTTGAGTTTAGACAAGCATCAACACTCTACAAAAATATTTCTAATCAATCTCCAAAATTCCATACATCAATGAAATCGAAATAATAATTAGAATATACTTTTGGAATGGATCTCGTAGTCGCAACTGCGGGAAACCACCTGTTCCAGGAAGTATGTCACGTCAAGCGTGTCTCTATGCCTCTCTTCCTTCGTCTCCTTCCTCAATCGATTGATCTCTAACTAGGTTTTCACTCGGATTTTTGGCAAAGTCTCTCTCTTTTATAACTCTTAGGTCTCTAATCTCATGTCACATCATATTATATTTATATCTTCGGGGCTCTAGGTCAAAGTCGGGGTCGAAATGGTCAAAAAATTGGTCTGAAACTTGAGTTTTTCTGTTGGCCCGATGCAGTGTACGATCGTGGCCTATTTTTTTTCCTTTCGGTCACGATCGTAGCCCATAGTGCATGATCGTGCCCTGAATTGACGCTCTCTGTCACGATCGTGGCCTAGAGTGCATGATCGTGGCCTGGCTGGTTCTGGTTCTTTCTCTTTTGTTATGATCGTGGCCTGTGCTTTTTGGCCCGAAAACTCTTTGACTCTTCCCGTTCTTCCCTGTTTACACTGCAACACTAGCATACATATCAAGGTACCTCAAAAATATACAATTTAAGCTCAAATGTTCAAACTGACCCATAAAAACACTTAAACAAAAAAAACTAACCAAATCAAACTCTAAATGCATACTAAACACTTGAAATGACATTAAAATACTTATCAAATCTAACCCTAAACTACAATGCAAATTGCAACTATCAATTTTTACATTTTGAAAATGGATGGAGACAATGTTGAATATTTAGCATCAATTTTGTTGGGTAGGCCATTTATGAAGATGGATAAGAAGAAAATATATATGGATGAGGGTACTCTTTTCGTTGAGTTTAATGAGGAGATTGTAAAGTTCAATATTTTTAAAGCACTCGAATGATTTTCAATTCATTTATCGTATGAATATTTTGGATTCATTTGTGTAGGATATGTTTAAAAAAGAAAGTGTTGAATATGAGATGGAGTTTAAAGCTAAATCGAAAGTGAACAAGTAAGTTGATGAAACTTGCAAAGTTATAGAATCTCTATCAGCAAGGCTAATAGATTCAGAAACTTTGAATAATGAACTTACTATAACTCATACGAAATTCTTACCTTCTGTTTTGCAAGCTCCAAAAATGGAATTGAAGGTGTTACCTATTCGCCTAAAGTATGTCTATTTAGGTGATGGAAAGTCATTACCTACAATCATTTCAAAATGGTTAACTATAGAGCAAGAGGAAGGGCTAGTAGCACTACTTAAGGAGTATAAAACTGCAATTATGTAGAAGTTGGAGAGAAAAAATCCACATCGAGCATAACAACATTAAGCAATTGCAATTTTCGAGAGGCAATCCAAAATATTATAGTTTTATTGATTTTTTTTACTTATATACATTTTGTATTTCCAAAATACTAAATCTTATAAGGCGAGATCACGCCTTATGTAATTTAGTGTTCTGGATTGAAGACCTCAAACTTTCAAATTACTAAATCTTATAAGGAGATATCTCGCCTTATGTAATTTAGTGTTATCAAATTCCATACTAATAAATCTCATAAGGCGTGATCTCGCCTTATATGATTGTGTTTTGGATTGGAACCCTAAAGGTCTCTTATAAATTATTTTTAAATTTTTAAAATTTTAAAAATTAATACTTTCTCATTTAATTATTTAATTTCTTTATTTACTTAAATATTTTTATTTAACAATTTTTTATTTACTTATTAAAAAACCCTAATGTCTGTGTTTTTCTCTTTTGGTAGACCAAAACACCGACCTCTGGACATACGCAATGCACTCCACCTGCTTGTTTCTTAAGGAAAAATCAAATCCAAACCTTTATCATAAAACAATGCACCACTAGCTCCCTCACAAAACAACGAAGAACTCACCAACCCTCCACTCACCCACGCCACATCTCAGCACAACACAGAACATCACTTAGTCGCACCACCTCTCACCCACCAGTGCAGCAAAGCCACACCCTTCAAACGAAGTCAATGGAGTTCCATCTTATACAACACATCAGCCACGCCACAACACACACCTAGCACAACACTCAAGCAATTTCAATCTTTACATACCAGGAACCCTCTACACAATAATGTCCTCACCATGTAGTAGCAATACAATCCGCACCAAATACATCCACACCCATAATGCAAACATAAAGCTACCTATCCAGTCTATAAACCAACGCACACCCCAAGCTGCCTTCACACTCCTACTAGTGATTTATTTTTTATTAAATTCTTTTATTTTCTTTTTAGTTCAAACTTAATTACTATTAATTTTTTAAATATTTTTCAAAGTAGATTTTGTTTATCTTATTAAGTATTATGGGACATTATAAAGTTAACAACAAGACCGTAGAAAATGGAAAATTTCTGGTAAATGTTACTTTACACTGTCAATCAACATAATGAAAGCATAGTGATGTTCGATTAACTTTTTATCTTCCAACTCCACCGATCCGACAGGACTATAACTCTTAGCTGGATAGATTGGAATGTAAAATTTCAAAAATGGAGAAAAATTTGGATACTCTACTTCATTTCATAGGGGCCATCCCTCCATATGCTCCAATACTATAGTACACATCCTTTCGGATGCTCACACCTCATGAGAGTTCTCTATTATGTATTTTATTTCTCTGATTAATTTTTTTGAGATGTGAGTACCTTATGCATACATTAGGGATAATGTATGATTTAGGTGTGGGAGATCAAGTGTTTATATTATGATGAACGTTGTGATTTGTGCTTGGACTCATAATACTATGATTTATATATTGATTATTCCTCATGATAGGCTTATAATTTTATGATTGTTGTTCATAAATAATCCTTAAGTTAGGATATATTTTCAGTTTAAGATCTAATGTATGAGAGAGACAAGCATGATTAGTGTTTTCATTAAATTATTTCAAGTATCTTATTGGTTTTGTTGAATGAAATTGTGCAAGACTTGATGCATTTTGACACTTACGTGAGCTTTGAGCCTAAGAACACTCATCACATTTATGTTCATGCATTTTTTTGTGTTATCAATCATAGATTGTTTATGCTAGAACTTGCTTTTGAATATGTGTTGAGACCACATTTTTTATGAATTTTTATATAAAGATGATGAGGGCATTTAGGATAACCATTTTTGATCTAAACAAGCCTACCTTACTTTTTATCCCTAGAAAACAAGTTGAGCCTTATCCTTTCTTTTCTTGCATAATAACCTTGTTACAGGCCAAATTTATCCTTTTTATCGTTAATATCTTTAATAATTTTGAACCCTAAATTGAAAGAATTGTATTGAGCTTATTTGCAAAGGATTTTGAATATTTTCATAAAAATTAAATTAATTGATTCAATTTGCATGATTTTGATTTTTCATATTTTTCTACATTGGGGGAAAAAACTCATTTTGATATTTTATTCCAAAAAAAGAGAAAAAAAAAGAGAGAAAAAAGTGATTGAAAGGGGTGTTATTTGAATCAGAAGAATTTTCGATTGATTTAAGTTGAAACTTGTGTGAATAAGTTTGTATGATTTCCTCCAATTTACTTAACCCAAAAGGCTTCTTTTTGTGATAACTTACTTAGGACAAGTTACAACCCTTACAAAGTTCCTTTGATTTATACATTAAGTTCATTTTTGTTAAGTGGTGGAGATATGATTCTTAAGCAAGCTTATGGAAAAAACTCACTATGTTTTGATTTGAGAGCTTAATGAACCCCGGACACTTTGAGTGTATAGAGTGAAATCCTTGAGAAGGTCTCAAGTCTTGTTTCATTTGATTTTGATGGAATTGATGAGATGCTATGTTTTAACAATGTGTCCTATGAGTTCATATTCTCTCGATTGTTATTTTATCTTAAACCTTCAATGTGAATTAGCTTTTGGATATTTCTGGATAACATAAGAGGAGATGAGAGGTTGTTATGAAGGTAATTGATGTATTGAATTGATGTATGCTTGAGGACAAGAAAAATTCTGGTGTGGGGGAATTTGATAAGATGTTATCTTGATAAATTAATTGATATTATCTCCTTTGTTTTAGATTTATTTTGGTGATTAAATATTAAAATTAATGTTTTTTATTTTAGGAGATGAAAAGTTGAGATTGCATCAAATTGGGACATTATTGATGATAATCATGAATTTTGGATGAAGTGAAAAGATTGTTGCAGTGGATAAGATTGACCACTTGAAGAGTTGGAGTTTAACTGAGAAACTTCTTTCTTTCCCTATCATGTAGGAATTTGAATTTGAATTTTTTTTTAGATGGACATCTTTACAAGGTAGAATTAGATTATGATTAGATCAGGAAAACCCTATAAAAGGGACGTTCCTCACATCAGAATGAATAGTTCTCTTCTTACTTTTCTGTCAATTCTTTGTCTTTCTTTTATTTTTGTTATTGGTGTAAAAGTCATGTGTAGCTAAACTTAATTGTTCTGATTCAAAGGGATTCGAGACTCTAGTTGTAACCTTGTGGGGTTTTGTTATTAACTTTTATTCATGTTTTAATTCAAGTATTTCTTGTTTTGACTTCTTATATATGATGAATAATTAATATTGATTAATCTGACAATTTAATTTAATGTTGATTATTCTATTGTTATACATTAGTTTAATGATCTGTAATTGTCATGAAGGATTGGTACAAGAAGCAAATAGGTTATTTATGAAATTGCATATTTAACTTATGATAAACAAGAAAACTAAATTGAATAGTTCCAACTATCTCGATTATTTAATTTAGGGTAGTCTTTTTCACTAAGGTTATTGCTATTATTTATTTGATATGGAATGCTATCACACCCTAACTAATGGATGGTGAGTTTTGGTTTGGATGCTAAGTTTGAACTAATTAATTTAGGAAAATTTGAGACTTGTTATGAGTATAATATGTTTTGTACTAGTTGCTTGAATTATAAAAATTATTGTTTTTAAACCAATGATTAATGTTACGATTAAATGAGATCTTTCCCTTGAATTGAAGTTGTGTATTCTTGAATTTATCCCTTTTATATTCAATTAATTTATTTTGATTCCTTTTAATTAATTAATTAATTAATCTCCCCTATTTTATTTTATTACTTGAAATTAAGAAACTAGTGTTTAGTTATCTAGGGATTTGACCTAGTTCCACAACTACTACAAAAAATTTGGAGAATCAAGATTATTTTAGGGGTTTCGACAACTTGACCATGTACCATCTTCAAGCTATAGCTTTTTATTAACATTCATTGATGTGATTGATTTGTTACAATTGAACAAGTTGAAACATTGTGAGAAGGTCTTCTGCATATTGTCTTTGAGAGATAAACACACCATCTTCTTCTTGCTTAATTTTTAATCCAAGAAAATAGTGTAGTAGGCCTAAGTTTGTTATCCCAAACATTTTCATCATGCTCATTTTCAATTCAACAATAAGAGAGTGAGATGAGCCCATGTAAATTATATCATCAACATAAAGGAAAACTGGTAGCAAATTATCACTACCTTCCTTCTTTAAATACTAAGTAGGCTTATTATCACTTCTTTCAAATCTAATTTGTTGAAAAAATGAGTCAATTTTACCGTACCATGATCGTGGAGCTTGCTTTAAACCATATAATGTCTTTTTTAGCTTATACACCATGTCTTCCATGCCTTGAATAAAAAGACCTTCTTGTTGAGTGACGTAAACTTCATCTTCTAACTCTCCATTCAAAAATGCATACTTGGCGTTAAGCTGAAACATGGGCCAACTTAATTGTATAGCCAAGGTTAACATGGTTCTCACCATCTCAAAATGAGCAATGAGAAAAAAAAAGTATCATCATAGTCAACACCTTGTTGCTGTAAATACTCCTTTGCTACCAGTCGTGCTTTGTGTTTATTAATTCTTCCATCTGCATGGTACTTTGTCCTACAAATTCATTTTACTCCAATAGGATTTTTACCTTCAGAAAGATCAATCAAATCCAAAGTTTCATTTCTTTTTATAGCCTCAAATTCTTCTTTCATTGATCTACACCATTCTTCCTTGTTTGTTGCCTCTTCAAAGCTTGTAGGATATGGAAAAAAAAATAAAGCTTGAGTTGTATCATAAATTTCCATCAAAGAACTGAATTTTCTTAGAGGAGTGTCATTTGAAGAAGATGAATTATACTGTTTGAAGGGTTGGATGTTGTTGAAATTGAAGGAATGGTGCTTGATGAACTTAGGGATGTTGGAAACACTTCCATAATTGGTGAAACTTCAGGTGTTTATCCTCCAGTAACTTCATTTTTTTGCCAATTCTAGCTTGCTTCTTTGTCAAGCACAACTTTCCTGTGATATCTATTTTTCTACTAATAGGATTATACAACCTATATGCCTTAGATTCAATACAATAACCCAAAAAAATACCTTTTATAGATTTTTCATCAATTTTATTATGACTATATGAATCTTTCAGGACATAGGCAATATAGCCAAAGACTTTTAAGTGACTTACCTAAGGTTTTGTGCCATACCAAGCTTTATATGGAGTCTTGTTCATAACAGCCTTTGTTGGAGACGGATTCAACAAGTATATTGTAATTGCTACAGCTTCTACCCAAAATTGATCACCAAGTCCCTTGGCTTTCAACAAACTTCTTACCATCTCAACAATTTCTCACAAAATTGATTAAATTCATCAGAAATAAACTCACCACCTTTATCTGTGCAACGTGCTTTTATTTGTTTTTACTTTGTTTTTCAGCAAATGCTTTAAACCTCTTGAAGGCTTCAAATGCTTATAATTTGTTTTGCAAGAACTAAACCCAACTCATCTAGCTATAATCATCTGTGAATAACAAGAAATATTGAGTCCCACTAAGAGATTATGTTTTCATGGATCCACATAAATCAACATGTTCAAGATTAATAAAATCAGTTGCTCTCCTAGACTTTCTAACAGGAAATGAATTGTTGTATTGTTTTCCATATATACAACCTTCACATAAATCTAAAGATTCAATTTTAGGTATCCTAAACACCGTTTCTTTTTTATTTAACAACTTTATCCCCTTAACATTCAAATGCTCATATGCAACTGCCATAGTCTAGAGTCATAATTTTTTTGACAACCAGAAATTGATTTTCCAAACTAGACACTTCAAATGGAAATAACTTATTTGTTGCCATTTGGACATCTACAATAAGTTTATTTTATTTTTTATCTCCAATCACACACGAGACATCATCAAAAAGAATAGAATATCCATTACTCGTGAGTTGTCCAACACTCAACAGGTTTTGTGACAAGCTAGGAATGAAATAGACATTATAAAGAAGTTTTGCATTACCATGATTACTTTTTATTGCCATGGTTCCTTTACCCTTTACTTACATCTGGTTGCTATCTCCAAGTGTTACTTTTACTTTGAATGTCTCATCAAGCTTATTGAATATGACTTTATACTAGTCATATGATTTGAACACCCCTACCTAGGAACCAAGTATTATCATGAATGGTTGTATCTTCCTGACAAGTCATGAATAACTTGAGCTCTTCTTCTTCTTCTTCCTTGGCATAGTTTGATTGCTTGTCTCCTTTCCAACATTCTGCCTTTACATGCCCAAACTGCTTGCAATTATAACACTGAATACTCTTATTATTTTTCTGTTGATAATTAGTTTGCTCCTGAGATTTGTAATGGCTACCTTGACCTCTATTGCCTCGACTACCACTGCATAGAATCCTCCTCTTGCATTTCCTCTTCCAGTTTCCTCTCTTGGCTAATTAGATGACTCTCCCACAAATTGAAATGCCTTTTCTTTATCTTTCTCTATTTTTTAATTCATTCTTTCCTTATGAGAGTGCGGAGACCCCATCAATTCATTAAATGAATACATTAATAAATCTCTAGACTCTTTAATTGCTACAACTACATGATTAAACTTTGGAGTAAGACTTCTTAATACTTTAGCAACTATTTGATCAGATAATTTCTCTCCATAGGATCTTATTTGATTTACAATTAAAAAACTCGAGAAAGGAAATCATAAATGGATTTCGCATTTTTCATTTCTAAGGTTTCAAAATCACGACGAAGAGATTAAACTTTTATAGTCATTAAATTTGTAGAGCCTTAGAACACCTTTTGCAGAATTGTCCAAGTTTCCTTTGTAGTAGTTACTGTTGCAATTTTTGAGAAAATGGTCTCATGAACCGCCTGCTAATTAAAAATTAATGCCTTTGAATCCTTTTTCTTGCTTTCTTTCAATCTTGTTTCCTCATTTGGATCATCATACCCTTTCTCAACTATGTCCTAAAACCCCTAGGACTTGAACAAAGTCTTCATTTTAATGCTCCAAAATTCATAGCAATCTCCCTTAAAAATAGGAATTGATGGTTGAGACACATTCATGACATTGCCATTAGTCACCATAGGTTGCACGCCTAGTTACAAACAAACTTGAGGCTCCAACACCACAAATGTTGGGAAGTTTATAACAAAAACAAGGAAATTGCAACAATATAAGAAAGTGTAACAAGCTATAAAATGCATAACTGATTTTTGACAGTGGAAAAACAAAGGAAATGCAGAGAACTTTTGATACCATTATTCAATGTTTGAAAATGCCTATTTATAGGCTTAAAAAACTAAAACAAGCCTAAAAATTCTCAACTACAACCAGATTTATTGACACTATCTTTGACTAACTAAAACTAGAAAAACATGGAATACAAATTTGAAACTTCAAGGACGCAGTCAAGTTGAAAAATAAACACTTGTTAATTTGAATCAACCTTTAACATGAGCATCTTTAATGACTCCTAAAATGACGCAAGGAAAAAATATAGTCAATTTAAAATCATAACGACGAATCCACTATAACTTGCGTTATAGATAATTTACATTTGACATCCTTTTAAATGTGCTTCATTTTAGAAAAATATTGAATTCCACAGTATCTTGAGAATTAAGGAATACAGGGATAGACAATCTTTCTATTTGCGAGATATTCTTTTTTGTTTAGTATATTAGCACATTCAAAAGGATTTTAAATGTCCTTGTTGTGGTCTTTAATAGTTTTCGTTACATTTGTTACATATTTTTTCTTATATAAGTTTTGGGACTCTTCATAATATATGTTTAAACTCTCCTATAGCTGGAATCTTCACTCGAATTGTTACTAGTGCTTTAGCTAGTAAAGTTTATGATTTCGGTGTTTTTTTATGGAGCTAGGTTGGGGGTCATTGCTAGTGTTATGATGTTATTAGTGTTTTTTTATTATGTAGAAATGATTGGTTAGTGGCAAGTAGTATGATGCTCAAGAATGTGATGAAGAAAATAGAAAGAAGTAAAAAGAGAACAAATGGAAAGTTAAAGAGAAAGAAAGAAAGAGAGGGAGAGAGAAGATAAAAGATTAAATGTTTTATTTTTAGGCATTACTTATCAAATAATATAAACATCTCATAAGGGGTCATAAAAAATAAATATACTTTTTATAACAAAAGATTAAGATACAGTTTAAGTTAAACGTTTAAAATATCAATATTTTTAAATGTGTTAATAAATTAAATTTTATTAAAATATTGAAATTAAATTTGAACTTGGATGCAGTGTTCAGGATTTTGTATCATACTGGCTAGTACCAAATGGTAGGCATCATATCAGTTAAAAAGTTACAAAATTAGAGTATTTTGTATCGACTGATGGTACCAACCAATACTGGCCTTTTTGATTGGTATCAATATTTGAAATAATGTTCAAATATCAGTCAGTACCGAGAAATTCAAAAAGTTGGAGAATTGCAATGTAAAAAACAAATTAAAACCTTCAAAAAATCAAAATTTTCACAGAGATGAGAGACCTATTCGGTATTCCAATATCCCTCCTCTATGTTGCATCAGCAACTCACAGCTTGCCAGCTAGCTCCTCTCCTTCACTTATTGCTAATTGCTAGTCATTATCTATTGCCAGTCTCTGTTAGTTGTCAGTCACACTAACCATTGCCATCCACTAGTCATAGTGCCACATCAACCAATAGCCAGTCATCATTAGTCATCACCTTCTTGAGTTATGCAGTGTTGTAAAATTGTAGTGTTGTGACTTGTGACTAATCACTTATATCTTAAGCCAAGATTTTATTTTGCTAGTGTGTGTGTTGATTTTGGAACCATGTGTGCATGTGATTGCTTATATTGTAGGCTTATGGGCTTATCGACTTATGAATATGGTGTATCATCTATCATATATGGCTTATGAATTGTTAATTGTGAATTTATGATTGTGGGAAATAGAAGTTTAAATTTGTTTTATTCATAAAATTATTATGGTGTTCACCTGGAAATTAGAATTGGTTGTGTTTCTGATTTTCTGTTGACTTAGAGCTAGAATTTTGAGCTGGATTATGATTTTGAGTTTGAAGTTATTCATTTGTTATCTAAAATTTAAAATTGGATTATAAATTTAAGATTGTTCTTATCTGAAAGTTAAGATTGAGATACATTGAAATTTAAATGAAAGGTTAGTTTTTATTATAAATTGGGTTATATATTATAAATTGAATTTTGTAATTATCAATGGATTAGTTAATTTATGGTTAAATTATATTATTAGTAATTATATAGCATGAATTATAGTTGTAACTTGTGAGTTTATGTCTATGATTGGGGTATTTAATCAACTAATCAATAATCATACAAAATAAGTTATAGTTAAAAGTTTACAGTTGAATCACATAACTATACAGAATAGGTTATAATTGTGAAAGTATAGCAATCCATGTATATATTTGATGTTTAGGTTTATAAACATGATTTATTGAGAAACTATTATTGATCTCTTCTTTATATTATTTTACACAATTTTATTTTGATATGAAGTTATTAAGTTAATTTTGACATATGTCTTCCTTTATTTTTACAGATAAATGGAAGGAAGTTTAAGTATACCTGATAATTCAACTACTTCAGTAAGATTCAATGATCTAGCTTAGGGTTATGCTAGATTGGTTCTTGGAATGAAGAACCATGTATTTTGCTAGTATTGTAATAAGCATTTGAAACGTGAAGGAATCACCAGATTAAAGAAGCATTTAGCAAGGGTTAAATATGATGCGGAGCCTTGTAAAAAAAGTGAGTCATAGTGTGAAATAGCAAATAAAGACTTTGCTTAAAGAGTATCAGCATGAGAAAGATAGAAGAGAAAGATTTAATTACGAAATTGGTAGTAGTTCTTTTGTTAGTGGTCAAGATGATAGTGGGAATGTTTAACATGGTAGTATTCTTGGCCAACAAGAAGGGAATGTTGCACCTGATGTTAGGAAAAGAAGAAGACATGTCTAATTTTTTTGCACCACGAACAACTCCTAGAGCTCAGCCTTCAATCTGTAATGCCTTATAATCTAGACAAGTGACTCATAATATTGACATGATAATGGCTAGATGGATGTATGACTTAGGTATAACTTTCAATGTTACCTAGCCTTATTATTATCAGCCTATGGTAGAAGTTATTGCCTTTTAAGGCCCATGATATGAATCTCCTTCAACTGATAACTACAGAGGTAAACTTTTGACTAGCTCTATTTATGAAATAAAAAGTTACTTGGATGGAAGAATAATGACTTGGGTTACTCTTGGGTGTTCAATCATGTATGATGGTTAGACAAATAGAAGACAGGAACTTATTATTATTTTTTTGGCTTATTATGCAAAGGGATAATATTTTTAAGCCTATTGATGCATTTGTCCTTATTAGGAATGATGATACTCTATTTTGGATATTTGATAAAATTGTGAATGAAGTTGGATCACAAAATATTATTCAGTTCATTACTAACAATTATTTTGCGTATAAATAAGGATGTCAATGGGCTGGTCTGGGATGGCAATTCCAACCTGGCCCGGCCCGACCCGACCCTTTTTTGGCCCAAGTTTAAAGGGCCATGGGCGGGCCACAGGCCGACCATGGTCTGCCCAGGCAGGGATATGGGCTGACCATGGTCAGCCCGCGAGGGCCACGGTCCAGCCCGGCCATTTTGGACAAAACAGCGTTGTTTTGTCCAAAATGACGCTGTTTTGTATTTTTTAATTAAAAAATATAGACGGACCGGGGTTGGCCCGGCCCACCCATGGCCTATCGAGCCACGAGCCAGCCGCGGGCCGGGATGGAATTGAGGCTGGGCTGGGCCGGGCCAAGGGTATCCTGGGCCCGCCCCGACCCATTGACATCCTTAGGCCCAACCTGTCTTGGTTGGATGGCTCGCAGGCTGGCCTAGCCCGGTCCATCCTTATTTTTTTAAAAAAATTACAAAATGACATCATTTTTGTTCCAGTTGGGTCATGCTTAGCCCAACCTCAGCCAATGACTCGGTCAGGCTGAACCATTTTGGTTTGTGGCCTGCCGGTAGCCCAATCAACCCTGGCCAAAATTGTCATCCCTACTTATAAAACAATTGTAAAAAGATTGTAAAGCAGGTATAATTCTTTTTATTGGACTTCTTATGTTGTACAATAAATTGAGCTAATGTTGGAAAATATAAGAGATACTAAATATTTTCTTATTATTGATGAGACTATACAGAAAGCGAAAAAGGTGACCAAGTTCATCTACAAATCATGTATGGTTCCTTAATCTAATAAAAAAGGATTTCACAAATTGTAGGAATTCGTGTCGTTTTGTTATTACAAGATTTGCAACTAATTTCTTATTACTTCAGTGTTTTATTTTAAAGAAGAAAAAGTTTAGACAAATGTTTACAAGTGATAAGTTTGTTGCATCTCAAATGCTAGGTCTAATGTTAGATTAAATATTTCTAGAATTATACTTGAAGATAATAAATTTTAGTCCCAATGTCAATTTTTTATCCAAGTTTGTGAGATTTTGATAAGGGTACTTGATCAGGATGATAGAGATGAGAAGACATCAATAAGTTATTTTTATAATGCCATAGAGAGGGCGAAGGAACCAATCAAGGTCAATATGAAACAGTAAGTCTGTGAACAGTAACACAGACGAATCCTTGTGAACAGTAACACAGACGAAATCTGTGAACAGTAACACAGACGAAGTCTGTGAACTGTAACATAGACGAATCCTTCAACCAACATAACTTCTCAACACCTTCTTATTATCCTTGGCCTATGCTCTATCCTCTATGTTCTATCCTTTGTAGTTGAATTTTATCCTCTGGGTTGACCACTTATCGTCTATGGTCTATCCTCTGTGTTCTATCCTCTATAGTTGATTTTTGTCTTCTGGGTTGACCACTTATTGTTTGTGGTCTATCCTCTGTGTTCTATCTTCTGTAGTTGACTTTTTTCTTCTGGGTTGACCACTTATCGTCTGTGGTCTATCCTCTATGTTTTATCTTCTATATGATGACGTGTCCTCTGTGTTCTTACGTCATCACAGACGATACTTCTACTCTTGATTCATCCTTTCCTCTGTGTTCT
>JAOQMS010000179.1:14608658-14623971 GCA_027563885.1 Erythroxylum longipes
TTCTTTAAATTTATATTGAAGTGTTCATTCCGCAACTTTTGTATAAATTTGTATTTCAAAGCAACTAAAGTGTTTTGAAATTATGAAAGGGCCCAACTGACTATTGTAAATATTGGTGACTGTATTGTGTTGATTGAAAATAGTTATGAAACAAAGTGCGGCCCGAATTGGTTATGGATTTTTGCGTATCATTTTTGTGGTTTAAAACAAAAGAAAATTTTTATATCGGTTTCTGAGTGATTGATTGCTCTAGCATGCCACTCTCACAGGGCACGAGCTCGGACATCACCCATCGATGTCAAGTTTGAGTCTTGCGGGAGTGGGGTGCTACATTTTAGGATGCCAATTGCTATTCATCAAAAAGACAAACTTAATCTAGGTATATATTTTTCACTTTTTTTCCTTATTGAAAATTAATCATCACTTGATTTCGTTTGTAATACTACTTTTGTTATTTTACAGTTGTCTGATGGGATCAATTTGAAAATGGTGTTCTAGAATTGCAAAGGTTTACAAATTGAATTCTAACTCAATATCTAAGTGCAACAGGGTGTGAAAGAAATTGGAAAATATTTGAATTCATCTATTCCAAGAAAAGGAATAGATTGAAGTACAAAAGATTGAACAACTTGATTTTTGTTTGTTATAATTTAAAGTTTCGAGAAAAATATATTATTATCATTATTAAGTTGGATACAATTTTTAATAATTTCTTAATAATTTAATTTTATTATTTACTAGGACTCTTAATATGTCAAGTAGTTCTATAAATCCAAATTTCTTTGATCTTATCGATCTTTTGGCTAATTGAGTATTTGAGGAATTGAGTTTAATAGATGAGAGTGGCTTGGAAAATAATCTTGGATGGGAAAGTATTAATATGTCATTTGGTGTAAGGAAATTGAATGATAGTGACGATGAGGCTCAATTATATGATAAGAATTTTGTACCTAATGAGAATTAATATTAATGCAATTTGAACGACTATTCGATTGAATAAAATTTCAGGTTTTTATTTCTCCTCTTTTTTTAATTTTTCTTATATTTGATATATATGTTAAATTCTATATGTGCAATATAAATATAATTGTAAATGTTTTGTTTCATGTTTCAATTCTAATTGGTTATTTTCTCAGCACGAACTTTTGTTGCAAATTGTAATTGTTAAGTCATGGATATTTATTATTTTTTTGGTGTTTTGATATAATTATTATTATTTATGATATGATCAAATGTAACATTTTAAATACTTTATATTATCCTTAATTATATATTTTGTATGATGATTAAAAGACTCTTTTTCTTATTAATTGTAATTATTATTTATATATGAGATACGTGAAAAGTAATATTAATAAATATAAATAGATTGTTGTTATTGTAAATTTTTATTATTATAATTTTTGGAGATAGGGTTGCTGTAAGATAAATTTTACTGTACAATATATTAAGAGACTATTTTATAATTTAAAAAAAATCAAAGATTACTATATAAATTTAAAAAATTATTCAAGAAGATAACCAGCATTGCCCAATATTATTAGCACCAAATTCGGTAGTACAGCATTTATAATATTGCACGGATGTTTATAAATATAATTATGGTACCTATTTGCCATTGTAAATCGGTGCCACACTCTAACTTTAACCATGAACGACGTCGTAAATGGTTTTTGTACTTCGTACTTTTCTTGTATGTCAAGCTACGGAACTCGTTTAAGGTAACTTCAGCTGTACAAATCTTTTGTAAGTTTCGATTTCGGTTTCACCATTAAATCTCTTTCTTTTACTTGGCTATTAGATCGGAATCCGAATGGCGCCGCCCGCTGAAGATGATGAGATTATGAAGGACGAGAAAAATCCTCGCCCTCTTGACGAAGACGACATTGCCCTTCTTAAAACCTATGTACGGTCTTCCTCAACTTGAACTCCTTATCAAGTTTTTCTCCTTCTTTTTCTTAACTTTGCAATTGGAACTACTCTCTAGGGTTTGGGGCCGTACTCCAACAGTATTAAGAAGGAGGAGAAGGAAATTAAGGAGTTGGCTAAGAAGATCAATGATCTATGCGGTATGTTTTTTGTTATTCGCTTGCCTTTGTTCCCACAAACGCGTATAAATTTCAAGAGAAGAATTCGTTCAAGGTCGCTGCTTTCGGAGTTATTTTTTCACGTTGAAGTATTATATGCATATATCGTAATTTTGTTGGGCTTTTGAGGAGTGATGTTTACGATCTATCTGAAGGTTCTCCCATAAAGGGTGGAAAGGGAGTGGGTTTTTTTCTTGGAGGGGGGGATTTCAGTTGATTTTGATTTTCTTAAATTAGCTATTTGACCGTGTATCGTCTTATGTGGCCATGGAGTAGAAATTGTTGGTGTAGAAATTGTTGGTGTTATATAAATTGCTTGATGCTCAGAAATGATTTTCTTATATGTTTGCTATGTTTTGCTTTTGCTTTCTTCATTGGACATTTTGGTACCTAAGCTCTTGGATGGTTGATAACTACTTGAAGAATGCCGTTGGTTGACATGCCTACATGGCTATTCTTATGGACACTTCTAAGTTTCTTCTCGGCAGACTCTTGGCCTAATTTTTGTTTTGGCAGATTGTCTTGTATGTAAATTTTAATCTCAGCACACATATGTTGTAGGTATCAAGGAGTCTGACACTGGTTTAGCTGCTCCAAGCCAGTGGGATCTTGTTTCTGATAAGCAAATGATGCAGGAGGAGCAACCACTCCAAGTATGAATACTCTATTTTGGTTTGTGTTTTACTTTCAATCAATGGAAGGACGGTTAGCAATTTTTTTTTTATCTTCATTAGGTTGCAAGGTGCACAAAGATAATCAACCCAAATACTGAAGATGCCAAGTATGTCATAAATGTCAAGCAAATTGCTAAGGTTTGTATCTTAATCCTTCAGGTTGTCTGTCCTATTTACCTTTTTTCTTCTAGAGTTCTTTGTTTGTCAATATAGAAGTTGAGATATATGAAAAGTATGTAATAATGTCATAAATGTCAAGCAAATTGCTAAGATTTCTGTTGTCATCCTTCTGGTTGTCTATTATCTTCGCTTTTTGTCATCTAGAACTTTTTGTTCATCAGCATACAAAGTTTGGGATACATGAAAAGTATGTTATAATATGTCATAAATATCAAGCAGATTGCAAAGGTTTGTATCTTCATTCTTCTGCTTGTCTATCCTGTTCCCTTTTTTTCATCTAGAGTTCTTTGTTTGTCAATATATAAAGTTCGATATTAATGAAAAGTATGTTATAATTGCTTACAATATAGTGGAGTTCTTACTTTTACTTGTCCAATTGAGTTTCCTTGTACAAATATCATTAATAACTATTTCAATAGAATTGATTTACAACTTGGGCACCATCTTGAGAGGTTATTTATTTTGTAATGATTGTAGTTTGTCGTTGGGCTTGGTGACAAGGTCTCCCCTACGGACATAGAAGAAGGCATGCGTGTTGGGTGGGTTCTTTTTTCAACTTTCTTTTCTCATCCATCCTTTTTTTTTTTCACTTTGGATCTCTATTTTGATACGTAAATAACATTCTCAATCTATTTGCAGTGTTGATCGCAATAAATATCAAATTCAGATTCCATTGCCTCCAAAGATTGATCCAAGTGTTACGATGATGACAGTAGAAGAAAAGCCAGATGTAACATACAATGATGTTGGTGGATGTAAAGAGCAGATAGAGAAGATGAGAGAAGTGAGTGTAGAAAAGGACAATGATACTTTTCCTTGGTCTAATTTTTTTGTGTATATATTGGCGATCCACTGTTTCCTACTTGTTCTGTTTTTCATTGTCCTTTTCCTTTTTCCTAGGTTGTTGAACTCCCCATGCTTCATCCAGAAAAATTTGTTAAGCTTGGAATTGATCCTCCTAAAGGAGTCCTGTGCTATGGTCCACCTGGAACTGGCAAAACTCTCTTAGCTAGAGCTGTGGCAAACAGAACTGATGCATGTTTCATTCGTGTTATTGGGAGTGAACTTGTTCAAAAGTATGTTGGTGAAGGGGCCCGCATGGTTAGGGAGCTATTCCAGGTGAAAGTTTGACTTTAACTTTGTAGGTTAATAGATAAAATTTGGTACCTCATACTTATTTGGTGGATTTGTTGTAGATGGCACGATCAAAGAAGGCTTGTATTGTCTTTTTTGATGAGGTTGATGCAATAGGTGGGGCTCGCTTTGATGATGGTGTGGGTGGAGATAATGAGGTTCAACGAACAATGCTTGAAATTGTCAATCAGTTGGATGGTTTTGATGCTCGGGGGAACATCAAAGTCTTGATGGCTACAAACAGGTAAAGTTTTGTGTCTGATTAAGGGCATCTGCGCTAACATTGTTGATTCAATTTAATATTGCTAGATGACCTATCCTCTAAAGGGAGAGAGGGGTGATTTGAATTTCCAATTTGTTCTACCTTTGTCTATTTGCCTATGACTATCGTCTCATCATCTCATTTGTCATTGTTGGTCACGTTACTGAGTTCTGATTTTACAGACCTGATACATTGGATCCAGCGTTGTTACGTCCGGGGAGACTAGATCGCAAGGTTGAATTTGGGCTACCTGACTTGGAGAGCAGGACACAGATTTTCAAGATTCACACACGGACTATGAATTGTGAAAGAGATATTCGTTTTGAGCTCCTTGCACGTCTTTGCCCAAATTCTACTGGTAATATATTTCTTTTTGAAAGGATACAGACACAATTCTCCTAAACAACTATAAAGCTACTATTTACTTTAATGCCTGTGCTTTGAAGGTTACATAATCAATCGGTCACAATCACTTGGGACTATCTGTCTGTGTATTGAGATAGACAAAAAGAAAACATAAATTGTATTGCAGAAGAAAGAAATTTGGACTTGGAATTCAGGCAGTTTACGGAATTTAAGTGAGCCTTTCCATTCGTACTGTGAATATATAGTACTTAACTAAGCAGAGCAGCCTATAGCTTTTGTAGTTTAGTCATTGCTTAGCAAAAAAATTTTAAGTTTAGTCATTGATTAGCAAGAAAATTTTATTCATTTGCTTCATTTCATTGCAAGTTGTTGTGCTTGGATTGCTATGCAGGAGCTGACATTAGAAGCGTCTGCACTGAGGCTGGGATGTATGCCATTAGAGCTCGCAGGAAGACAGTGACTGAGAAGGACTTCCTCGATGCTGTAAACAAGGTGATCAAGGGTTATCAGAAGTTCAGTGCAACTCCAAAGTACATGGTTTACAACTGAGGGAGATTCTATGCATGGAAGTTGCTGATCCATTTTATGTTGGCCTTATGGTTTCACCTGGGTCGGACACCCATCACCTGCCATGTTGACACTCTCTTCTGGAAGCAAGAATTTGTATGCCATGATTGTCTCATGTTTTTACCTACTTTTGGTGGCAAAATGTGATAAATTACTTAATTCCGTTTGTTTTAACATTTCCAAGTAAAAATGGAAAATGTTCATGTTATTTATAACAAAGTACTTAAGCAGGTGAGTTAATCGGTTGAAAGAATGGTTTGGGGCTAGCTCAGACTTGTATATATTTGTCCCCTTGACTGACTGGCATCTTTAGGGTTGCAAATGAACCAAGGTTTTATTAAATGCTTTATCAGTTCAATAAGCAGTGCTGGGGTTCACTTACTCTCAAAGTATAGTTCGCATAAATTGGAACTGCATGTTGGTTTCGTCGACCTTTTAACTTTGATGAAACATACTTGTGCATGTTGGGACTTGGATAGGGCAATTAATGACTCCTATGAGTCATTCCTTATTTTGACCTGTGCACATTATGTTATTATAAAAGTAGTATCTTAAGGCTGAAGCGTGGAATGAAAAAATAAAATTAAAATTTGACAAATTATTTCCAGCTGTTTCATGTTACATTTATAATGGCTCCAACAACTCTAAAATTTACGCTCATTGAGAGGGAAAGGAACTTTAAATTTACACAATTTTGGTAAAAGTTAGACACTGGTAATGTGAAAAGTCAGGGCATAGAGGCTTCTTATCTCAGAAAGCTCCACAAGTTAACAACGTAAATACTAGTATTAAAGCTGCTGCCCAAATCTGCATTTTTCTAGCTGTTGAACTGCTCGAAGGTTTCTCGTGTTTTCCCAAATCAATCATGACTTTGAACCGACACGAACCTTTTGATGGATCGAGAGCTGTAAGAACTGCCAAATTAGAGAAGGAACATGTACCTTTCCTCTGATCCATTGTCTGATAGTACATGTTAAAAGCATACGAAGCATTGCTTTTTGCATCCAGTGCACCACAGGATGATCCATAGCCAAGGCTTGTGCAATCTGCATAAGTGCAGGCATATTCAATGCTGTTTGGCAAGTTTGGGTCTAAAAGACTAGCATCAGGTGACATTATACACCATTGTCTTGCCAAATATCTGACACCTTTTGCTGCAACTAAACGTTTCCCATTTCCCATATCCATCTGATACTTCAGACTTCCATCATAGTTGAAAACACCCCAGTGCCTCTCAAAGTTCCCAGGTTGTATGCTCTTGTTATCCTCATCTATGAGTGAAAATATATACACATCAGGTGCTGTTCTGCGTTTAGGTGTGCCTTGTCCTTGAAGTATACGACCCATTAGACCTTGGTTGAACCTGCGAGCATAATCTGCATTCGCGTTGCGGTCACCATCTGTTGGCCATCCAACCTCACCAACGATTACAGGCATTGATGAAAAACCATTTTTTTCAAGAGCTGAAATGAGGGTATCGAAATTGGCCTCAAAGACATTGGTATAAGATATGGAACCATCAACAACTGGGGCTGAGGAGCCATTGAAAAAGGCAAAGTCTACAGGAAAATTGGGGTCTGCATAAAGACTGAGAAAAGGGTAGATGTTGATGGTGAGTGGAGCGTTGTTGTCTCTCAGGAACTTGATGATAGAGATCATGAGATCAAAGATATCACTTCGAAAGTTGCCTCCAGAGGGTAGGCCACTGTCACTCTGGTATACATCAGCATTCAGAGGTACGGTAACCTTCACTTGTTTGGCTAAACCAGCTTTTATCAAGGCTGCTTGAATATTTTGAAGTGCAGGGAATGTTGTTTGGAGGAATTTGTCCTTGTAGGTCTTAAGGAAAGGCTCATTTCCTACCGCAACAAGCCTGAGAAATCCACAGGTTGAAGATGCAGAAATGCATGAAGTAGTTTCTCCATAAGAAAGTTCAGCCAAAAATGTAAATTCCGCTTCATGGTAGTAAAAGGAATGAATAATTGAAACTTTTCTTTTACAAAACAACATTGCTTTTTCTCCTTTGCAAATTTTCCCATTTGATGTGAAGATGCAAACTCAGAAGTATAATTGCCTGAAGCTGCATTATTAAGCTTTTAAGAGTCCAAACTCACAACTACGTTCATGGGAAACACCCTCCTAAAAGATTATTGGTTAGAACAAGTTGGCGCATACTTAGAAGTAGTTCTATTGTTGCTATCAATTAATACGTACGAGCATAAATAGAACAATGGAATGGCATAAATTTCGACAAAGCAACAGAGAAAAAATGATTTAGAAGTATTACCTTATATCCGTGCCATATTTGGATACGTAGTTTGACACATTCTGTTGCACCCAGTCCACGGCTCTTTGGACACCACTTGCAAGCGGTGCTAGCAATTCATTTGGTATTCCTACCATAACTTGGATTCCAGAATTCCCAAGAGCCTTCAGTGCACCAGGATCAGCTTCGAAGAGCTTCACCTTATCAAAGCCATTGTCTTTCAGAAGCTGAACTACTATACGAGGTGGTAGAGGATGTGTTGATTGAGTACCCCAGTTTATTGCCAGACCCATCGCTGTTTTTTCAGGACCTTGTTCGCCTATCAGAACTATCAGAAAGAACAATAACATGCAACGATGGCCCATTTCTTTTTCCTCTACAATTTGAGAGCTGTTCGATGTCTGAGTTCTCAGCTATGCGTTGTGTATATTAAGAAGATGGTAACTCAAAAAGGCAGAGAAAATGTTTGTCCTTTTATGGAGGGAAAGGGAAGGAATTACAGAAAGATGCAACAACGAACTAGATTCCAAGGAGAAACCCAGTTGGATTTCTATAAACAGTTCCATTATTTAAATTAACTTAGAAGTTGAGAATATTTTATATGAAGAAAGGAATCGAGTGTTTAAGTTAGACATGATAATGATGATGATGTATTGATAGTTTCTCCGTGGATAGAAAACCCACCTCGAAGTAATGCACCTTTTTTCCAACTAGAAACATTTTTATAAAGTTCTGTCCAAATGTTTTTTTATATACATTAATCAAACTTGTTCTTCTCTGCTAACTTTCCACAGAACCGATTCCTGATGCTTCATGACAATTAACAGTTGGCTGAACATAATTTATCCACGTTTAATTGTGGAAACCATCTTCGTGAAGCTGATGTATATACTTATCCTCTTTGGCAAGTCTTGGACCACAAATTTGGAAGCGCGCAATGCTTGTTTTGCCTGAGCTTGCCTTTCCATTAGTTCCCGATAAATCCTAACCTAAACCACCATCTTTGAAATGACACATAACACTACATTATAATAACAATACAGCAAAAATATAATCAATTTAGATAACTTAAAAACTGTTACTTAATTAGATGCTCCGTGAATGCACGTAGATCCGAAACATGATACTAGGTCCTGAGTCCTGAACCATTATCAAAACCAAGTGTTCTTGGTGAAATTTCACTTCCTCTTTGCGGGGAATAAAATAAAAAAGAGTAAGATGGTTTAGGATCAAAGTATTTTGTATCGACCAAATTCTTGATTTATGGGCTTCCAAACAAAAAGCCTTAAAGTTAATGGACCGTAAAATATTGATATGTTTATATTTTCTAACTGGCAAGAAAGTTTTTGATATTGTTTATTTTCAATTGTTCTTGACTTAGTTTTTTTAAAAAATAACTATAAAATGACAATAATTTTGGATAAGCATTAAAATTTTAAACTCTTATAAAGGTTGTGTTAGTTTAAGCCTTACAATCAGCCAATCGGTCGGATATAATTTTTATAACATAATTACTTAAAAAAGGCATTATTTATTTTACGTATATTTATTTAATTAACTAAGTGTATAAGATAAAGTATATAGGACAAATATATATTGCAAATGAAATTATGATCATATCATAATTATGAAATTCATATTGCATCTATATATTATTCCTAAATTCTTATTATTTGCTATTATATTAAGACTAAATATTAATAAAACATAAAGACTAGTATATATTATGTTTCTTTCTTATAAAAGAAGTAGACAATCTCATAGACTAAAATATGAAAATACTTAAACCAATACGTGAGTGTTTATTAGAGAACAAGTTCACTAAACTAACTTGATATAAGAATTCCTTTCAAAAATTTACTTAGATATCTATAGAAATTCTTATTGTGATAATTATATAAGTAATTATTTGACTTTAGATTTTTAAAGTATCTTATATAGGAATTATTATATTTTTATACTATTTATGACATATCCTAATCAAGGATAACGCAATTAGTATTCATTAGATATAACATAATTTATATAAAGGTAGTTAATTGATTAATATAAGATTCATTACCCTAAAGTAATAAGAGAGAACATTCTATTATTCTCGATTAATATTGATGTGAGAAATACTTAGATGATATAGAAAAACAGCTTGAAATAATTTTCAAATGACATTAATAGAATCAACTATTAATGGTGGATAACTAATATAATTAGACTTAAATAGAATATACATTAATGTAATACTCCATCTCTTATCGGAACATTATATGATGAAATTATTGATTATACAAAAACATTATACATGAAAAGGTTAATTAACATCACTTTGATGTTTTTAATATTTGGATAGTCATAATGCATTACTAGAAGTTAGTCTTGATCTATGAATATAAATTATATAATTATATAATTAAAGATAAATTAAAGACGTTTAATTTTTCTAATCTTAATTGCAATTTAGACTTATAATTTATATCTATTGTTACCATATTTAAGAATTTAATGGGTCGCATATAAAAAATGATCGAATAGAGAACAGGTAATTTAATCAAGTTGGACTTAATTTTAAAGTTTGAGAAACTTTAAAAGTTAGATATGTGATATTTAATAAATAACAACCAATATGAGATATTAGATATTAGATCTTATTTAGACTTAATTGATATTTAGTTATAATTAATTATAGTTCTATTTAAACTTTAATTAAAATTATAATCATATTTCAATTAAATTACTAAAAATTTCAAACATTACAATAAATAACTGTGCTATAAAGGAGCTAGCATATTTTGCTTACTCCTTTCTTCATCATTTGTAAAGTTTTCTTAACCAATTTGTGTGGATAGCATTAGACACCCCGACACATGTGTTGTTATAATAGTTGTAACGAACCAATTTCAAGGATAGTTTGAGGAAAATTGTATGAAAAAAGATTAAGTTATACAATAAGGTACAATTTATATTTATATTTTGTTGTGTTTATGTATCAATCATGTTTATAGAATTTAAAGTGATCTTGACTTTTGAAAAATTAAATAAAAAATTTATATTTCATTCTACTGTGCGTGGGTTTAGATCCCGTTCTAATTTCTCAATAGTAATATTATAATTAACTTTAATTATGTAAATTGATTAAAATTATTTGATTGTTATTGATTAAGATTTAGAATTGAAATTGTAAATGTTGCACAACCTAAATCCTAAAATTATATTAAATATAATTTACCACTAATTTGCTAACCGTATAATCAAATTGGATTTAATTAAAGCTGAGAATTTGCAAGTAACTGCAATAAAATTGTAATTTTAGAAACCTAGAATTTTTTAGAACCCTAAACTCTAGCCATCTAAATTTAGCATTGTTCATAATAAGGTTTCTCTCCATTCTTCTTGAGTAATCTGAAGTTACACATAGTTGATCCTTATTTTGGAACAAAAGAGAAGGTTCATTCTTTGCTTGAGTGAAATGGAGATAAGCGATAGTTTGTTGTGGGGAAAGTTATGGAGCACAGTTTTTGGGATCATTTTCCATTGCTAGTGAGAGCCAACTTGAAGGAATCAGTGGAGTGAATTCTTGGCATTGCACATTGCCATGTCATCTCTAAGGTGCTTCAACTATAGAATGAGTTCGACCTTGACCATATTCTTGGAGTTTTGTGGTTGTTGTAACGCGTTGGTATGTGGAGATGCTAGGTTTGGAACCCAACATTTCTAGCGCTTCTTCGATTGGAAACTAGTTGTGGCAACATTTAATGTAATTGGCGACGAAACAGTGAGACAACAAGTAATAGGAGAAGGAGAAAACTACTAGAGAAGAGAGGCAACAATTGTAGAGAAGAATGCGTGATGGTTATGACAAAGGCGGCTTGGAGAGGCATACTTGATGATGACGATGGTTATTGTTAGCCGTTGGGGTGGCGTCAGTTGGTAACATTGTGTCCGCTTGGTCTATGGGTGCTAGGATTTTCTTAAGAAAAAACACCCTTGTTTAGTTACAAGGTTAATGTAACTTAATACAAGAATAATATTTATTTAGAAATAAATTTGAGTTATTCTAGATTTAGAATTAAGATGTTTGGGATTTGGAATAGGGTATTTTAGATTGGGTTTTGATTTGTTTGGTCACGTAAATTAATATAATCCAAATTTCAATAATTCCATAACTAGAATAAGTTAATCCTAATTAAGAATAATTTTATTTCAGTTAATTAATTAGACTCTTTTACAATTAAGAAAATTTATTTTCTTAGTTTAACTAAAAATATGTTTCTCAATTAAATTATTTATTTCAATTTGATTGAAATAAATTATATTTACTATTTATTTAAAAGGTTATCATTTTATTTTAATAAGAAATCATTTCTTTATTAATTTGAACAGTGTTTCTTGATTTAATATAATATGCGTTTTTCTTGATTAACTTCAGAAAAATATTTTTATTTATTAATTGAGAAAAACGCTTTCTTTAATATTTTAGAAAAGTTACTATCTGATTTATGAAGGAATGATTTTTTAACTAATTAAGAAACTAATATCTAAATAAATTATTTAAAGAAATTTCTTAATTAAATTTAAAATTATTCAATTTAATTTTGAAAGTGGTTTCTTTTAATATTTGAAAATATGGATTAGAATGTATTACTTATAAAATTTTGATCAAAAGAGTTTTTTTCTAAATTATAATAAGTAAAAAGAGTAATTTCTTAAAAATTGTTTTCAAATTAAATTAAATAACTATTTGAAACAAGAAGTTAATTCATTTAAGAATCAATAGCTTGATCTAATTTAATTATCCAAAGTGTTAGAATATTATTTTAGATTATAAAAATCAATTAGAATAAAACAAATCTTAATTTTTCATGTATATAATTTGATTACATATGCATGAGAAATTGCATGTTTTAATTTTTTATGCTTGATATATTATATATGTACATATTGGATTACATGTTTAAATATATGACATTTTACATGTAATTTATATTTGAAGAGACCATTTAAAATTTATCATTAAAATATTAAGTACATGTTTTTAACATGATTGTTGTCTTCCATTATTTATAAATCAGGGTTCTATTTACTATTAGGCTTATTGAGCAAACTTAAAGCTACTTTAACTCAAATATGTTTAGTCGTATAACAATATGTCCCACTTAACTAAATATGAGTGATTTAGATAAGAAAATTCATAATTACATGAATTTATAGGCAAGTTTAAGAATAACATATTAGATATATTTTGACAAGAGTTGTCATCCAATAAATCTATGAGTCATATATAATGTGATTGATAAAGTTATTATCTACCTAACTTAAGTATAATTGATTTGTTTAATAAACTCAAGATCAACTAAAATTTAATGAAATCTTATCCCACCAAAAAGATTAAAGTAATTTTTCTAGAAATAATAGTGAGAGCTATTATTTTGAATTAAATAGTGAGAGTAACTAAATATATGATTAAAGTCCTAATCTTATTTAATTGTCATAACATATAACTTATTACTTGCTTACTTTACTTTTATTTTGTTTTGAATAGAAACCTCCTTTGTTTGGTGCAACAAATATTAAGTTTTATTGAACAAAAATTCTCAGACAACGGATAGGTTTAAAAAGAGTTATTAAAGTTAGAAAGAAAAGTTGTATGCATATTGTACAATCATACTATAATCCTTATTGAGGATTTTGATGAAAAAGTTTAGAAATATGTTAACTTTATTAGATAAAAAATATAATGACATTTTAGAATTAACTAATATCTCATAAACTTTAATAGTAACATTCAAAATGAATATCAACACCATGACAATATAATGCAAATAGTTGTACAAAGTAGAGCTTAAAAGTATAGTACTTTAATAAAATTGTTTTTACTCAACTTAGCCTATTAAAAGCATAAATAAAGACAACGATTGAATACATTTTTTATAGTATGATAATAGTTGTCATTGGAAGTAGATAAGTGCCTGACTTTTCTCACTGACACATTAGATAATAAAGATCATATATATTTATACATCCTTTTGAGTATTTGATAATAAATTTTGATTCAACATTACTAAAATTTTAAAATTATAAAACTTGTTATTTTAAAGAATAAGCAAATCAACATTTGATGAAAGGATGGGATAGTAATGAATTGTTAAATTTTATATGATGAACCATAGGATGTTCAAAATGATGTTTTGATGATAACAAAACATAATTACTACTAATTTGTTTATTATTTTGATGAAAAGAAATATTAAAGCAAAATGAAGCTATAAACTCAAGAAAATAGTGTATGAAGTTGAACAAGAGAAGTTAAACTAACGAAATGAAGATCAAAACAAGAAAAAAAGAAGAAGATTCAGGCTTATCAAGGTCATTTTATATTTTATATTATTATTTATAATCTCACTTTGTTAATTTGATGATCCAAAAGCCTTATAATGTATAAACATTTCATTTAACTTCATTGCATGAGTGTTTACATTGTACAGCCTGGACCACCCCACTTACAGGTATTGTCCACTTTGGGCCTTGGCCCAGTCAAGCCCTCATAGTTTTGCTCTTCCCACCCTTAGAAAAATGCGTCTTTGAAGGAGAGGTATCCATACCCTTATAAGGCGTACTTCGTTTTCCTCTCCAACCGAAATAGGATCTCACATTTCACCCCCTTGGAGGCCCAGCATCCTCGCTAGCCTCCAGGCCTAGATCCACCCCCTTTGGAGGCCCAGCGTCCTTGCTGGCCCACAGGCCTGGATCCACCCCTCTAGAGGCCCAGTGTCCATGCTGGCATACCGATTCGGGTACTGGCTCTGATACCATTGTAATAGCCCGAGACCACCCGCTCACAGATATTGTCTGCTTTGGACCTTGTCCCAGTTAAGCCCTCACTATTTTTGCTCTTCCCGCACACTCTCTCGGGAAAATGCGTCTCTGAGGGAGAGGTTTCTATAGCCTTATAAGGCCTACTTCGTTCTCATCTCCAATCGATATAGGAATCTAACAACTTATAAATCTATGAAAGTTCGTTTGCTTCCTAATTTTTGCTTCCAAGATATATTGAAATTTTACATCATCAAGAAATTTCAGTAATTGGATAACGACAATGTAATAAGGTGATAACTCCTTGCTTATGCACTTATATTCCTTATCACTTGCCATAATACCAATTGTGAATCTCCTTTGATTAGAATTCTCTAGCTCCAAAACCAACAAGACGTTCTAGTCTAATCAACAAGCCTTCATCTTCTGCTTGATTATTGATACATGGGAAATCCATTTTGACAGAGAGTTAGTGTTTTGGTTCCATTTGGCATAATCATAACAATTCTAACACTGATAGACTTCTCTGTGCTAGACCCATCAAATTTCAACTTCCATAATTTCTTCTCGCAGTTAAGAACCAAGTGTCCCTTATTCTCTTATATTTTGATTAAAGGATGGCTTACTAAAAAGTCATATAATGCTTGACATTTTACAGACTTCTGCAGGTAATAAACCAAGTTAAAGTTTACAAGAGTTGAAAGTCGCATTCCAATATTTCCTGATAGAATCTATTTGTTTAACATGTATTTCATTAAATTAGTTTTAAAAACTACTTAGACTCTATTTTGCAATAAACAATACCTTAACTTTGAAGAATCAAAATACAATGCTAGTAAGTATTTCTTTTATGTTAGGGTAAGAATTGTGCTTAGATAATAAATAGCTTGTTTATGACTAGCTTCATTATTCTAGACCAACAGGCATCCAATGAATTCTTCTGCTGTAGAGATACAAAACTTCATTAGAATTC
>JAOQMS010000179.1:14644202-14656303 GCA_027563885.1 Erythroxylum longipes
AAAATCTTGTGATTTACAATTACTGCTTTAATTATTCAAATTAATATGATGCCATGTGGAGTATTGTAGTGATCGCATGTAGCACTCCCTTGTCATAGGATATGTATCAGAATGACCTACGGGCGTCCCGGTGCGTACCCTATGGTAATGGGGTGTTACAAAAGTAAAGTGACTTATCCTTAGTTAATTCAACAATCATACAAAACAGAATTTTTTTTACTGCAAAGCATTGCCCACGATTGTGGAGGACCTTCCCACGATCGTGGGATGAGTGAACCGAGTGTTGACTCTCCATTTTCCTTCAATTTCTCCAAATTCTAAAACCTTCATACCAAATTCAGAATATCTTCATATTAGTTCATTAATTATACCTTAATTATACTTCAATTCCTCATCAATTTCATTTGTATAACAACCTAAAACCCATGGTTCTCATAAATTAAGAACAAAGCGTAAAAGTATCCAAGTTCATCCATCATATTCCAGCATACTTCATTATCAAAATCATATACAAACCATCCCAATTCAATCATCAAAATCTTTCTATTAAAACATATCATAAAGAACAACACTTTACTTACTTATTTAGCTTCCAATTCTAGCTCAATTCATCAAGTCTACCTAGCCATTCATGCATGCAAAATCATCCCAAATTCAAGGTAGAAATTGGATGCATTTTTAGCATCAAGATGAAGAAAAAAGAATATTAGAGTGGCAAAGTGCAAAATTTTGGGCAAAACTCAAAGTTGTGAGAGTTGTGTGTGTGTGTCGATAATGAGAGAAGGAATAAGAAGATAGCATGTAATAAAAACAAAAGAGAAAATTTTCTTCCATGTATATGGGCATCGTGGGGTATAGGTGTATGGTGAGTGTTAGGACACTTGTTATGAAACTTGTCAAGTAAAGGACCATGCTATATGTCCTCTTCTTAAACTACCGAATCTCACTTAAATAGCTAGTCCACTTATCACTTAATTCCCTAAGTCATTTGTCATCCAATTATCTAAGCCATTTTTCACTCAATCCTACTGCCACGTGTCACTTATTTCTTTTGTCATATGTTAATTTGTCTTGTCGCTTGACATTTTTCCTAGTCCAAATGAACATATTAATTCATCAATCTCATAATTGTAACAATTAATTCCAAATTAATAATTGTAATCCATTAAACCAAAATTCAAAACATAAGCAACACATAATTAAATTATAATCATTTTAAACCTTTTATACGTCGGAATATGTCAATTGAGTGCATATACTATCTTTGTTATGTGTACGAAATCATAATTCATGTATGTATGCTAATGATATGCATGTGAATGAATTGCATTTCATGAATGCTAACATGATTTGACTCATATGAAATAATCTAAGGCTCTTACCCTTAATATGGAAAAGAGGCTATTACATTAGATACTTGTGAGGTATTAAAGATATCCATTATTATATGTATGAGTTGATATTTCAGTTCAAAGAGATAAGGATATTTACTTTAGAAGTAAATTCTAATTAAGGTTTATTTTACTTTAGAATAATATCATTTTAAGATTAAAAAGGTTCCAATGTAGCAATGGTTGCTAATTAAGCCTTAATACATTTTTTATTTAGTGGAAATGATTAACTGAATCAATAAGTTCTTTGGTGTACTTGATATAGTTCTTTGGATTGTTCAAGACAATAATGTACTATGGAACATTAAAGCCATTGAGCATGTAAAAGGAGTTAAGGTCTCATTAAAAATCCAAGGATGTGTTTAGGCAATTTTTCTTAATTATGATGATAATTAGGATGAAATTTGTAAGATTTAAGCTAGCGCCCACAATAGAGAATCTTGTAGAATTATCTCATTAAGTCACTTTCCCAGCAGTAACATGATCGTCATATGGTGATATAGTATAAGATGCTTAAATGATTGGCTTAGTTCAAGTGGGAGATTGTTGGTTTATGCACTATAGTCAAACGATTTAGTTGCAGTTTAGTGATAAGATGATTTGTCAGACTATCTATGCAGCACTGCTTCGATGGATGCAAATTGTGTGGACATTGGTGCTAGCAGTGTATGGTTCCCTATGTAGACAAAACCTGGTACGACTGGTGACATTATGGAGTGTGTTTATGGACTTAAAAGATAACCTGAAGAAAAGAAGAAAGTTAGGATTAATTTGTGTTTTGAATTTTGTTACCTTTTGTTTCTCTAAAATATTCTTATTTTAAAAAATATAAAAATCTAATGTTTTATTTTTATTTATTTATATCATCATTTTATTCTTTTTTTTATTTTTTAAAATCATAAATTCCCATAAAATAAAATAGTTCACTAACATTTATAAGCTGTGATCTTGCCTTATGCCTAAATCACATAAGGTATGGTCTTACCTCATTAGTTTTAATATTCTGGAATTTAAGATGATCTCTACCTTAAACTAAGTTATGTAAGACATGATTACATCTTATGAATTTTAGTAATATGGAATTTCGAGTATTCTATTTTGACAACTGAATTACATAAGATGTGATTCTGCTTTATAAATTTTAGTAATCCGGAATTTTAAGACCCAATTTCCTCCTAAACAAATAAACTAACTACTTAAAGAAAAAAAATGAAAACTATATATAACTAAAAATGGACTAATAAAAATTATCATGTTTTAGGTTCCCTCCTAAAAAGGGCAATTATTTAATGCCATTATGTTCGACGACGCTTTTTCTTTTCAAACTTCTACGTATTAGAGAAGTGTCAAATTAATATCTATCACATTTGAAATCATCATCTCTTTATAAAATAGTTTAAATCTATATCCTTTCACCTTAAAATTCTTTCTAATATATAAACTTTTTATTTTCACTACACCATAAGGAAATGCATTAGTGACAAAAAAAGAACTAAGCCATCTCAAATGTAACTTACTTGGCATAAGCATTAGTCGAGAATTATATAATAATACTTTTTATCCTACCTTAAAATGCTTCCTTATGATCACATTATCATGGAACAAGTTGGTTTTCTCTTTGCAAATTCTCGAATTCTCGTAAGCATCCAACCTTAGTTCTTTAAGTTCTTACACTTGCAATTTCCTTGCTTCTTCAGTTTTTTCCAAATCCATATTACAACAATGTACTATCTAATAAGCTTTATGTTCAATCTCCACCAGAAAATGATAAGCTTTACTAAAAACTAATCGATAAGGAGACATTCCTAGGTGTTTTATAAGCTATATTGTATGCCCAAAGAGCATATCTACAAATTTTTGTCCTCTAATTAATTTCTTTTCCAAAATAGATTCACTTCTTTATTCAATAATTTTGCTTATCCATTCATTTGTAGATGGTAGTAGTAGTTATTTAATGATGCATTTCATACTTTTTAACAAAGTTGCCATTATCTTTAATCAACCTTTTTAAGATGGTTACAACTAGTGACTCTCTTTCACCTAAATAGACATATTTTAGGTGATCAGTTAAGGTTGAGTCTGTAAAAACGAAGGAAAAATTTTCTTACGAGTTATAGTAATTTCAAATTTTAAAGTTTTCGAATCTATTATCATTTTCTATAATGATTCTACAACTTCATAAGTTTCATCAACTTGCTCGTTCACTTTTAATTTTGTACCAAACTCTAACTCATCATCAACACTTTCTTCTTTAAAAGTTTCCTGTATAACAGAATCCACAATATCTGTATAATAAACAAAGCGAAAATCATTAGGGTACTTCATTGGCTCAAAAATATTAAACTTTACCATTTCTCCATCAAACCCAACAAAAAGAGTACTCTTATTTACATCAATTTTCATCTTATCCATCTTCATAAATGACCTTCCTAATAATTGAAGTTGAATGTTCTACATTATCTCTATCCATTTTCAAGATGTAAAAGTCCATTGGAAGTGCCAAACCATTAACTTAGAATAAAACATCCTATATAACACCAATAGGATACATATAAAACGATCAACTAATTGAATAATCACATTAGTTTCTTGTAAAGTATTCCGATCTAAAGCTTTGTAAATTGAGTATGGCATGACATTAATAGATGCACCTAAATCTAGCAAGGCACGCTCAATTTTCTTATCACTTATTACACAAGTAAATGAAAATATACTTAGATCTAAGTATTCTTCCCATAATTTCCTATTCATCACAACTAATACATTCTTACCCAAAATTAGTCTCCTCTTTTCATTTAGCTTCCTTTTATTTATGCATAGTTCTTTCAAGAACTTTGTATATTTTGGAATTTTTTTGATGGCTTCTAGAATTGGTATATTGATTTCTACCTTTTTGAAGGTTTCTCTTTCATATTCCTTTTCTTTTGATTTTGTTAACTTGCAAGGAAAAGGAGTTACACGTGCATTAATTGATATTGGTAAAGATGAATCACCTTTTAAATTCATTTATTTTTTAGTTAGAGGTACATCTTTCTTTTCTCCTTCGTCATACTTTTTTTATCTCTATTAGTAAGGAAGATCCAAATTGAATTTCCTTTCCACTTCTCAATGTATTACGCTTACATTCTCCTTAGCATTCACCCTCATTTATGAAGGTAATTTTATCATTACTTGCACTTCTAATTTACTAATCAAGGTGCCTAATTGGGTGATATGATTTTCTAATTTATGAAGGCTTGCTCTTGTTTCCTATTGAAATTATTGAGTATTAGTAGTAAATGTCTTAACATTTTTATCCAAAGACATACTTGAATTTGTTTATTGAGATTGAGCTTATGTAAGTGCTTGAGGTTGTCTATTTAAATTGTGAGATTTTGCCTTCCTTAATTTCCATAGCTAAGTTTCAAGTGATCCTTATAATGGTTGCAATAAAGGTCGTATTTCGATTGAGGTTGACCAAGAAATTCCCCCATTGTTTTAGCTTTTTAAAGGGAGTTTTGTTGCAATATAGGGCATATATCTGTAGGATGCTCATGGAATGAGCGTATTCTACATACTCATACCAATTGTAATTGACCTATGGCTATTTGATGAACTAGAGTAGTTAAATCTAAAATTTTATCTTCAAGGTTAGTATTACTTACCTCATTCACGCGCTTAACGACTCCATCTATTCTTGTTCCTAAGCTGCTGAGAATTTTCAACCATGTTTGATATTAACTTTTTGGCTACTTTAGGTGTTTTATTTACCAAGCTCCTATTCTAACTGCATCTACCCTAGTCATTTCCATTAGCAATATCCCTTCATAAAAGTACTGAATTAAAAGTTGTTAGGAATCTGATGGTGTAAGCAACTAGCACGTAAATCCTTAAACCTCTCTCAATATTCATACATTGTTTCTCCAATGAATTGCCTTATTCCATATATCTCCTTTTTGATATTGACTGCTCTTGATGCAAGAAAGAGTTTTTCCAGGAACAATCTTTTTATCTCATTCTATGTTGTCACTAAGCCAAATGGAATATAATATAGTCAATCATTTGCCTTATCTTTCAATGAGAATGGAAAGGCTTTATGATTAATTTGCTTTTCTATTACTCCTTATGGCTTTATTCTAGAGTAGACAACATGAAATTATTTCAAGTGGTTATGTGGATCTTCAATTGTAAAATCACAAAAGATAGGAAATAAGTGAATCAAATAAGATTTCAATTGAATATCTACCTCAACATCTAAAAATCTCATACATAAGGGTTGTTGATTCAAATTTGACGCCACTAACTCCCTCATTGTTCTAGTGTTAGGATTTTCCATCTTTTCTATAACTTCTTAGAATTAAAATATTCACCAATTGTTTGATCTATTTCCACTTTCACTTTTAGAGGTGAATGACCTTTTTCTTGTTTAGTATCTTTCTTAAATGATATATTATCTTTTCAATTTCTGGATTATATTGCAATTCATTTATCTGAGAAGGGGCGAATCATACAAGACAAGAGATTAGCAGTAAATCGTAAAATAATACAAAGAAACTAATAAACTAAAATAGTTTCCCGATAATGACATCATAATTTTGATCAAATTGTGGAAGCCTTTAAAATTAATTCAAATTTGTTGAACTCTTGTAGTAGTCGTGGAACCAAGTTTAATCCTAAGAGAACTGAAAACTATTTTCTTAATTTTAATTGTTAGAACAAAATGTGGTTTATGATTAATTAACTAATGAACTAAATTTAACAAGGAATCAAAATAAATCAACTAAGTATTAAAATGAGAACTTCAATAATACTTAACTCTGGTTCAAGAAAAATATCCCATCTACTGTAACTTTTATTCTTGAGCAAAAAAGAATAATTTTCCCAATTGAAGTAATTAGACGGAAACTTATTATGATAACTATAATAAGTCCCAAAATTTTCTAAATTAATTGGTTCAAATCCAACATTCAAGCCAAAACTTGTCATAAATTGATTAGGTAAGATAACACTTCATATCAATTAAATGATAGCAATAAGCTTAGTGAAAAAGAGTAAATCCTAAATTAAATAATTGAGATATCTATAACTATTCAATTTAGTTTTCATATTTCTTATAAGTTAAATATATAAATTCATAAATAAAATACTTGCTACTTATACTGATCCTTCATGAAAATTTTGGATCATTCAATTAATGGATAGCTATAGAATAATCAATATCAAATTAATTTGTCAAATTAATCAATATTAATTATTCATGAATATAAGAGCACAAAATAAGAAATACTTAAATTAAAACAAGAATCTAAGTTTAGAACAAAATCTCACAAGGTTACAACTAGAGTTTTAAATTCCCTTGAATCAGAATATTTAGACTTAGCTACTCATGACTTTAGTTCCAACACCAAAAATAGAGAAAAAGATGAAAGACGAAGAGAAAACTACAAAGAAACGAAATAAAATTATGTGCAGAAGTGTTGGATGTGTTTTTCTCCTTTACTCATACTTAAAACCTAGCCTCCTCCTATCTTGCCAAGATTCATATCTAGACAAATCAAAATCCTTATATAATAGGGCTAAAAAATAAGTTTCCTAATTCAATTCAAACTCTAGAGGTGAATATGGTATCGGGCATGATTTCACTTTATTATTGTAGTAATCTGTCCACTTTTGCTAAAATTTGTGATTTTGACTAATAATTGTTCAATTTGATATAATCTTTGCTCATCACCTCCTAAAGCAAAATAAATGTTAATTTTCCCATTTAAGCCAAAATAAAAGAGATAAGTCCAATTAATATAACTAAATAACATCTCATCACATTGGTATGATATTATATTATATTAAAAAAACTTAAACTTTACATAATTGCATCATGAGGTAAGTAATCTTTATTAAATATATTTTCAGTTTTTTTGTATTAAATCTTTTATTTTGTTATATTTAATGCTGGAATTTGTTTCTAAATGGTATATATTCATTTATGTTTTGGCACCTTATACAAGTGATAGACTAATACGTGTATTGACTGATTATTTAAAGGTTTTAAACGTTTACACTAAATTGTTAACATTAACTTTATACAATTATAATACAAATGATGCTATGATTGACAAAGTTAAAAGTAAGTTACAAGAGTTTATTGATGCATGGGAGAGACGTTCATATGCATTGTTGTTCGCATATAATGAATTTAATTATGAATGTCGAGTTGGAAATTATAAAAAATGAATAAAAGTAATTAATGTTAGTGTACTATATTGGAATATAAACCATAAATGAGTTAAGAAATTTAAGGAAATAACAAGACAATTATCTATTTGTTATAATAGGAAGTTATGTCAGGATTCTCCAATAAGGTGGCATTCTACATTCAAAATGTTTGACGATGTAGTTAAAGTATATGTATATCTATTAGCTTAAGACAACATGATCCTCGATGCACTTGTTTGTCGAAAGAATTATAATAAGAGTTTGCAAAAAAATAAATATTAAAAATATTTAACATTGTCACCGACTAATTTTATGCACAAAATATTTAATATTATTGGAGTAGGAAACTTGGGCAATTTGAGTAATGTCGAATATAGTGATGAAAAATTTTGGTAATTATTAAAGAATGATTGGTATATAATATCATGAAAACTAGTATTGTTCTAGAAAGGAGGTATAACCTAATTTTATTGTGATCAAACTTCAATAGGCCTTTGATCGTTAGATAGTTGTATTGTGATTTATTCTTAAATTGCTAATCGAGGATAAGCTAAAAGTTATTAACAATAATTTATTCAACTTTTTTTTAATACATCAAGTGAGAAAGTTTAAAGGAGTTTATGATATAAGAAAGGGATATAATAGAACAAACTTAGATAATTAATTGGAAGCTAATATCACTTGCCAAATATTTGACATCCTAATATCTAAGGCTGGGTTGCTTGCTTTCAATTGATTATGTATTAAGAATATTCGAATAGAATCTATAAATTAGGTGACGTCAACCATCTTATGCCATTTGATATGTTGCGTCTTGGCAAATTTTATAGGAGTTGGAACTTGAAATAACTTACCATTTTAGATTTTCTTTTTTCTAAAAAAAATAAATTTTCTAAAAGAAAAATTATTAACCTTCTTCAATTGGTAATATATGTTTCAGGAAAAGAATCAATTTGTTGCAAAAAAGAAATTCTTGTGTTGAAAATGACTCGCGACAATTGCACTCTGAAATTCATACTAATAGATTGGTTTTATAATTGAAGATTTTATTTTTAATTTTTTTGAAAATGTTTATTTGTTAATACTTAATATTAAAGTATTTATATTACTAATAATAATTAAATATTAAATAAAATTTAAAAATAAATTAATTTTATAAATTAGATAAATAAATTTAGTTGAATCTCTTATAAAATATTTATTAACATATTATCAATAAAATTATTATGTTAATAAATAATTTAATAATTAAAATTATATTTATAAATTAATATTTATTTATAACGTATTTTTAATTAGAAAAGCTGGTTTTATTTGAAATTTATATATTTTAGGATATTTTAATTTTAATTTTAATTATTAAATTAAAATTTTAAAATTTAAATCAATTATAAAAATTAAACTAAATTATTAAATAATTCACAATTTTTAATTTCAAATAATTCAATAATATATATTTAGTTTATGATAAATCATAATATAAAATATAAACAAAAAATTAATTTTTATAATTTTATCTAAAATTTTTTGAATGAAATAGAAACTAAAAATTTTAAATTTTTACTGAATTTTAAAATTTAAAAAAAAAGTAAAAGACTCACGTGATTTTGATCATCTATATTATTTAATTTCCAGAATTTGAGTGGTTACTCACTTACTTTGTAACGAAACAACCACCACATGCACACACATGCGACGACATGAACGACATCTAAGGTAAGTTCAGTCTAGCCTGTTAATTCACTTCTTTAAGATACAACCAAGGACAAAAACCGAAATTCAATTCCTTGATCTGGGTCTTACAAATAATGGAGGCTGAAGCTGAAGGGTTGAAGCCGGAAGTTGTCGTAGAGGAGAAGATGCAAGATGGTGAGGGAATTTCGGGATCTTGTAAGGAAAGCCCTGATTTACTGGAGAAGAAAGGGTCTCATGTCATGAATAACGGCCCAAGGTACGAGATAATTTTCTCTTCTCTGTTTTACTTTTCTTTTTGGAAACAAATATTATGTGGCTAATTACTAAAAATGGAAAATGATGAGGAGGACATAGGCAGAGTGGTGGAAGAGTGTATCTTCAGGAATCAAACCTAGCTTGGTGATATCTTGATTGTTGGGTACTGGGCTGTTTCAGATTCGAAGTGTTCCAATAAAGGAAATAAAAATTGTTGTATATCCTACTCACATATATGTTGGAATCTAGCTTTCTACCAAAGAGTGAAAGGTTACAAAGAAAGACAATGAACGCTTTGTGAGGCTCTGTAGTGTTCAACGGTGTACTAATCGAGGTTTGGGGCATGTTAACGTGATTGATTTGGATTGGGTGCTCATTTACATGATTTGTTCAAATTATTGCCTGAGACCAATTTTACTACGTGGACTTTAGACTTGGTCCATGGAATAACATGACAAATCTGCTTTGAAGTTGATGGAATCTCATCTTGTGATTCATGTCAGTTTCGCAAAGAATGTATAACTGTTTAGCAGAATTTGGGACGAAATGTGACGTGGAAATAACATAGGTTAGGATCTGGATTTGGGGACTTATCTTCTGTGCCACCTATCATGTGCCAACCCTGTGTCACTCCATCCTAGTCATTCATTTATGTGGATTTGAGTTGGGATTTGGGGGTTATTCTCATTCACGTGTGATGCTCTTGGTTTTCTTTTTTTTTTTGAAAGGTGATGCTCTTGGTTTTCTAAATAGTTGGACTACTACTAAGTTCATAAAATTAAGGACGTAGAATGCTTTAAAATAACAGAAAGAGTAGTTCTAAGAATTTGGTTGGCAAATACAGTGAATAATTGAATCTGGACACAAAGCAGCTATTCATTTGTTGACTTGTGATAAAGACACTATTGAAAAAACTCTGTAAGAGGATTATATACATGGCATATTTCTCTGTGCTTCTGGAATGTTCCCTTAACAAACCTTTATTATAAATATAATACTGTAGCAGCTCTTGTCAGGCAAGGGGGCTTGCACATTACGATTCTCCAAATGCCTCTTTTATTTTCTTATTAGAAGCTTATCATGGTATCAGAACTTTAATGGCTAATGCCTCTTCTACTAGTTCTTTGTCAGCATCCGAGGGGGAGGTCACTCCTATGACCATCCTATCATCCTCAGTAGCACCCATTACCAATACCCTCTCATTTATTCTCCCAATCAAACTGGAAAGAGCTAATTACTTGCTGTGGAAAGCTCAAGTACTACTTGCTTTAATTGGGCATGGCCTCCTCGAGTTTGTCAATAGTTCAATCACTTCAACACCAATTGTAAATCCAGAGAAACCCAGCGAAGCCTATATGTCTTGGTTGAAATAAGATTAAATACTACTTTTTTGGCTCCTTGCGCCAATGTCTGAAGCAGCAATTGGTGATGTTGTTGGTTGCACTACTTCTCGTGAAGTCTGGAATGCTCTTGAGCACCTTTAAATATCTTACCTCTCTTGGCATTCGATATCAATTACCATCTCCTTACATTCATCACCAAAATGGTCAGATTGAATGCAAACATCAACATCTTACTGAAACAGGTCTCATCCTCCTTGCACAAGCCTCTCTTCTATTATCTTTTTGGTGGTATGCCTTTGATACTGCTGTATATCTTATCAAGTGCATGCCTACCCCCATTATCAATAATTCTTCTCCTTACCAGTTATTATTTCATCATCTTCCTGATTACTGCTTTCTTTTTGTTTTTGGTTGCTCATGTTACCCTCTTCTCCATCCCTATAATAAAAGTAAGTTTTCCTTTCATACCACTAAATGCATGTTTCTCGGATATAGTTCCCATCACAAAGGATACCGATGCCTTTCCCTTACTAGTCCTATTTATATCACTCCCTATGCTCGGTTTGATGAATCCGAGTTTCCATACACTCCCTTTTTCCTTTCCTCTCATATTTTCTCTATTGCTTCATCTCCTTCACCTTTTCCTCTTGGTCATCTATCTTCATCTTTAACTTCCACTCCTCAAGCGGTTATACCAGAGAACTTTATGGCAGACTCTTCCCCCTCGTCTTTGTTTTCACAGGACAAGTCAAGAGCTCCACTCATTGCTCAGCCATGCTCCGATAGACCCCCTCCTCCTTTTATCCTTGGCCCGCCACCCTTTAATATCCACCCAATGCAAACTAAAGCCAAATCTAGCATCCATAAGCCAAAACTTTACTCTGCTCATCTCAATCCACCTACCTTTGAATCTAAAACAATTGTTGAAGCCCTTGCCAATTCTTACTGGAAACATGCAATGAATGAAGAGTTTTAAGCCCTTCAACAAAATTCCACTTGGACCTTAGTTCCTCCTCATCCCAACCAACAAATCATTGGCTCGACATGGGTTTTTCGGATTAAATATCATGTTGATGGAACCATAGCCCATTATAAAGCCCGTTTAGTTGCAAAAGGATTTACCTAAACACTTGGTATCGATTTTACTGAAACTGATAGTGTGTAAATCTAGCATGTTTTAGTTCCTAATTCTATGCTTATTTGGTGATTTATTGTGCTTAAATGT
>JAOQMS010000179.1:14657364-14678358 GCA_027563885.1 Erythroxylum longipes
CTTTGGCTGTGTTCGTTTTCTATTGATTTGATTTAAGTTTACTGGTGCATTTTTGTTTTATTTATTTTTGTTCAATTCAACCCCCTCTTTTTCTATTCTATCAATTTAGAAATAAGCTTGACTAGTCTCTGTGGGATCGACTCTGCTCATCACTATTTACAAATCTTTTAGAGTAGGTAATTTATTTTTAGTGGTTTCGACACCCATAAAAAACCTATAGCCCTGTTATTACGCCCAGTACAATCCTTATAATCCTTACTCTAGCTGTGACTCACATTGGCCTATATATCAAATGGATGTCTCCAATGCATTTTTACATGGGAACCTCTCTGAGACAGTTTATATGGCCCAACCCGATGGTTTTGTTGATCCACAACATCCTCATTTTGTCTGTCCTCTTCATCGTGCTATCTATGATCTTTGCCAAGCTCCACGAGCTTGGTTTCAACGCCTCACAACAGCTCTCCTTGACTGTGGGTTTTAGCAACCTTAGTACGATTCCTCTCTATTCTTTTACAAGAATGACTCTATACTTCTCTTTTTTCTTGTATATGTCGACGATATAATCGTCACAGGTAACCACAACTTTACTATTCAACAACTCTTTCATTTCCTTTCATCCAAATTTTCTCTTAAACTTTTGGGTTCCCTCAATTACTTTTTGGGATTCAAGTTACCCACACCTCCAATGGCTTGCACCTCTCTCAGACAAAATACTTACATGAAATTTTTTTCCCGTACCAATATGCTGCATGCTAAGCCTCTATCCACTATGGTTGCCTCGTCTGCCAAATTAAGTCATCACGATAGTTCTCCTTTTGATAGCCCAACTCTCTATCGTAGCACCATTAGTGCTCTGCAATACCTCAGTCTCACCCGCCCTGAAATCTCATATATGGTTAATCGACTCAATCAATTTCTCCGACAACCGACTGAGTTTCACTGGCGTGCTTGCAAATGCCTGCTATGCTATCTCAAAGATATTGCCTCCCATGGCCTCTTCATTTGTCCAGTTCATCACTTTCGTTTGACTGCCTTTTTGGATTCGGACTGGGGGAGCGATCCAAATGACAGGAGATCCACCAGTGGTTTCTGTGTCTATCTTGGTGGTAATTTAATTTCCAGGTCCTCTCAAAAACAACAAGTGGTAGCTCGGTCGAGGACCGAATCTGAGTACCGAGCTTTAGCTCATACTGCCACTGAAGTTGCATGGATAATGTCACTGCTCAAGGAGATCAATTTTCAGCTTGAAGGGTCACCTCTGGTTTGGTGTGATAACATTGGAGCTACTGCTTTAGCTAGTAATCCTGTTTTTCACTTTCGGACAAAGCACATAAAAATATATGTGCATTTTGTAAAGGAGAAAGTAGCTCGCGGAGACCTCTCAATACGCTACATTCCAGCTGAAGAACAAACTGCTGACATCTTTACAAAACCTTTATCAACAGCACGAATTGTTTATCTCAAGACCAAGCTTGCTGTAGGAGACCAGCTATGCTTGAGCGGGTGTGATAAAGACACTGTTGAAAAGACTCTGTAACAGAAATATATACATGGCATATTTCTCTTTGCTTCTGGAATGTTCCGTTAACAAACCTGTATTATAAATATAATACTACAGCAGCTCTTGTCAGGCAAGGGATTCTCCAAATGCCTCTTTTTTTTTTTTATAAAAAGCTTATCAACCTGTAGCAAGTAAGCTCTTTGGTTATAGACCTTAAGATATTTTTCCTTTCGAGTGGACTGGGAAAGAAAGAAATAACACCAACAGAAAAGGAAGTAGTAGCACTGGATTTCACAGGTTAAGCGTGAAGAATAGCATGTTGAATCTTTGGTTCACCTGTCAGCTTTTTCTTCTGATGCAATGGAGTCTGAGGATGATTTTCATGGCGACCTTTTTATGTAGTTAAGGTTTAAAAATGCTTGTCTTTTGGACAGTTTTATATTAAGAGGCTGCTGAGAGCGGATATGTCATTCTTGTCAAATTAATTAGCTGGCTCCTCTGACATACCTGTAATGCTCAAACTGATACCGGTTTCTACCATTAAGCATCATATAATCATTGTTCAAGGAAAGATTATATGGGAATTTACAAAATTTGTTCCTTGTGTTTTTAAGGGTTTTTTTTTTTTTTTTTTGGGTTTTGTAAGGTCTGCAACAATGGCAACCATAGAACAAGATGCGACCTTTCCTGCTCAGGGCCAACTTACCGTATCCTAGGGAGGAAGAGTTGTTGTGTTTGATGACATTCCTGCAGAAAAGGCTATTCATATTTCAATTTGATTCAGACTTTAATTCTGACCATCAAATTTGATTCTGATTCTTCATCATGTATAATATGCTTAGGTTCGAGAAATTTTGGTTATTGCCAAAGCAGCTGCAGCTATGAAGAAGACTCTATCCGCCTATCCTCTGATTACACCAGTCCTTACAAGGTCTCCTTCAATGCAGAGTACAGCCAGTGGTTTGGCCTCACCGCAGGCCCAGTTGTATCCTGTTCATAATGGTTCGCTTTGCAACTTGCAAGCTGGTAATATCCTCTTTAGTAGTTGAGATTTAGAAGTCTGTGCATTTCCCTTTCTCTGAAACGTAGTTGATCTTTATTTTTGTTGGTTGCAGATTTACCAATTGCTAGAAGACATTCTTTGCAACGATTCTTTGAGAAGAGACGGGACAGGTCTCTCTCTCGTTGGTTGATTTTCTTCTTTTGTGTTTCATTTCTCGGTGACGTTTTCTTTTCTTGCACGCTAGTGAGCAAAAGCCCTTATGCTCCTCCCCCAACAGCTAAAACGTACGAGACCACAGAACCTGATTTTACTGCTGAGACTTCAACAGATGCGGCTTGCTTGGAGGAACGTCTAGCACCAGCTAAAGAACAACAAAAAGTGGCTGCTAATCTTGCTTGAATTGTGCTAAAGGCTTCTATGAATCACAGAACCTTCTATTCCCTTGTATTGTTAACCTATAAAACGATGTTTAGTTGCACTACAGATGATCAACGGCTCTTGGATGTGGTGGCTTGAGGCGTGTTTACTTCTCCTTGAAACTGGTGAGAGTTCGGTCACACTGTTGCTCCGTAGTCCGTACATCTATAGGCCCCTGTAAATTGCTATCTAACATACCATCGTGTGTTAGATCGTCTGTACATTAATGTAACTGTAACGAACAATTGACCTGTAGTGTATTGTCTGTTGTGCTGCTACTAAGTACTACAGTTTGTATGCAATCCAAGTGAGTTCATTTCGTTTAGTCAGTACATAAATATCATTAAACTGAATCATAAATTATCCCTAGCTACACAAGAGATCACTAGCTAAATTTAGCACATTCTTAATGCCATGACCCACACCAGACCTGGAAATACTTTGCTCGAATGACTCCTGTAAATGTCCCAGATATACCTGCAAATTCCAAGACGACAACAGATGCAGCAAATGTTCGTATTAATACGTTACCTGACATTGAACAACTTGAAGCAACTTGTATAAAAAAAAGCGAAACATAGCGAGAACATTAACAGCCTTTTTGATAAAGGAGACAGGCTAGCGCCATAACATCCTCCCTTAACGCACAACACACAAGGATGGAAATAAGCCCAGACACCAGTCCAAAAGATGCGTACAAATTCTTAATCACCAAGTCCCATTCGATGATGCATGAACTGGATTTCCTGGAAGCCGAGTGTAGACATAGTGCACTACAGATGCAGATAGTCCCCCACATAAAACTGACTTCTGGCCGCCACTGTTGAAAGTCCACCCACTGCGACCAGAATGACCTCTATAAAAATGAGATCAGGTACAAGCTAATTTTCCAGTTAAAGAAACAGTGGTCAATCAGACGATGAAGGCCATACAAAAGAGATTCATACTTTCAACTTCTAAAACTGGTTCATACGAGACCAAATGCCAATTTCCATCTTTTAGACTCATGAGGAAACATTAAAGTCAATACAACCATGTTCGAATTGAAGATTAACCAGAAAGATGCTTATTTCCGAGTAGAACACTGTAAACAATAATCAATTTTGGGACATAGGGGGCGAGGCCATCTTCTTGTTGCTACCGCTTTCCTCCGACGACCCTCCGTATATTCTCTAGTAATCGACGCAACCGCGAGTCCTTTCTTGGTTTAAGAGCTCAAACCCATCAAAACTCGGTCCAACCCAGTTAAGATGGGCCGGAGATATGGAGCATCGAGATGGGAGAAAAAGGATTACGTGATTAGCGGCTTTTCTTGGGGTGGTTTGAGTTTTCCCATTAATTTTTTGGTTTGTTTGCGGTGTTTGGCTAAGGAATCGATTCTGTGAAGAGAGACGCATTGACTTTGTAGACAAATTGACCCAAATTCCAAGAGAGAAAGAGATTCCTCAACGAGAAGAGACTGAGCAGCGGATGAGAAATGCTTTTCTTTTTATTTGCTTTCACTTTTCTTTTCTTTTTCTCTTTTGCTAAGGTCAGCAACCAAACACCAAAACACAACCCTCTTTAAGACTCTTTACCCTTTGACATGTACAATGTAAACTTATGTGTGTCTATGTTTGGCTTTTGCTTTGTTTTCTTTATCTGTTGCAACAATAGCGCTTGTTTACGTGTGTATATGTGTGTCTCTTAGCTTTCTTAGATTAAAGTGCCCAACACACATGTGCAACAGTCTTAGCTGGCTAAGACAACCCTTGTTTTGCGCTTTGCTTTAGACTTTGTTTGGATCTCTTCTTAAAAAAATTAACAAGAGAAAAAAGAAAAGGTCAATCAGAATCCAATGCGAGGGTTAGTGGTGTAGACTTCAAGTGTGCGTTTGTTGTTAGATTTGGGAGAAGATAAAAGGGGAGTCAACTAGTCTCGTGTGGGTGGTGTACTTTGCTAGTTTGCTTACTTCTACTTCTCTACTCTACTTGTTTCTTCCTTTTGTCGCTATTCAGAATTCAACTTCAACAACCACTTTGAACTCGTTCAACACAAATCAGTTCATCCGCTTAGCTTTGCTTTCTGTTCTTTCTCGTTGGGTTTGGCTCTTCCCTACTTCTGCGTAAAAGATAATATAAACCCACCCAAGTGCTTTGGCCTTACATTTGTTTCAGGTACATTTCGTTTTCCAGGTTTCTTTTATCTCTTCCCCATCTTTGCTTTTCGTCATCATCTTGTTCAGTGTCTGCCTGTGTTATGGGTTCTTGTGTTTCTGATTATCGTACTCAAGATATGCTTTTGTTCTTCTGCTAGATTAGGGTGTTCGTTGCTTGATGGTTTGGGTTTATGGTATGGGAATGAGAATCGAATGGAGAATAAGAATCTGTGGAAAAATTCCCTCGTTTATCGATGATGCTAGCCTCTTTTGGACCCCTGTTCTTTTTCACCTTGATGCCAATTTCCTCGTGAATTCTCGCTTTTGTGCAAAAAAGTTCATTTCTTGATATCCTTTTGGCTCTTTCCTTTGCTTTCTTCTTTCCACTGGACTTTAGGGTACATCAAATTGCATGGTTTTTCTTGGATCTTAGAGGAGTATGTATGGTCTAAAATTTCTTTCATGAGTAAAACTTTGTAAAAAATGAAAGAGGTTTTCATGTATGATATTGCGCTTGCTATCCTGAATTTCCATGGAATATCTACTATATAAATTGCATTAACAGTAACTCATTTGATTTCCTTACCCACTGACAGTTACAATTTGGGAACTTCTAATAAATGGAGCACAATGACTGCTGTGTTTTAAGCCGAACTCGGAAGAGAAAGTTGCAGGAAAATGTTACTGAAATGGAGGCCTTCCCATTGAACAAGCTCAATCAAGACCTCCTTGAAAGGGTTCTGTCCTGGTTACCAACTTCCACGTTCTATCGGGTTACTTCCGTGTGCAAGAGATGGAAATCAGTTGCAGATTCTGCAAGTTTCAAGCTGGCCTGCTATGAGGTTCCTTCACGAGATCCATGGTTTTTCATGGTTGATCCACATATTAATCGGTCTACTATATTTGATTCTGCTGAAAGAAGTTGGAAGAAGCTGAATTATCCAACTCTCCTCCAAAACTGTTCCAACCGTGATGCAATCCCTGTTGCAGCAGCTGGTGGCTTGGTCTGCTTTCGAAGTGATTCGGGAGACTTCATTACATGCAATCCTGTGACAGGATCCTGCCGCCAACTCCCTCAGATGCAAAGTGCAAGAGAGAATCTTTCCCTTTGTGCTATTGCAATGAGTACGAGTACGGCAGATAAGCTTTCTTACAAGCTTGTATTGGTCACTGGTGAGCTGCCAAGATTGTCATACAAGGCTTATAATTCAAACATCAATCGCTGGGAGGAAGAGATTTTGCTGAAAAGAAATGTTGATGAGTCTCAGGAGTTGGAGTCTACTGATGATAATGGTGTGTACTTCCTTAGTAAAGCTGGAAATGTAGTGGACCTAGTGGTGACTGACATGCACAGAAGCCCATCTAAACAATACTCATCAGTTACAACACTCGCACATGGAGAGGAGATGGTTTATTTCCTTAGCTCCTCTGGTACCATTGTGGCTTGTAATCTGACCCACAAATGCTTCTCGGAGTACCCCAGGCTGTTGCCCGCTTTCTCAGAATACTCCATCGACTTGGTGGTGTGCAGAGGAGAAATGCTGGTAGTAGCGTTGTCAGAATTTTGTGAGAGTGCAAGCCTGAGGGTCTGGAGATATGATGAGGACAGCCGATCTTGGCAACAAACAGCGATGATGCCTCCTGCAATGTCCCACGAATTCTATGAGAAGAAGGTGGACATAAACTGTGTAGGGGCTGGTGACAAGATACTCGTATGCCTGAGTTGTCCTGAGTTTTACAGTTATGTGGTATGTGATTTGAGGACAAATGAGTGGACTGAATTGCCAAAGTGTTTCACAAATGGTGAAACGGTGGAGTTCATGTCTGCATTCGCATTTGAGCCAAGGATTGAGGCGTCCGTCTGAGGACATGATTCTGTTAAGAATTATCACTGCCATGTTTCCTGTTCTTTTTCAAGCTTTTGCTGGACTCTTTGTAGTGCTTCATCTTCTTCATTGTTTTACCAACTCTAATGGAGTTTGGCATGAATGTGATTTCAACAATAGTAATTCAAATGAGGATTCTTTTAGTAGATGTGACTTTTCTTTTCAATTGCTGCGAACGATCTTTAGCTTCATAATTTTTACCGTAATTTTCAATTGCTGCTATCAAGTACAATTATAATTATGGATTTGACTATAATCGTAATATCACGAGAGCAATTAATTGCTCTTCCTAGCTGACTAGTCAAATACGCACATCACCCAAGGAATACGGTATGATCAATCTAACCAGAGAGCCCTGTCCACCTCAGCCAGTGACCTCCATGATTATAACATCGTAACAGTTCTCTGCACCCTCACTCAGCCTTTATATTCACATACACCGAGAGGAGAGTTGCTGAATCATTGTTTCCGTCAAAGTTTTCTATACGAGAATTCATAGAATTATTTTACTGTTTCGCAGATACTCGACGAAGAATGGCGTTGGAAATGTGACTTTTCTGATTTTCTTGAAGCATTTACACACTTGCGTGCTAGATCATGAATGGCTAAGGCAGGAGTTCTATGAAGACACGGAGTGTTCGCTGCTCCACACCCCTTCCTGTTTTCCCTTTCCCCAAGTAACGCAGTATAAAACCCAACCCCCACCCCATTTCAGAGCTGACAATTGTGACAAATATTCTGAATTTAAGAAGCTGAGAGACAATGGAACCAGAGGAAGAATTGAAGCAGCAATTGCAGGGTTTGCAGAAGGATCTCTGCAGGAAACAGAGTTTTGAGAATGCCGACTCCTCCGCGATCACTCCCCCTCCGCTTTACCTTCTATGAGCATATCGGTCAGCTTTTGAGTTATTGGAAAGATGCCATCTTTTTGCATGAGGTTTCTATAGGTTGATTGGTTTTCGTTTTGAAAACCCACACGATCGGATCACAAACAAAATAAAATTTTTACTATTTTTGATTGGATTTTAATAATTGAATAATTTGAATAATAAAACACAAATTATAAAATAAAAAATTATACTTGATTTGATTTTTCTATTGAAATTTTTTTAAAGCTTTTTGATATGTTAATCACGAGCTATTTATTTGTCCAATTTTTAATGATATCTACAGAGTAGCTTGTAATTCTTGAGAGAAATTAAACAGGAATATTAACTCTCTCGTGTTTATTTATAAAATAAAAGCAATAGGGTTTTTTAAATTTCTATTAAATTTAAATACCTTAATAATAATTAAAGTTAAAATTTAATTATAATTATTTTAATTTTAATAAAAACCAAATATTTCATATTTAATTTATAATGTTTCCCAAACTTTATAATTAAGTCCAATTTAATTAAAATTGGCTTGTTTTCACATACTGCTCTTTAATGTGTGACTCATTAGATTCCTAATATATTGACAATGATTATAGATTATAATTCTAATTCATAATTAGAATTAGATAAATTAAAACTTCTTTTAATTTATCTTTAATTCTTCAATTAAATAATTTTTAATCATAGATCAAGATTAACGTCTATTAACATGTCATAACTACCCAAAAATTAAGAATGTCAAAGTAGTTTGACTTAATCTATCTATGCGTAGTTATGATGTAAATTTAATCATTTCGTCATCTAATGTTCCAAAAGAGTATGAATATAGAGTCTACTCTTTTATATCCAATCATGTTCGTTCTTGCTAATTAGTAATTTATTTATAATTAGTATTTGAAAATGCCTTATCCAATTTCAATTCATTCTAGTCAGAGAATTTCACAAATCATTACTAAACAAAAACAGTAGAATATTCTCTCCAATTATTTTAAAGTGACGAATCCTTTATTGACTTACTCAACTATCTTCATATGTTTCATTATGCACATAATTACTACCAACTGAAATATCCTAGGATAGTTTATAAGTAGTATCAAAACACAGTAATTCTCAATAGGAGATACCTTGGTAATCTCAAGTCTAAGAATCAATTATACAACCATCAGTATAAGAAAATTCACAGGCATACTTTAATTTATGAGATCGATTACTTTTTTCATAAGAAAGAAAAAATGTGTGTTGGACCCCAATTTTTTTTAGAATTTATTTTATTAAATTAGCAAGCATGAATATAAGTTAGAATTCATGAATTAGCAATTTTTAGAGATTAATTAGATATATTATGAATCTCCTATGGTTGCATGAATTAAAAGAAAGAGTTAGAATTCAGTTAATGAGTTAGAAGGCATTAGATTAATAAGGAAAGGTAAGCCTGAAAAGACAAAAGCTGGTCTTAAATTAATAAGAAAAGAAGAGAAGAGAGTCGTGTGTATTAAGAAAGAAAAAGAGAGAAACTCGTAGAAGAACCTAGAAGAAGAGAAGGAAAACCGAAGCATAGAGAGGAGAAGAAGTAAAGAAAGAAAAAGGAGATAAGAAGTGGAAGAAGAAGAAGATTCAGTTGAGTTTTAAGTAACCATTTATTTATTTTTCTTGTTTTGATAGAAAAAGGAAGTAGAGAAGATAAGTTATGTGCTGAAAATGAAGAGAGAAAGAAGAGGAACAAGAGATTTGTGTTCTTAGATTTTTATGAACCTTTAACTCGATTTTAGTTCTTCTAGTTAGATAAACCAAACGTAGATGAAGTCTAAGCGCATTTTTGGATATTTAAAGCTTATGGAAGTTTTATTCGTGTATATTGATTGAATGAAAAAATGTTGTTTAAAGGGAACCAAGAAAGTTGAAGGCAAGAACAAGAAGAAAGGCAAACTTGATCTTGAAATTATAAGTAAAAGGGTGGGTAATATATTTATAGTTTTGTGATAATAGGCTGTATTATTTGATTTTGTGTGTATAAATGTTTGTCTTGAATCATTGTAAATGTGAGAAACATGTTCTCTGAATTCAATAACATGTATGCCTTGCAAGAATTCTGCTACTATCATGTTAATGAAAAACAAAAAATTTAAGAAACATGAAAGTATGAATATGATATGAAATTTGTAAGCATCGAAAATCTGCTTGTGTAGGCAAAAGAGATACCATTATATTTGTCGTGTGCATATTGACCTAAAGCCTTCTCCCGGCTGCCCGCTTGTGGCATATGAGCTTCGAAAATGGACTCATTCTGTTCATGGTGTAAACTTCGGTTTTGCTATTCTGTTTTATGGGATTCTCTCAAGCCATTATATTTGTGCATTGCATCTTAGTTTGTTGAATATGGAACATAATTGAGTGTTATTTTGTGATAATTAAATGAAACATATGATCTGATTTGTGTGATAATGTGTTCTTGTCCATGGGAATTCTTAAAATTTGGAATGTGGATAGTGTGATCTGCTAAGTCTAAAATGCAATATATATGTACTTGATTGTGTGTGTGGTTCGTTATCGTTGGCTATAAACGTATTAGCCACTGAGCATCGCCGCTCACCCCATTGTCTTTCCACTCATCAGGTGAAGAAAAAGCAGATCATTACTGAACCCTTGCAAAGCTTTGACAACTCCAAGATTTCAATCTTTTGTAACTAGTTAGTTCATAAACTTTTGGTACTTTAGAAGCATATCAGGCATGGGCATTCTTAATTGTTTTGTAATATGATACTGAAATGGTTTTTAATATGTAATTTGAAGTTATATACAATCTCTGCTTTTGTTAGAGAAATAACAGTGAGAACTGCAGAAATTCTCTTTTGTATATGTTCAAAATTTCTTCTCTAGTAAGTTATCATTGTGTTGGGAATAAAATGGTTAGATGTTTGAAGGCTTTGGATAAATTTTTTTGAAGAAATTGGTTAAGTTGGGAGTTTTATATGTATGGTTTTGATTGTTAGATTTGGATCTTTTGAAATACATAGAAGTTATATATATTGACAGTAGAGAGAAAAGAGGAAAAAGGGAATAAAAATATTTTCTAGAACTTCAATGAATAAACTGTATTGATCTAGGTAGAATTTGACAAAATTGTCTTATGAAAGTTGTAGATCTTTCTTTTAGCTTTTTAACGACACAAAGTTTATAATTTTTGAACTTTTGGATTGAAAGTTATAATAAATTGAAGTAGGATTATGCAGTCAGATTGTCGTGATTGTGCACAAAAACGATCGCAACGAACTAGAAATTTCATGGATGTCGCGATCGTGCATAAGCACGACCATAACAATCTGCTACTATTCACTTAAAGTCGTGATCATGGATAAGCACGATCGAAATACCCCCTTCTCACGGCCGTGATTTTTCAAAAGTCACGACCGTGACTTCTTCACTTCTATTTCTTCTTTTTATTTTCCTTATTCATTTGTTTGTATTTTGTTCGACTCCTAAATCTGACTTATTTTCATGTCCATTTTATTTTATGCTATTTTATTTAATTGTTTGTGTATTTGTTTTTACTCCTACTATGAATTCTATTTATCTTTATCATAGTTTTATTTATTTATTTTATTTTAAAAAGTCCTCTAATTTTGGTGCCTTGTCACCACAAAATAAGGAATGAGACTTAGGGCCAACATCTTTAGTATTAGAGCCCACGGTTTCTAAGGATTCCTAGGCTTAGAATATGTTATATTATGAAATATATAATGTGTGATAAAGTGTTTGTATTGTTAAATTATTTGTTTGCATTTCCGAATTTATTGATTGCATTGAGTTTATTGCTTGCATTAAGTGACATACATATCACGCATACATGTAGGAAATATGATTAAAATGAAAAGTAAGCTAAATAATAATATTTTATTGAAGGAGTAAAATGCTACCTCGTAGAAGAACACGAGGAGTTTTGCAAGGATTTGCTGCATCTGATTCTCTACCGAGAGAGGAGGGTACTGATGAGTTCAGAGCCTCAGCGATTGCTGAGGCGGCTGTAGGGTAGGATAGCGAGCCCTTTCAACCACAAATGCCCGAGTCATCTCTTCCTTAAGGACAAATGCCTAATCCTTTTGGTCCCAAAATGTTCCAAGCCCTTGCTCAGGCTTTTGTTCAGGCCATAGGCCAGATGCCATCAACTTCCACCCCAGCCCCAGCTAAGAAAGGGAAACAATTTGATAAGCTAAGGAAGTATGGTGTAGTGGATTTCTATAGAACAACCGATCCAAAGGAAGTTGAGACTTGGTTAAGTAAGAGTGAAAGAATATTGGAATAGATAGATATCAAGGATGAGGAAAAGATTGTGTATGATGTAAGCTTGCTACAGGAAGATGCCTTGCATTGGGGGGAAAGTGTACTAGGGAGCCAGTTAAAGCTATCAGTGTTAACCTAGAAAGACTTCCAAGTTGCCCATAAGAAGAAATACCTGTCTGAAGTGAATATCCCGCAGAAGCAGAGGGAGTTTTTGAGTCTCAATCATAAGGAGATGACAGTGAGTGAATAAGAGCGCATATTTACACAATAGTCTCAATATATAGCTGAACTGATGATGATCGAGGCGGCCAAGTGCCTAAGGTTTGAAGCGGGATTGCATTTGGCTATAAGAGAGAAAGTGTTGGCATAAAATTTTTAGGATTTCCAATAGTTAGTAGAAGATGCATTAAGGGTGGAGAATGTAGAAAACATAAAGAGCATCGTGAATAAAAAGATGAAAGGAAGAAAGTAGCTCAGAAGAGGGGGTAGTAGCAGTATTTTATGCCAGAAAGGAGTACCAGGACCTTCCCTATACAGTCTGATGTTAGGAACAGTGGTGCAAGCAGGCTCAAAATAACAAGAACTATTTCCCTTCAAGCCTCGATTGTTGGTAGCAAGGGAAGAGGAGAGGGGGAAAAGCCATCTTTTCCCAAATGCGATCATTGTGGCAAATTCTATAAAGGGGAATGCTATAAACTGAATAGCGCTTGCTTTAAGTGTGGAGAAAAAAGGCATATGGCTAGGGAGTGTCCACAGTATGCAAGGCAAGAGGAAACTCAGATGCAAGCTTCAAGAAGGATTGAGACTGTGGGTGTTGAGTCTGCAACTGAAGTGGGTAGTTCCAGTGTAGCCAAGAAAGTAAATCCTCCAGGACGACCAAAAGGGCAAGCACCAGCTAGAGTATTTGCAATGACAAAGGAGGAAGCAGAAGCTGCTCCAGAGGTTGTGACTAGTATGGTTAAATTGTTTAATGATGATATTATTATTTTAATTTATCCAGGGTTTACCCATTCATTTGTTTCGTTAAGTATGATTTTGCATGATAAAATTTGAGTTTACTAGATAGTCCTTTGATGGTTAGTACCTCGATTGGACAATATGTCATTATTATTCATGTTTATCGAGAGTGTGAAATATGTATTGGTGAGGTAAAATTAGGGGTGGATTTAATGCCATTGGAGATGAAAGGATTGGATGTCATTTTGGGCATGGACACCTTAAAAAATATAATGCCAATTTGAATTGAAAACAAAAGACGATAGAGTTTGCGCTGGACAAAGGTGAAAAGGTGATGTTTGTGGGAACCAAGAAAGCAAGCCCGTCTAGAATTTTTTCAGCTTTATCAGCAAAGAAAATGATGAAGAAATAATGTGAGGCATTCTTGGCATATGTGGTAGACACAAAGGTAGATGAAGAAAGATTAGAAAACATCCCTATAGTCAGGGAATTTCTAGATGTTTTCCCAAAGGAATTACTAGGACTAACACCACCTAGAGAGATCGAGTTCACCATAGAGCTTCTTCCAAGCACGAAATCAATACCTATTCCAACCTATAGAATGGCTCCGGTAGAATTGAAGGAGCTAATAGAGTAATTAGAAGAGCTATTGGAGAAATGTTTTATTAGGCCTAGATCTTCGCCTTGGGGAGTTCTAGTTCTTTTTGTGAAAAAGAAATATGGATCCTTAAGGATGTGTGTGGATTATAGGAAGCTCAATCATGTCACTGTCAAGAATCGATATCCTCTCCCACGTATAGATGATTTGTTTGATCAATTGCAAAGAGAAAAAGTCTTTTCCAAGATAGATTTAAGATCGGGTTATCATTAATTGAGAATAAAGGAGTTTGATATGTCAAAGACTGCTTTTAGAACACGATATGGGCATTTTGAGTTTTTAGTTATGCCCTTTGGAATAACTAATGCCCCTGCAACCTTCGTGGACTTAATGAATAGAGTCTTTAAGCCTTCCTAGACCAGTTTATCATAGTCTTTATTAATGATATACTAGTTTATTACAAGAGCAACAAGGAGCATGAAGAACATTTAAGGATTGCCTTGGAGACATTGAGAAAGAAAGAGATGTATGTCAAATTTGATAAATGTGAATTTTGGCTAAGGGAAGTGGTGTTTCTTGGACACATCATTTCAGAAAAAGGAAAACATATGGATCCACGAAAAATAGAAGTTGTTGTTAGATGGGAAGCACCCAAGAATATGGTAGAGATGAGGAGTTTCTTGGGATTAGCCGGTTATTACAGACGATTCGTGGAAGGCTTTTCCATGATAGCAGCTCCACTTACCAAATTGACAAGGAAGAGTTAGAAAATTGTATGGATAGAAGAATGTCAGAGGAGCTTTGAGGAATTGAAGAAGAAGCTTACAACTACACCAATTCTGACTTTTCCTTCTGGTAGTGATAGATATACAGTGTATAACAATGCTTCGAGGAAAGGATTGGGGTGTGTGTTGATGCGAGGAGATTAAGTGATTGCCTATGCTTCCAGGCAATTAAAACCCTATGAGATGAATTATCCCACGCATGACTTGGAATTGACTGCTATAGTTTTTGCATTGAAAATATGGAGACATACTTATATGGAGTCACCACCAGGGTATTTACAGACCACAAGAATCTTAAATATTTGATGAGCCAAAAAGAGTTAAATTTGAGGCAAAGAAAGTGGTTAGAATTATTAAAGGATTATGACTTGATAATAGATTACCACCCGGAGAAAGCTAATGTTGTAGTGGATGCACTAAGCAGGAAATCTACTATGGCGTATGTGAAGACAATATATCTTCCTTTGTTAAAGGAATTAGCCAAGCTTAAGGTGAAATTGAGGCAAGTTGAATTCCGGATATGGAAGAGTTGAAGGATGAAATTCTAGATGAGGCATATAATGCTCCATATGCAATGCATCTGGGAGTACCAAACTGTATAGAGATTTAAAAGAACACTTCTGGTAGAGAGGAATGAAGAAAGATGTTGCAGAGTACGCTAGAAAATGCTTGGTATGTCAACAAGTTAAAGCAGAACATCAAGCACTTGCTGATAAGCTTAAGCCCTTGTCTATTCCTGAATGGAACTGGGAAAAGATTCCAATGGGTTTCTTAATGGGATTACCAAGAACTAGCGGGAAGCATGATGCAATAAGGGTGATTGTAGATAGGTTAACTCAGTCAGCATATTTTTTACCAATTAGACAAACCGATTCTTTGAATGCCTTAGCCAAGAAATACATAGATGAAATAATCAAACCTCATGGGATTCCAAAGTCTCAGATAGAGATCCTAGATTCACATCCAGATTCTGGGAAAGTTTGCAAGAGGCTTTGGGAACTAAGTTGCTTTTTACCACAAATTTTCATCTGCAAACTGACAGTCAATCAGAGAGGACAGTAAGGACATTGGAGGCAATGGTAAGAGCCTATGTTATAGACTACAAAGGCTCATAAGATGAACATTTACCTTTGATTGAGTTTGCTTATAATAATTCATACCACTTAGGAATTCAAATGGCAGCTTATGAAGCTTTATATAGTAGGAGGTGCAGAACTCCTATTTGTTGGAATGAGAAAGGTGAAAGGAAACTTTCAGGACCTCAGTTGGTACAAAATATAGTAGATAAGATTAATTTAGTGAAACAGAACTCAAGGCATCTCAAGACATAATGAAGAGCTATACAGACGCATATAGGAAGGAGATAGAATTGGAGATAAAGTATTCCTTTGAGCCTCACCATGGAAAGGAGTTTTAAGATTTGGTAAAAAGGGTAAACTTAGTCCAAGATACATAGGCCCTTATGAGATTATTGAGAAGATTAGGCCTCTAACATACAAGTTAGCCCTGCCACCAGGATTATCCAGGATTCACAATGTCTTCTATGTATCGATGTTGAGAAGGTATAGATCAGATCCATCACACATAGTCCAACGATCAGAGGTTCACTTAAGAGAGGATTTGACTTATGAAGAACAACCAGTGGAGATTTTAGATTCAAAGGAAAAAGTCTTGAGAAATAAGACTGTGAAGCTGGTTAAAGTTTTATGGAAGAACCATGAAAGAGAGGAAGCAACATGGAAATCTTTGGAAGCCATAAAGGAGAAGTATCCACACCTATTTGTGGACTCAGGTGAGAATTTTGAGGACGAAATTCTTTAAGGGGAGAAATGTTGAACACTGAATTTTTTAGAATTTATTTTATTAAATTAGCAAGCATAAACATAAGTTAGAATTCATGAATTAGCAATTTTTGGAGATTAATTAGATATATTATAAATCTCGTGTGGTTGCATGAATTAAAAGAAAGAGTTAGAATTAAGTTAAGGAGTTAGAAGGCATTAGATTAATAAGGAAGGGTAAGCTTGGAAAGACAAAAGTTGGTCTTAAATTAATAAGAAAAGAAGAGAAGAGAGTCGTACATATTAAGAAAGAAAAAGAGAAAAAGTCGTAGAAGAACCTAGAAGAATAGAAGGAGAACCGAAGCATAGAGAGGAGAAGAAGGAAAGAAAGAAAAAGGAGATAAAAGTGGAAGAAGAAGGTTCAACTGAGTTTTAGGTAACCAATTATTTATTCTTCTTGTTTTGATAGAAAAAGGAAGTAGAGAGTATAGGTTATGTGCTAAAAATGAAGAGAGAAAGAAGAGGAACAAAAGATTTGTGTTCTTAGATTTTTATGAACCTTTACCTCGATTTTAGTTCTTCTAGTTAGATAAACCAAGAGTAGATGAAGTTTAAGCTTATTTTTGGATATTTAAAGCTTATGGAAGTTTTATTCGTATATGTTGATTGAATGAAAATATATTTTTTGAAGGGACCAAGAAAGTCGAAGGCAAGAACAAGAAGAAAGACAAACTTGATCTTGGAATTATAAGTAAAGAGGTAGGTAATATGTTTATAGTTTTGTGATGATGGGCTGTATTACTTGATTTTGTAGGTATAAATGTTTGTCTTGAATCATTGTGAATGTGGGAAAGATGTTATGTGAATTTAATAACATGTATACCTTGCAAGAATTCTGCTGCTATGATGTTAATGAAAAACAAAAAATTTAAGAAGCATGAAAGTATGAATATGATACGAAATATGTAAGCATCGAAAATCTGCTTGTATGGACGAAAGAGATACCATTCACGTGCACGTTGACCTAAAGCCTTCTCTCGGCTACCTGCTTGTGGCATATGAGCTCCGAAAAATGGACTCATTCTATTCATGGTGTAAACTTCAATTTCTCCATTCTATTTTATAGGATTCTCTTAAGTCATTATATTTGTACATTGCATCTTAGTTTGTTGGATATGGAGCATAATTGAGTCTTATTTTGTGATGATTAAATGAAACATATGATCTGATTTGTGTGATAATATGTTCTTGTCCATGTGAATTCTTAAAATTTGGAATGTCGATAGTGTGATCTGCTAAGTCTAATATGCAATACACACACACACACACACACACACATATATATATGTATGTATGTATGTATGTATGTATTTACTTGATTGTGTGTGTTGTTCGTTATCACTGGCTATAAATGTATTAACTACTGAGTATCACAGCTCACCCTATTATTTTTCACTCCTCAGGTGAAGAAAAAACAGATCATTACTGAATCCTTGCAAAGCTTTGGCAACTCCAAGATTTCAGTCTTTTGTAACTAGTTAGTTTAGAAACTTTTGGTACTTTAGAAGCATATCAAGCATGAGCATTCTTAATTGTTTTTGTAATATGCTACTGAAATGGTTTTTAATATGTAATTTGAAGTTATATACAATCTCAGCTTTTGTTAGAGAAATGGCAGTTGGAACTGTAGAAATTCTCCTTTGTATATGTTCAGAATTTCTTCTCTGTTAAGTTGTCATTGTGTTGCGAATAAAATTGTTTGATGTTTTAAGGCCTTAGATAAATTTTTTTGAAGAAATTGGTTAAGTTGGGAGTTTTTTATGTATGGTTTTGATTGTTGGACTCGGGTCTTTTGAAATACATAGAAGTTATATATATTGACAGTAGAGAGAAAAGAGGAAAAAGGGAATAAAAATGTGTTATAAAATTTCAATGAATAAAATATATTGATTTAGGTAGAATTTGAAAAAATTGCTGCATGAAAGTTGTAGATCTTTCTCTTAGTTTTTTAACGACATAAAGTTTATAATTTGTAGACTTCTGTATTGAAAGTTATGATAAATTGAAGTAGGAGTGTACAGTCGACTGCGATAATCTGCTACTATTCACTAAAAGTCGCAATCGTGCATAATCTCACGGCCGTGATTTTTCAAAAGTCATGGTCGTGACTTCTTCACTTCTGTTTCTTCTTTTTATTTTCCTTATTCATTTGTTTGTATTTTGTTCGACTCCCAAATCTGACTTATTTTCATGTCCATTTTATTTTATGCTATTTTATTTTATTTTTTATGTATTTGTTTTTATTCCCACTATGAATTCTTTTTATCTTTATCGTAGTTTTATTTTTTTATTTTATTTTAAAAAGTCCCCTAATTTTGGCACCTTGTCACCACAAAATAAGGACCGAGACCTGGGGCCAACAATGTGTGCTAGTTTTACTGTTTCAATAATATCCTGTCTTGATGAAACTACAACTAGGAATATTTAAGAATAATATATAAATGTAAATTAAATCTCATAAATTATGATCTTGTCATAATTTCAATTACACAGCAATTGTTCCAAAGATTTTACGTTTAGTATTAAAACATCAAATGTAATTAACTTAATATGTAGAGATAAAAAATGTCTTTTATTAATTAAATAATAATGTCAAACATCAAATTGCAACCAATCGATTGACTGCAAGGGCATAAACTAATAATCTCCCACTTGCAGTAAAATCAGTCACCTGTGTATCTAGTACCATATCCAAGAACATGTCTCTTATAAGATAATGACTTAGTGAGAGGATCTATAAGGTTCTCTTAGTGGGAACTCTCTCTAATGTTATGTCTTTCTACTCCAATATCTCCTGATCAAGTGAAAGTTCTTGAGTACATGTTTAGACCATTGATGAGAACTTGGTTTTTTGGCCTATTCAATAGCACTGTTGTTGTCACAGTACAATATTATAGGCTCAACAATGTTAGGAACCATTACAAATTCAATGATGAACTTCTTGATTTAAACCATTTCCTTTGTTGCCTTTAACATTGAAATGTACTCTGCCTCAGTCATTGAATCTGCAATGATTGGTTTTTTGGAACTCTTTTAATTTACCACACCACGATTTAGAGTGAAGATGTACTCTGACTGTAATCTACTATCATCTTAATCTGACTGGAAACTAACATCTGAATATCCTTGAACTTTTAGTCCAGCTCCTTCATAAACCAAGAAAACATCTTTAGTCCTTCTCAAGTACTTTAAGATGTTTTTCACAGTCTTCCAGTGACATTTACCTAGTTGGCTTGAAACCTACTCGTTATGCTCAAAGCATAAGATACATCTAGTCTAATACAAAGCATCACATACATGATTGATCTAATTGACAAAGCATATGGAACAAAATCCATTTTATCTCTTTCTTCTTATGTCTTAGTACACATACTCTGTGAAAGAGAATTCCTATGTGACAGGGGTAAGAATCTCTTCTTGGAATTCTCCATGCTAAACTTCTTTAGCACTTTGTCTATATACATATATTGGGACAACCTAAGAAACCTCTTTGATTTATCTCTATAGATATTTATTCCCATAATATAGGTTGCTTCTCCCATATCTTTTATGGAAAAGTTCTTGGATAACCAAATCTTTACAAACTAAAGCATAGGTATGTCGTTTCTAATCAACAATATGTTATCCATATATAGCACTAGGAAAATGACTGCACCCCCTTTAACATTCTTATAGACACATGGTTTATCCACATTTTAAATTAAATTAAACTTTTTGATTGTCTTGTCAAAAAGTAAGTTCTAACTCTGTGATGCTTGTTTAAGTCCATAAATAGACTTTGTTAACTTACATACTTGATTAAGATATCTCTTGGATTCAAAACCTTCACGTTGTGCCATGTACACATCCTCCAGTAAATTCCTATTGAGAAATGTTGTTTTACATCCATCTTCCTTATTTCATAATCATGATATACTGCTATAACTAATAAGATCTTAATGGATTTTAGTATAGCTACTACCGAAAAGGTTTTATCAAAATCAATTCCTTGTTTTTATTTGTAACCTTTAGCGACTATCCTTGCTTTGTATGTTTGTACATTACCATCTATGTCAGTTTTTCTCTTAAAAATCCACTTGCATCCAATTGTTACAATAACATCAGATGCATCCACCAAATTCCATACTTGGTTAGTGTACATGGATTCCATTTCAAATCTCATGGCTTCATACCACTTTAAATAATCAATGTCAGACATTGCTTTTTTAAAAGTAGTAGACTCATTATGTATGAGCGATGCATTATCCTTCCACTTTTCAATATGTAGATCTAATTTAGTAGGGGGATGATGTTTCCTACTAGTGTGTCACAGACTATGTGTCTCTTAAACCCTCAGTTGTACATCATATGTTTCAATTTGAGGTTCTTGTTTCATCTCGATGTGAATTTATGGCTTTTGAACTTCTCTAAGTTTTACCTTACTCCTACTATTTTCTTTCAGAATAAATTCTCTTTCTAAGAATTTAGCATGTCTTAAGATAAACACCTTGTGCTCAAGAGGATGGTAAAATTGATATCTAATAGTCTCTTTTAGATACCGCACAAATTTGTATTTATCTGATTTAGCTTGAATCTTCTCATATATAAAATGCTTCACATAAGCATCACATTCCCAAATCTTTAAGTGTGACAATTGTCGGCCCCATGAACAATTTTTCCATCAACTTAAGCATAAGAGCTTATGGAAAGAATGCATGAGAAGAATTTGAG